>JAJEJO010004491.1:736923-757054 GCA_020662805.1 Glaucomys volans | reverse complement strand
TATATATATATATATATATATATATATATATATATATATATTATTCACACTGCACCTGCCAAATGGATGGAATGGCAGAGGCCCCATGGAGAAGCTTCCTGAGAAGGACAACAGAAGCAAATCCCAGAGGGGCAAGAGGACTGTGGGTTGAGGGGTGCTGGCAGCTGCCCGTCACCACACCTGGGGCCACCCACCCATTAGCATAAACACAGCGAGGACTGAGCCTTCTGCTGTAACCCTCTTCCGGAAAACCTTTCATGGTGGGATAGATGGAGGGCCACTAGATTCGTCCCCCACCCCCACAGCATGCCCTCTCATGTTCTTGGTCTAAGAACACAGACATTGGGAAGAGAATCTACATCTGGGTGTGACGGGTTCATTGGTGGCCCACACATCCAAGTCCCCAGAACTGCAAATGTGACCTATTTGGAGGAAGGGTCTTTGGAGAGGTCATTCAAGATCTTGAGAGGAGAAGATCTTCCTGGATTGCCCTGTGGGACTGTAAATCTAAAAGTGTCCTTAGAAGAAACAGGAGGAGGAAACAGACTGATAAGGGGTGACAGCACCTAAGCAGGCAGAGATGGGAGGGACACAGCCACAAGCCAAGGAACCCTGGCCGGCAGCCCCCAGAGCTGGGAGAGGCAAGAAGCAGATGCTCCCTGAGAGCCCTGGGAGGCGGTGCGGCACTGGAACATCCAGAGGTCACGCTCCTGGCCTCCAGGACTGTGAGAGGATGGAGTCCTGCCGTGTGGGCTCACCCAGTTTGTGGTTCCTGTTACAGCAGCTGCCGGAAACCAGTTCACCAGGCAGACGCATGTCAGCACCAGCCAGGATCTTCTGCCTTTGCTGCATTAACCTTGACCTGGCGGGGCAAAGACCCATCCCTGTAGAGCCCCCAGACCACCCTGGAGAGGACCCACCTAATGCAACCATCTTAGCATGACCTCTCCGATTGCAGCCTGTGGTCCCTCTCCACAGGCAGGGCAGGACTATTGATAGGGGGACATCGCTCACCAGGCAGCCCATGTGGGGTTAGACGAGCCTCGGTGACCTGGGAGCTGAAATCAGCTCCTGTCAATCACAGCCCACCATGGGGAATCCATCTGTGGCTTAGGAAGGACAGCCTTGGTGAGCAACAAGCTCGGCAGGAAGCACAGCCTGGGGGGCCCAGGAGGATATGGCGCGGTGACAAGGGTCTAAATCACAGCCTGTGCCACCCTCTAGCCACAGCCTGAGCCCCCCTCTGCAGATAAACCTGCGTCACCCTTGCTGTGGTCCCTTGTCTGCATCTGTGGATTTAGGCATCAGACCAAACCCACAGAGCCCTCGGTCACAAACAGTCGGGCGAACACACAAAGGTCTCCATTCAGCCTCCTTGCTTATGAAGCGCTCCAGGCTCAGGAGAGCCATGCCCAAATCCCTGCACAGATCACAGCTGAGGACATGTTAGTAGTCTTGCCTCTGTTTCCAACTATCCAAGGTCAGGGGACTTTTTTTCATTGCTTCTGCCTGGAGGGTTTAGGTGCCTAAGTGTCCCCGGCATGGAGTAGAAGGGTCACGGGGCTGAGAGGACCTGGTGTCCTCCTGCTTGGTTCTGTTTTGCAGTGCCGGGGATGGAACCCAGGGCCTCACGCATGCTAGGCAAGTGCTCTGCCACTGAGCTTTACCTGCAGCTTTGAACCTGGCATTTTTTGTTGAATCAAATTGGTCCTCTGCATTTAGAGTCCCAATGCCCTGCAGTTCTTTTTTTTTTTTTTTGGAACCAGGGATTGAAGTCAGGGACACTCGGCCACTGAGCCACATCCCCAGCCCTATTTTGTATTTTATTTAGAGACAGGGTCTCACTGAGTTGCTTAGGGTCTCGCTAAGTTGCTGAGGCTGGCTTTGAACTCGCGATCCTCCTGACTCAGCCTCCCAAGTCGCTTGGATTACAGGCGTGCGCCACCGCGCCCGGCCTGCAGTTCTTGAAACCAAACATCTCATCGTGATGAACACCTGGAGATGGACAAGCTGCAGAGAGCAAAGGTCCTCTGTAGACAAAGCCCCGGGGTCCTTTAAGACCCCAGGATCACTCTACAGTGACTGGAGGGAGGTCCTGCCAGCTGTGGCCCCAGTGTAGTAAAGAAGGCCCAGGACCACTGGGGCTTGGATGAAATGGGCTCTGGTGTTCTCTCCTGGGCTAAAAATCTCACTGGCTGACCTGGAGCTACCGGAGCAGTGGAGGCAGATGGAAATGAAATGATGCTAACCATCAGAGGGCAGGCTTCCCTGGCACACGTCATGCTTAACCAGAAGCCATCTGTGATGGGAAAACGAGGGTGTGGCGAGTTTTCAGGTGGCTGCAGAGTGTGGCTCTCTTTTCTGTCCCTGCTCCTTCTGTGGCGCACACCTACTGCAACTCCCGCCATGCCAGGCCCTGGCCAGTGCGACCCGGGAGGTGAAGACGGTTTTCCTCATCTGGCCAAAGAGACACAATGTGAGGACATCAAAGAGCCGTCCTGCAGGTGCCCTGCATGCAGGGAAGCTGAGCTCTGAACCCAGACACCACAAGTAGCTTCTGGCTCTATGGCTGTCCCTCCGTGTGGCCTCCTGGAAGCCTCCCCCACTCCCAGACGAGGTCAGGTTCCCCTTTCATGGAGGACATCATCATCACCACACCCTCCTCTCTGTGGCCGCCATCGCTCTTGTTTTCAAAGGATGTGACAACTCCTTCAATGTCCATTCCCCCGCAGGGCTGTGGACTCCCGTCTGAGCTGCCCAGGGCCAAGGTACCAATCTCTAACCAGGGTCTTTCCCCTCACAGTCCCAGGGGCTGGAATCTGAGAGCATGGGGTCAGTGGTTGCTCTTCTCTCCGGGAGAGTCTTTCCTCCTGTTCCAGTTTCTGGGGCTCCGGGTGTCCCCTGGCTGCAGCTGCATCACTGACCTCAGCTGGTCTCCTCTTGGCTGCAGCCTTGACTTGAATCTCTTCCAAAGGCCCACGTATTGAAGGCTTGGCCACCAGACTGTGGCCCTACTGGGAGTGGGTGGAACCTTCAGGAGGTGGGGCCTCGGGAAGGAAGTGAGGTCCCAGAGGGGGTTGTGCCCTTGAAGAGGCTGTTGGGACCCCAGTCCCTTCTTCCCTCTCTCTCTCTGCTTCCTACTGCCCTTAAGTGAGCAGATTCACTCCATCAGGAGCTCCCTTGTTTTAGGTCCCAAATTAATGAATTCAATTGACCATGGACTGGCACCTCTGAAATCAGGACCGAAACGAAACATTCCTTTGTGTAAGTTGGTTTTCTCAACTGAACAGACTCTTCTCAAAAGAAGTACAATCAGTCAACAAATATATGAAAACATGTTCAACATCTCTAGCAATTAGAGAAATGCAAATTTAAACCAGAGATTTCATCTCACTCCAGTCAGAATATCCCACATTTATATCATTATGTATATATACCACGTTTTCTTTACCCATTAGTCTATTGGAGGGCACCTAGGTTGGCCCCACTTCCCAACACTGCTGCGTTGGGGACCCCGTTTCCAGCACTTGACATTTGGGGGACACATTCAAATCACAGCAGTTAGACCCACAGCTTACACGGAATTCTTTTTCTGCCCTCTTGGTACCATTCTCGCTGCCCCCCAGAGCTGGATCTCCTGTAACGAATTCTACATGGCAGGGACCTGGGGGAGACCCTTCCTTCCAGGACTCGCTTCTGGCTGATCTCCATCCGCCCGTGTGCACTGTGGGGGCTGCAGACTCCCCAGAGAAAGAGTCAGTCATCTGCTCACCTCCCAGGCTCGCTGGCCAATGTTACAGGAAGTGGGGTTCACGTGGCTTCTGACGCAGCTCCATCCAGCGGGCCTCCCAGGAGTGCAAGGTTTGGGGTGCAGGGCAGGGCCACTCTGCTGGCTTGCAGATTGCATGTGCTCTTGGAATGCTTTGAGCCCTGCACCTGAGCAGGTGCATGATCCCTTTCCCACGGCCATGCCCACCCCACCTTCCAAACCTCTACCTTACAAATGCACACAAGGCTCTGGGCTCTTCCTCCATCCCACCAAGGCCCTTCGACTGGCCCTCCCGTCTAGTCCATCTGAAGCATCTCTGAAGCTCTAACGAGCCTGGTTTGCTAGGAAGTTCACTGGGAAGACGTCACAGAAATGAAAACCAGGACATGAGCTGGGCTACCACCCAAGCATAGACAGAACTTGGGTTTCCTGTGCTCTGAGCCATTAGGAGCAGAGAAACTCAAAGCAAGTCATCAGCATTGATGAGGAAAGGTGGCAGCAGAGAGGCTGAACAGAGGGTCTGTTCAAGGCTTTGTGAACTTCAGACGTGAGCCTCACACAAACAGCTCATCTCATGTTAGTGATGAGCTCTGACCAGAGAAGCACTGTCCAGCTTGAACTCACATGCAGAAGACAGTCAGTAAGGATGGACAATTACAGGGTGGACAGTGGCTCTTCCATGGCTTCAGAGAAACTTAACATCATGTTAAACATCACAAACCCACAGTGGAATTTTATTTCAAAGGGTAACTTGAGAAAATACGATTTTGCATTCAAACACCACAGTTTGAAGAGGCATCTCAAAGTCCCTTTGCTTGGCATGTAATCAGATCTGCCACAACAATGAAGCTTGGATGTAGTATTCTGGGCTTTCCAGCTAACACTTCTACATACAGGTTATACCATTGCATTATGGAAGAAGAAGAATAAAGTCTTAATCTGAACTTTGGAAATCAACGTACACGCTGCACAGGAGAAGGGACACAAGCTCACGTACTCACTTTATTTAGGATGAAGCGAGACTGTAATTTCAGTATTTATCTTTTTTATTTTTTATTTTTTTGGAACCGGGGATTGAACTCAGGGGCACTCCACCACTGAGCCACATCCCCAGCCCTATTTTGTATTTTATTTAGAGACAGGGTCTCACTGAGTTCTTAGGGCCTCGCTAAGTTGCTGAGGCTGGCTTTGAACTCACAATCCTCCTGCCTCAGCCTCCCGAGTTGCTGGGATTACAGACGTGCGCCATCGCGCCCGGCCAGTATTTATCTTCAATGTTTCGTCATTCACCATTTACCCCAGAAAGTAATCATTGCATTTAAAAAATTTTAAATGGAAGAAATATAATCTGTATTTTACATGTTCTTAGAGCCAACAAGCTATCTTTAAAATCTCATCCATTTTAAAGCAGTCCGACTGTGGATGACTAATTTGTGGCTTGTGCCACATGCACGTGATTCACCATTGAAGTGAATCAGCGTCCAAATTATCCAGAGGGAGACGTCCCACAACTTTGATGGGATCAGCCGTGGGCCCTGAGTTTGCATATTGCAGCTATACCAAGTTGCCCAGAGAGTTTCTCAATGTTCACTTGCAGTTTCTCAGTTTCCGTTCGGGAACCCGTCACACACAGTTCTCTACAAAGAGATCTAGTCCAGCCTCCTCTTTTCACAGATTTAGTCATTCAACCTCATTTATTCACCAACAGCAGCTGAGCACAGAGCATGTACCAGACCCAGGGCTCCACAGTGTAGCTGGAGCAGCCAACACTTCAGATGCGGCCTTTAGCCTCGCTGACGTGAAATGCACTGTGGGAGGGAGGGAGAAGTTTCCAGATGGAGGAAGCTGCAAGATCAGAGACCCTGAAAGGGGAAAGAATGTGGAGCACTTGAAAAAGAAAAGATGGCCGATGTGGCTGGAGTGGACAGTGAGGGGGGAGAGAGAGAGAGAGAGAGAGAGAGAGAGAGAGAGAGTCCTGGGAGAGGAAGGAGTGGGTGGGAAAGGCCAGATGACACTGGGTAAAAGTTTGGTAAGGACTTTAGGTCTTATTCTATGAGTCTCAGGAAGCTACTGGAGGGTTTGGAGCAGGACAGTAAAAGTTTGATAAGAGGGAAAGAGGCTGGGTCCAGTTGGGTTGAGCAAGTCCTTGGGCCTGGCCCCGGGGAGATCCACACCCTAATACAGCCCCCTTCAACAGTAAATAGATCTGACCTGAGCAACCAACAGCAGTGGTGGGAATGGAGAAATACAACTATGGAGGCTGGTTCATGAAACACATTACAGTTTCCTTCTCACTTCTGCTTAGCTGCCATGTTGCAAGGATGCCCAAGAAACCCCGCAGAGAAGTCCGTGTGGTAAAGAACAAAGGCTCTCTGGTGACCGCTTGAGAGGGCATTGTCTGGCCGCAGGCAAGCCTTCAGCTGGCCACAGCTCAGGCTGGTATCTTGTCTGCAATTTCAGGAGAGCACCTGATCTCCTGCGAGACTGCTCTGGAGTTCCGGATCCACCGAGGCTGTGACAGAAGTGCTTATTGCTTCTCTAAGGTGCTAAACTTTCGACCGGGGATTTGCCATGCAGGAACATAATTCAAACGGGAAACAGTTTTGGAACCTTGCAGTCTAGTTTGTTGCTGAAGCTTGGAGCACAGTAGAATCCAAAAAGGGATGTTTGCTGGAACGTGAAGGTGAAGGTGAAGAACAAGTTTTGGAAAAAGGTGTCGAGCCCAACCCTTGTCAGTGAGAGTCCTAGGGACTGGGATGGAAGATGCATCGGGGAGGTGGAGGAGAAGGCTGTCACACAAAAGACTTGGGCCAGCTCCGTGAGGACCGTGCCTCACTCTAAGCCACGTTTGAGAAGAGAGTAGCTAACCCTTTCTGAAGGAAGGCGGGAGAGCTCTGAAGTATACCTCCTGCATACATTCAAAAAATGTCCGTGACAACCAGCTGTGTGCCAAGCGCGGTGAAGAGCGTTGGGGATCAAGCAGTGAGCGGTACAAACTCGGCTCCTGCCTGGGTGAATGTTTCTGTCATGGGGAAGAAGAGTCAGACCGTGATTGAAGAGTCACCCTAACAAACAGTGCATTGAAGGAGCAGGAGATAAAAAACACCTGCCAGTGTCTAAGTTTGTGCTGCTATAACAAAGTACCTGATGCTGGGTAACTTATAAAGAAGAGGAACTTATTTTTGCACATTTCTGGAAGCTGGGAAGTTCAAGATCGAGGCATTGGCAGATTCGCCGTCTGGCAAAGGCCTATCCTGTGCTTCCAAGATGGCACCTTGGAAGGTGTTGTGTCCTACATGTGGAAGGTAGAAGGGCAAAGGGACACTGTGCCCTCACACGAAAGAAGAGATGAAAGGTCCAGGAAGCTCGCTGAAGACTCTTTTATAAAGGCTTTAGTTCCTTTTATAAAAATTTTTAAATTTGTTCTAATTAGCTATACATGACAGTAGAAAGCATACATGTATTTTGATAAATCCCACATAAATGGAGTATGACTCCTCATTTCTCTGACTATACATATTGTAGGATCATAAGGGCGAGGCTGCATGACTTGCTTTCCCAGAGTCCCACCTCATAGCACCATCACCTCGGGGCTTAAAGTCCAACACGTGAGTTTTGGAGGATCACACCTTTTCAAACCACAGAAGGGACGTGGAGACCAGTATGGGGGAGGTCACAGAGACTTCCTGAAAAGTGACATTTCCAATGAGTGTAGGAGTTAGCCAGGCGAAGCCAAGGAAGGACCATTCTCAGAAGGAGGGCTCTCGGGAAGGAAGGAACTGAGGAGGACCAACGTGGTTGGGTTAAGGGCCATGGAGGAGAAGTAGGAGAGGAGCCTGGGCTAGCAGTTAGGGCAGGGCCAGGCCCAGCCTCATGTGCATGTTAGGGATTTAGATCTTTATCCCAGGCACACCTGATGGTCCTGCTTCTAATAGCAAGCTGACTCCTCTCTCGTTGATCCTCCAGTTTGTTCCAGAGTGTTCTTCCTAACAAGGTGACACATGTCCATGAGAGGAGCCGGTCCTGCGGATGCCCGTTTGCCTTTGGCTACAGATCAGCATGTGCTCTGCGACTTACCCACACCACACATGGCTCCTCCAGTACCAGCACTACCAGGTGCCAAGAGAAGCACTTTGTGGCCTGGCAGGGTCGTTCTGAGGTTGGGCTTTGGGTGGGATGCAGTCCATCTATTCCTGTTCCAAAGAGGCTCCTTTAGAATAAAACTCAGTGTCTCCGGCCCTGCACGCGGTCCCAGGAACCTGAACAAATATTTGCATGTGTCCACCTTCCTAAGTTTGTCAAATGACTCTTCACATAACCTGCGATTGATCCTAACGTTTCATCAAAGCGAACGCAGTTCTCTCACCTCTGACTGTGGATTCGGGACATGGAAACATGACCATTTCTTCAAATGAATGTTTGCTCTGGAAAATCACAGCGTTTCTGCTGATGGGGACACTCAACAGCTACAGGTTGGCGTGCGGAGGCAATGTCATTAGATGATCAACTGGAGTTGAAGCAAAAGGACGTCGACATCACCAGCAGCCATTAAAGCACCAAGTCTGGCTGGCAAAATGGGCAGAGGGACACTGGGGCACTGAGGCTGTTCTACCTGACGCCCGGCTCACCTGGTGGCAGTCTCTAAACACTGAGGACTGATATCCTCAGGGGTGGGCATTGCTACAGCCAGTGCTGATCCATCAGGAGGGACTGCCCCTGTCTCTGCCCACTGTCACTGTAGTGACCTTCCAGCTGTGAAGAGAGAGGACCACGTGCGGTTGACCCCCCAACACCTGTTATCTCCAGGCAGTCCATGTAAGTCAATCAAAGGTCTCGCTCCTCTTGCCAGTGACCAATTTTGAACAAGAACGGGAGCTAATCCTGACCTTGAAAAAGAAGAGGGAGTGGGATCCTCTGAGAAAGGTTTTCTGGACCAGAGGCCAATGGACCCTTTGAGCAAATGTGATTTCTGGGCGTGCCTCCTGGAACAATGGCTGCCATCTTGAATCATCCGGCTATGAGACCAGGCCCAGCTGACGAGGGGTGAGAGAGACACAGGAAGCGAGGCCAGGCCACAGAACCCTGAGCCTGCAGCCCGCTCACCTGTGCACTTCTTGCTGCACTTGGTGGTTATATTCCCTTGAGCTTCAGTCACCTTGAAAACGTGTTGTGTTGTCCTTTGCCATTGAAGGCACGGTCACCAATGCCTCCTGCGAACGCTTTGTTCTTCAGCAAATGGCTTTAACTGACATTGAATCGGTTAACTGAACTCAGTATGGGAAGAACAACCAGGGGCTGCAGTCATGACCTCAAGGTCAGGCTGGATGGATTCTCCTGCAGTCCAGACTGCCAAGAGTCTAATCAGTGGTGGAGGAGGAGCCTGGGGCTGGCGAGCGCCACCTGGTGGCTCATGGGTTGAGCCCTTGGCCTGTCTCTGAACAAAGAGCTGCGTATCATTTCAGAGACTCCTTCCCTCTTCTGTGTCTTCCGTAGAGAGCTGATTTGGGAAGTGAACGCCACGCTTACAAAGAGGCTGGAAGTAAAGGGGCGTCAGATTTCTCTAGAACAGCAGTTCTTAAACGTTCTGACCCTCACACCCTCCTTATGCTCAGGCGCCATCAAGGCCCACAGAAGGTTCTTGCTTATGTGGTCTATGTGTTTCTGAATCCAGGTCATAAAGGCACACTGAACCAAATGGCTAGGTTTTACAGTAAATTTCGGGCAGCCAGTGTCAGTTTGGGACCTGCAGGACACGACTGGTAAAGGAACTGTTTGAAGCAGCCTGTCAAGGTAAAGCAAAGGAGGGTTTGCAGAAACGACGCTTCTTTGGTGTCTAACGAAGACACGGCAGCCCCCCCCCACTTGCGTGTCCAGCACAGCCGTGACCACAGCTCTGTCCAGGGGTGACGTACCCTTCATCTGGAACCTTTGGCAAAGTGCCTCAGTGATGGCTGTTTTTAAAAACCATCTTATAGCAGTGACAGAGCACTTGCCTAGCACACGAGAGGCCCTGGGTTTAGTCTCATGCCAAAAAAACAATTGTATAATAAATGTGTCCATCACAAACGTATGGCAAAGCATCGTCCACCCCGAGCACCCATTCCTGGGATTTAGCCACTTCGACATTTTGATTTTGTCTCGGACCAGGTGCAGGTGGGGCCCCTTGCCACATCCGACTCTCTTCACCCCTCTCTCCCAGCCCGCCTTCCTCTCTCTCTTCACTCTCTTTAGCCATTTCAAACACATGCTTGACACCTCGTCATTTCACCTTGAAGCACTTCTGCAGATCTTTCTGAAACATAAGGTCATTTCCCACAATCTTGTCATCACATCTAACTGGTTTAAATTCCTAAATAAAATGATTGGTCAGTTCATACTCGAATCTCTCCACACATGGCTTTTGATTATTATGGTTCTTACGTCTTTTTAGAACCTAAGCCTTGCCTCCTGTTTTCCTCGAGGCGTTGGCTTATTTTAGAAACTGGATTAATTCTCCCACCGCAAGTCCCTCGGGCTGTGTCTGCTTGATTACTTTCATCTGGGTCTTTAACACGTTGATCTGCTCCTTTTGTTCTCCTGCAAACTGAGTTAGGTCTAAAGGCCTGATGGGGTTTGGTTCAACCCCTTTGATAGAAACACATCATGGGGTGCCTGGCACAATCGTGCACACCTGTAATCCCAGAAACTGGTGAGGCTGAGGCAAGAGGATAGCAAGTTCAAGGCCAGCCTGGGCAACTCAGCAAGACCCTGTCTCAAAATAAAAACTAAAAAGGGCTGGGGGATGTACGTCAGTGGTAAAATGCCCCTGGGTTAAATCCCGGTCCAAAAACAAAGAAAAAAAATAAGTCCTTGCAGGTGCTTTGTAGGGTAACTGAGTGGCGGGTGTACTTTCCATTGCATCTCACCAGAAGGTGCATCATCTGTTACCTTCACCATCCCATACGGTGAGGCTGAGGTTGGTCAACGGGTGCAGGTGGTGGATCATCATTCCTTCCTTGTAATTTTCCCCACTGACTTTTGTCCACTAGGTTTTGCTACAACTGAATCTCTGGACTAGTCATTGAATAAGGAATTGAAAACCTGGTGATTTTTATTCCATTATTGCTTCTCAATGGATTAGCTAGGATTCTCCCGTAAAGAAGTTTTCCTTATGAACTTGAGTTATTTTGTAACCTGGAAATACAGCTAATATGGGACAGGATCAACACTTAATTTTTTCTCTTAAAAATTTAACTTTGGGGGCTGGGTTGTGGCTCAGTGGTAGAGCACTTGTCTAGCATGAGTGAGGCACTGGGTTCAATCCCCAGCACCACAAAAAACTAAATAAACAAAATAAAGGCAAACAAAATATTCAATTTTGTGTGTGTGTGTGTGTGATACTTGGGATCAAACCCAGGGCCTTGCACATGCCAGGCACTGCTTCTACCACTGAGGTACATCCCCAGCTCTTTAAAAAAAAAAATTTTTTTCAGTACTAAAGGATTTAGCCCAGGGCTTCATGCATGCTAGGGAAGTGTTCCACCTCTGAGCTACATCCCAGCCCTTTTATTTTGAGACGTCTCACTAAATTGCCTAGGCGAGTCCAGAACTTGCGATCCTCCTGCCCCAGCCTCCCCTGTAGCTGGATTATGGCATGTGCCACCACGCCCAGCGATAATTCTTTCAATTTATCTATTCTCAGAGTTGGTGCCCTAGCTTTCTCAAAGTGCTCAACGAATTCCTTTTTTTTTTTTTTTGTTAAGCTGCTATTTTTTTTCCTCTCTCAATCTCAATCTGATTATCTCAATGAGTGAGCATTGATTTTTATATGTCTACTATGATTTAATTGATTCTAGTCATGATTCTTTTTGAGGTTCAGGTTCTTTCTCCTTAGTGGGAGCTTTGCAAAGTTGGCTTTCTACATGACCCCATTCATCTTGGATCATGCTCTTGACTCCTGGTACAGGAAGCAGCCCCCAAACCAACTCAAACATTTCTTACCTCTGATTTGGACTTAGCTTTTCTCCAAGAAGCCCTGGTTTATTTAGTGGGGAATGTTGTGCTGACTGCTATTGAGTTGTTATTGCTTCTCTTGACTGACCTAGAAAATACATATTTTTCAAATAGAAAAAGCCACAAAAATTCATAATATGTCCACTTTATATCTAACATCCTTGAGTTTTGACTAGATTAATGTTATATTTAAACATGTGCTTTTTTGTTACCCTGAGAGTCAATTCCTAACCATAATTGCTATTGCTGTAATGACTTATTAACCCGTAATACAATATAATAATTTCAAAATTACAATATCCATACTTCTACTAACCAGACCACTGAGTGAAGTTTAGATTTGCTTCGCATCTGTCTTTTGACTTTGAAGTATGCTCTGCTACGATTCATGCTTCCTATGCTGCATTCAAACGTAACTTGACTTAACTCTCTTATCTTTAGGACACACCATCCATTTGATAAATAATTTAGTATTTGTTTTGATTTCAACTTTTAGGGGGTGGTGGAGCTTCTTCCCCTCCTTTTGATTTAATTTGGCTTTTTCGAATATGTAAAATATCTAATTAATTCCGAAGTAGAAGCTTCACAGCAAGGGAAGAATAGAGTTATTGTATATTAGGTAGAGAGGAGTGAAGGGATGGGAAGGGGTAGGGGGTAGGAAGGATAGCAGAGTGAACAGACGTTAGGACTTCATGCACATGTATGACTCTATGACTGATGTGATCCTGCATTATGTATAATCAGAAAAATTAGAGATTACACTCTATTTATGTAAGATCTATCAAAATGTATAAATGCATTATACTGTCATGTACAACTAATTAGAACAATTTTAAAAAAAAATCCGAAGAGGTCTCCTCTTGTTCTTCTATTGCTTCTATTCTTGTTATCCTTCTTATTTCCTTTTGAAAGTATAAGAAAATGTTTCTCTGTGTCTTTGCCAGGTTATGTCCTCTCCCCCGCCCCCAACCCTGGGACCCTTAACCACTGAGCCACATCCCCAGCCCCTTTTTATATTTTATTTAGAGACAGGGTCTCACTGAGTTGCTTAGGGCCTCGCCGAGTTGCTGAGGCTGGCGTTGAATTCGCGATCCTCCTGCCTCAGCCTCCAGCGGGGATTACAGGCGTGCTGCAGCTCATCCTCTTCTTTCCTCAAGGGAGGGACCTGCACACGTGGTCTTGCAGGTGACCCTCTTTTCTTTGTCTCTCGGGTATCTCTCCTGCGGAAGCCCAAGAGGCAGCAGGCCTGCGGTGGCTTCCGTACCCGGAGCCCTTGGTGAGCACACCGCCACTTAACTTGGAGGCGTTTCTTTTAACTGACTTGAAAAAGAAAAAAAATGAATCTCAGTCAATCACAGCAGCCTGCCAGCTGATTGGTTACATGACGAGCAGACCCCGCCCCCATCCTATTGGCTCCACCTAAGGCAGAGGCCGCCTCCCACCTGTAGCCAATCAGGAGCAGAGCCTGCTTCGCGCCCAGCCTATAGGAGCTCGCTGCGCACTGTCGGGTGGGACCGCCTGACCCGGGAGCTGCCCAGTGTCAGTGTGAGATGTGACTTGTCTTTGGTTTTTCTTAATCCTCCATATGCGTGTATGCACATAGGATTCGGCTAGAAATTGCCACATTTTCCTCCATAGGTGTGGGATTTTGTGTTCCCACTGTCAATGTAGGAGAGTCCCTGTTCCCGCCACAGCCTCACCTTTAGTATTTGGTGTCAGAGTTTTGAATTTTTGTCAATCCAATAGGTGAAAAAATAGCCATTAGTGTGTTTTTTTTTTATCATTTCCCCTCTAATGAGTGAGTTAGCCTTATGTATCTTTTTTTGTTGTTTTTTGGAACTGGGGATTGAACCCAGGGGCACTCCACCACTGAGCCACATCCTCATCTCTATTTTGCATTTTATTTAGAGACAGGGTCTCACTGAGCTGCTTAGGGCCTCGCTGAGTTGCTGAGGCTGGCTTTGAACTCGCGATCCTCCTGCCTCAGCCTCCCAAGTGCTGGGATTACAGGTGTGCCCCACTGCCGGGCTTGAGAGCCTTATGTATTTTTAAAGATTATTTGCTGAGTTGGGAGGTAGCCGCTGGACCACCAAAAAACAACAACAAAAAGATCATTTGCTGCTCATTTTCTGTGAACACTGACGTCTCTTTTAAAAATAGTCTTTTTTTCAACTTCTAGGAACTCTCTACAAACTCTTTACCCTAGACATAAGTGGCAAATATTTTTCTCCCAGTTTAGGATTTGCCTTTTGCATTTCATCATTAAAAAGATTAGGTCGTTATTCTTTGGCAGTTGAATTTATAGGGTGTTCGTTGTGTCTAGATTTCAAGTTATAATTAATATTCCTCTCCATTCCTAGATTACAGAGTAATTCACGTTTTTTCTGATACTTAATTAGAAAATCATTGGAAAACAATGGAGATTTCTTTAAAAACTGAAAATGGAATTACCAAGGGCTGGAGATGGCTGCTCAGTGGTAAAGCACTTGCTTAGTGTGTACAGGGCCCTGATTCAGTCCCCAGTGTCACAAAAGGAAATAGACCTACCCAGTGCTCTAGCAGTCCTATGCCTCGGGATATACCCAAAGGAGGTGAAGTCATCATCCCAAAGAAATGCTTGTGTTCCCATATGTTTTAGTCAGCTTTTCATCTCTGTGACCACAAGACCTGATAAGAACAACTTAGAGTAGGAAAAGTTTATTTTGGCTCAGTTTCAGAAGGTCAGTTCATGGTCAGCGGACTCCATAGCTTTGCACCCAAAGTGAGGTAGAACATCATGGCAGAAGGGTGTGGTGGAGGAAGGTTGCTCAGTTCATGACAGCCAGGAAGCAGAGAGAGAGAAGGCAGGGAGGGGGGCTGCCAGGGACAAAATATAACCCCCGGCATGCCTCCAGTGACCTACTTGCTGTAGTTACACCTTACCTGGTTACTGCCCAGTTAATCCAGTCAGTGGGTTAATCCATCAATCAGGTTTCAGCCCTCATAACCTAATCATTTCACCTCTGAATATTTTTGCATTGTCTCACACATAAGCTTTTGGGGGACACCTCACATCTAAACCATAGCACCATGTCTGTTTCAACACTATTCACAATTGCTCAGATGTGGAATCAGCCTAGATGCCCGTCTTTGAGTGGATAAACATTGTTATATATACACAATGGAATGTTATTCGGCCATGAAAAAGGCTGAAATCCTATCACTGGAAGCACAATGGATGGAACTGGTGGTCATTATGTAAGTGAAATAAGCCAGACTCAGAAACAGAAAGAAAAATACCACATGCTCTTACTCATTTGTGGACATTAAAAAAGGGGAATCTCATAGAATCATGGAGTGGGAATGGTGGTCACAAGAGTCCTGGAAGGGCCAAGAGGAAGGGGGTGGAAAGAAGCTAGAAAAAGGCCCCCAAACACAATCAGAGAGGGGGAATTAGCCCTGGTCTTCTACATCAGAGCACAGCAACTCTTGGTTAAAGCAATCTGTCATACTTCAAACAGAGTAGAAGTGTCTGGGACTCCCAGTCATGAAAACCACCAATGTTTGAAGAGACGGGAGTGCTTCTTCCCCTAATTTGATCATCAGATTGTAAACATCAA
This sequence comes from Glaucomys volans, assembly GCA_020662805.1. Lineage (NCBI taxonomy): Eukaryota > Metazoa > Chordata > Mammalia > Rodentia > Sciuridae > Glaucomys > Glaucomys volans. Next base: position 741,694 of record JAJEJO010004491.1, on the reverse strand, counting down.
ATTATCCTAATGCACCTCATGATGATATACACATAGCCTGTCTCAATAAAAAACAAGATAAAAATAGCAATAAATTAAAATACCCAGTATGGTGCTAATTAAAAATAAAATTTAGATCTCTGGTCCATTTGGAAATAATTTTGACGTACCATGTGAGTTGCTGATGCAATTTTTTTCCTTTTTTCTAAATGTTTGTGATTTATGGGGCTTTTGAATCCCTTAGTTGAAATGATATTGGATATTCTCAAAGTAAAATAATTTCTGTTCCCGGTTTTTAGCTCCTTGCAACCAATGAGCTAACACTTAAGAATGTTCTAGGGGCTGGAGCTGGAGCTCAGTGGTAGAGTGCTTACCTAGCACATGTGAGGCACTGGGTTTGATCCTCATCACTGCATCAAATTAAATAAATAAATATATTGTGTCCACACACAACTAAAAAAAAATAAAAAAAAGAAAGAATGTTCTGCTGGGCGTGGTGGCACACGCCTGTAATCCAAGCAACTTGGGAGGCTGAGTCAGGAGGATCGAGAGTTCAAAGCCAGCCTCAGCAACTTAGCGAGGCCCTAAGCAACTCAGTGAGACCCTGTCTCTAAATAAAACACAAAATAGGGCTGGGGATGTGACTCAGTGGCCGAGTGTCCCTGAGTTCAATCCCTGGTTCAAAAAAAAAAAAAAAAAAGAATGTTCTAAAAGTTGCACGCTAGAATTGTAGGAAATAGTCGCTCCTTCCTTCAGCACTGCCGATGCAGAGTCTCTGAGGACAGTGTGCACACTCCCGCCTGAGTATCAGAGTTCCACAGTTCCACAGGTGCGGAGCCACAGGAAGCCAGGATGAGGGGTCTTCCTCCCATTTCGGATGCAGTATCACATCCCAGGTCTGAAGGGGAGTAGGAGAGTCCACCCCTCACCACTGACAGCTCAGGGATCACGAGCATTGCCACAAAAATGCTTTCTGGCCTTGACCCCACTGAGAGGGACCCACTGTAAGTGGCTTTTAGAAATGCCATCACTGTCCTTCCAGATAAATCATCACACTTTGTTAAATTTCTGACCCATTTCAATGATTTTTAAAGCAGAATTCATGACAATTGTATACTGACATGAAACTGAAAGAATCTCTTACAGGATGACATACATATCGACCTTGACCTCAAATAGAAATGGAATTATCAGCATATATTTACCATCGGATGGATCCTTTCCTCCTGTTACGTTTTTTCATAAAACTGCTATTTCCTCACTTGTCGAAGGTGTCAGAAGTGACCAGCAGGTAGTGACATTCCGCGTTTTTCCCCAGTACTTGAAGACTTCCAATACAGATTGTCAGAGGCCTCTCTAGGCTGCCCGAATGCAGAAGTTGATTGACCCAAGAAAGAGTGGACACTTTATCTAGTCAGTCAAACCTGCTGTGGAATTAAAATCAGGCAACTGTTATATATTATCAGCAAATTGATCACTATTAAAAATGACAGTCAAGTCGTAAGGAGACTTTTATTGTTTGTTTGGTTTTTTTGGTCCTGGGGATTGAACCCAGGGGCACTCAGTCACTGAGCCACATCCCCAGCCCTATTTTGTATTTTATTTAGAGACAGGGTCTCACTGAGTTGCTTAGGGCCTTCCTAAGTTGCTGAGGCTGGCTTTGAACTCATGATCCTCCTGCCTTAGCCTCCCGAATCGCTGGGATTACAGGCCTGCACCACTGTGCCCGGCTTGTAAGGAGACTTTGGAGGTACAGTAGAAAGATAACTACACAAAAATAATTAGAAGGAAGGAAAATAACAGAAATAATTGGAAACAAACCGATAGCAGGAACACTACGATGCCGAAAGTTAGGGGGGTTTTTTGTATTGGTGATTGTGTCAATGTCCGAATTTATTGAATAACAACAAATTCACAGACTACACCACTTTCAGCAGTTGCAAGTCGAATACTCATGGGTCACCTGCTAGCCGGAAGCTGGGGAATCACAAATTCTCTTTCTCCATCCTCATCTTAATTTCTCAGAACACTGAGACTCCTATTTCCATCCTGGTATTGGTTACTCTTTCTGTCTTTTCTTTGTTTTTGAATCAGAGGCTTCTCAACATTATAACTTTTTAGAGAACTAACTTTTGAGCCAGGTGTGGTGGCGATGCCTGTTATTCCAGCTACTCGGGAGGCTGAGGCAGGAAGATCAACAGTTTGAGGCCAACCTCAGCACCTTAGCAAGACCTGGACTCAAAATAAAATTTTTAAAAGGACTGGGGATGTGGCTCAGTGGTAAAGTGCTTGCTCAGTATGCACAAGGCCCTGAGTTCCATCCCCAGCACCCTGAAAAATAAAGGTAACAGAGATATGGTATAGGTGCTGCAGTCATTGTAAGACATGAGGAGCAACTGTGGAAATAAATTTGAAAACTTAATGGACAAATTCTTAGAAAAAATTACTTAGCAAAACTGATTTTAGAGGAAATAGAACACCTGAAAACGTCTATTACTGTGGAAGAAATAGATTTGGTAATAAAAAAATTCCTTTAAAAATCCCAAGCTCTTCTTTAAAAGCCGAGTAATAGTCCATCATATATATATGTGTATATATGTATATATATAATTTATGTATATATATAATTTTTTTCTTTATCCATTCATCTGTTGAAGGTCACCTAGGTTGGTTCAATAATTTAGCTATTGTGAGTTGAGCTGCTATAAACGTTGATGTGGCTGCATCACTGTAGTTTGCTGATTATAAGTCCTGTGGGTATAAACCAAGGAGTGGGATAGCTGGGTTAAATGGTGGATCCATTCCAAGTTTTCTGAAGAATCTCCGTACTTCTTTCCATAATGCTAAGCGAAATAAGCCAACCCCCCCAAAAAAATCAGGAATGAAATGTTTTCTCTGATACGCAGATGCAAATTTGTGATAAGAGGTGGGGGGATGCTAGGAAAGAATAGAGTTATTTTAGATTAGGCAGAGGGGAGTGAAGGGAGGAGGAGGGATATGGGGGTAGGAAGGATAGTAGAGTGAAACAGACATTATGACCCCATGTACATGCATGCATGACCCATGTGATCCTGCAACATGTACAATCAGAAAAATGAGAGATCGCACTCCATTTATGTATGATCTATCAAAATGCATAAATGCATTCTACTGTCATGTACAACTAATTAGAACAAATAAAAAAATAATCTCAGACTCAGGTGATTCAGTGACTCAGGAGGCTGAGACAGGAGGGTCTCAAGTTCAAAGCCAGCTTGGGCAACTTAGGGAGACCCTGTCTCAAAATAAAAGAAAGAGCTGGGGATGTGGCTCAGTGGTAGAGAACCCCTGGGTTCAATCTCCAGGACCAAGAAGAAGCAAGAAAGAAAAGAAAAAAAGAAATTTAAGTTAGAAGTGGATATGATACTAAAATCAGAATATTGTCATGTTGAAAGGGGCTCTGAAGGTCATCTCATTCAAAAGGAACGCTCTTGGAGGTTGTGAGCGACTGGGGGTGGTGACAGCCTGGCAGATCAGCTTCCTCCAGGTGATGAGCCAGACAGTAGAAGTGACATGAGGGTGACCGTGCCAAACAGACAGCAGTGACCACTTAGGCGCCTGATCATGGCTGACTCACGTAATTGCCTGCTTGCTAAGTGGTGTCCTAGCACCAGCTAGTGGCAAAAATGAATGAAGACATTATTTTCCAGGAAAAAAAAAAATAGGAGCACTAGTCATTAGAGAATCTTGCGTCTCAATTTCTCAGCTAAGCATGAGTTGTCTCCCCAGCACAGAATTTTTTCCCTCTTGATTAAATAATACCGACGTCTTTATTTAAAATGCTGAAGGATGCTATCCAGGTAAAAAGGCAAGAAGCCACTTGCACGACACGGTTGTCAGAGTCCTTGGAGGACGGCTGAGGCTGGGGGTGGGCAAAGAAAGGAATGACCAAGCTTCATGTGTGGAAGAAAACGTCCCCCCAGTCTGAGCAACTCGCACGGAGCCTGTGTGTGCCCAGCAGGTTCCTGGGTTTCATCCTGATTCAGCCTGAAGGGTACTGCAGCTGCCTTGAGGGCGGTTATTAACCATCAGACCCCAGCTCATTTGTCACGTCCAGTGCTGTGATGGAAAACCTGGCATTTCAAACAGAGTCACCAATCACAGCCCATGCGCCCGCTCTGACAGCATCCTGCAGGGTCTGTAACGGGCGGCCGAGAATTAAGGACTTCTGTGGTGCCCCTGACATTGGTGGTGGCCGGCTGGCTTTGCCATTGTCACCGCGGCCCATTTTTGCAACAGTGGACACACCCAGGAAACCTAATGAGCCCACACCGGGCCACGAAGCCGTGATTCAAGGTGGTCATGAGGCGGGATCCGGCTGGAAGCAAAAGTCAGCTTTCGTGAATACAGAGAAAAGGTTAGAAAGTGCACCCTAGGATGATTGCTTTGAGACTAGAAACCCCAGGAACAAGAATTGTCATGTTAGGGCTGGGGATGTAGCTCAGTTAGTAGGGTGCTTGTCTCGCACGCACAAGGCCCTGAGTTCAATCCCCAGCACCACACACAAAAGAATTATCTTGTTGAAGTTAAAGCTTACGATTAAAAAGATCATTAGCAAGGAATAAAAATTTTACTGTTTTTATTCCAAAGGACTCCTAGAATTTAATAGATATTTCCAAAAAGAGACATACAAGCCCACAGTGTGATATGTTTGCATTAAGGAATTCTATGTATGTATATGAATATATTTATAAAATACAAGCAAAGGAGTTCCTCTGGTGTGCTTTTGACCTCTGAAAAGGTAACCGGCTCA
>JAJEJO010004491.1:705736-736523 GCA_020662805.1 Glaucomys volans | reverse complement strand
TGACTCAGCCTCCCAAGTCACTTGGATTACAGGCGTGCGCCACCTCGTCCGGCTAAACAGTGGCCTTTAATAACATGGGGATTAATGAATCAAATACACTGTTTGAGGATAGTAGTTCATGTGAGAAAAAAACTTTTTTTTTCCTGTTTTGAGACAGGATCTCTCTGTGTTGCCCAGTCTGGCCTCAAACTCATGATCCTCTTGACTCAGCCTCTGAATAGCTGGGATCACAGGTGCAGCTGATCAGGAAAAAAAAACAAAAAGTCTTCAAAGTCAGAAAATGGAAAACACAAACTTCAGGATAAGTGTCATCTAGGGAAGCACGGGAAGGAGATTAGGGAGAGGCATCAGATGCAAGGATTTTGATGATGGTTGAATCCAGGAGTTGACAAGACACAGCCAACAGACCAAATGTGGCCCTCCAACTGTTTTTGTAAATAAAGTTTTATTTGAACACAGACACACCCAATAGTTTACATATTGTCTACGGCTGTACTTACTCTCTAAAAGCAGAACTGAGTGTTTGTAAAGGAGACTCCAGGCCCCATATCCTTATTACTTGGTCCTTTACAGAAAAGTTTCCTGTGACCTCTGTTCTTGGCTTAGATTGGATAACAGATTCCTCCCTCCAGCGACTGTGAGCCCTTCACCTGTCTGGGCCTCAGTTGCCTCGGCTGTAAGTGGTGATCAGACATGTTCTCACTTCGTAGGTTAGCGTGATGATTAACTAAGTATGCACACTGGATTAGTGGTTTCTTGGGCCACATTCTTTTTTTTTTTTGAACCAGGGATTGAACCCAGGGGCACTTAACCACTGAGCCACATCCCCAGCCCTATTTTGTATTTTATTTAGAGACAGGGTCTCACTGAGTTGCTTACAGCCTTGCTAAGTTGCTGAGGCTGGCTTTGAACTCATGATCCTCCTGCCTCAGCCTCCCAAGTGCTGGGATTACAGGGGTGCACCACCGCACCCGGCTTGGGCCACATTCTTAGCAGAGAGAGAACGTGAGAAGATGGGAATGGGGACTGACCGCTCACTAATGGACACAGCTTTTTTTGTTTTAGGGGAACAAAAATCTTCTAAGATTAGATTGTGGTGATGTTTGCACGGCTGTCAATATACCAAAAGACAGAACCGTACACTTTACACCTACAAATTATATGGTATGTGAATTTTATCTTAAAAAAAAAAAGCCATATTGCAAAAGACTCTATATGGTGGGATATTATTTGCTCAAAACAAGCATTGCTGAACAATACATCATTCACAGATATGCCTTATGGACTAAAATGTTTGTTTTAAGCAATAAACACAAATCACAGCCTGGGAGCAAATGTTTGAGTGGGGTAATGTGTCTGGGAAGGAAGACCACAGAGGCAAAATACTGTTCTCATCTTATCCTACCAGGGACGCCTACCATCGGGCCAGGGATGTGGCTCAGGGGTAGAGCATTTGCCTGGCACACCTGGGGCCCACTCCCAGTATCAAAAAAAAAAAAAAAAAAGGTGACTCACCGTCAATATGGCTTATGGCTATTGATGTTGACCTTGATTACCTGGCACAGGGAGTGTTTGTCAAATTCCTCTTTTATCAAGTTACTTTTTCTTTGCGCTTTCCATCATTGTTTGGAACAGGTCACTCTGGGCCGCTGGCGCTTAGCCTGGGCACCCCACCTCCATGACAGCGCAAGGTCTAAATAAACCACTTGAATTTTTTCCACGTGGGAGATTGACCTGTTCTTCTCCTGTTTGTCTCTATCCTATGGGCTCACGGGCAGTTATTCAGTCCTTTGATTTATAACCCATTACTACTTGATTTTACGGCTGGAACTGTTCCAGCCCTGGGGCCTGGGAGACCTTTCCCTGGCTCGTGTGCGTCCCTTGGACATATTCTCACCGCAGTTTTACTGATCTGAGCACTTTCTTACCTTTTGGTGCTACAAGACGTTTCTGTCTCCTACATTTTTTGGTTGGCCTTTTAAAACACCTAACACTACTCATGTGGTCGGGGAAACGGTCTTGACTCTGTACACAGACTCCTCAGTGCCTTGCTCTTTGAACCTGCCTTCTGGGGGAGTTGGCAGAGCTCTGCGTCTGACCCAAGTCTGTCACTTTGGATTTGAACCATGACTCACTCCCTGAGCGGCACCAACTGGCCGTCATCGAATTGGCCCCGTTCCTTCCCTGGTGCCCGTTAGCAGCATGAACCCCCGTCTCCTAGCAGCATGCTTACCATCCCTCTGTTCTGCGTTTGTGCAATGCTTCCGGACAAGTGTAGAGGTGAATCCATCGCAGCAACACACACGAATCTCGACCTCGAAGCGAGACTGTGAGGAGTGTGCCCGCCACGATGGAGCCGTCGCTCCTCTGTGCTGGAGAAAGATGAGACCAGAGGACGGGTAGGCGGCCTCAGTCCTGGCCCTACCGTTGTGGCAGCTGGATGCGTCCTTGTTGCAGGGCTGTCCTGTCATTGCCGGGTGCCCAGCAGCATCTCTGTCCCTTACCCATCAGATGCCAGTGGTACTCCCCAAGTTGTGGCAACCCAAGTGCCTCCAGACATTCCCAAAGAGCCCTGGGAGGAGCAAGGAGGGGATGGGATCTGCCCCCGCTGAAAACCACTGCTAGCCGGCAGGCTGCCCAGGTGTCCACACCAGTGGTGCTAACAGGCTGGGGGGTTGCTGGGTTCCGTTTGCTGAAACGCTGCCCCCAGCGGCGGCAGCAGGCGTGGCCGCAGCCGATTCCCAGCCCAGCCGCTGAGGTCTCCCTCCCGCTCTCCCCAGCTTCCCTTGGGTGCGGAGGTTCTCTCCACTTCTTGTTCCACCGCGCATGATGGAAGGGCCACTGCTCTCCTGGCTTCTAGGGATGTGTTAGGGATGCTAATTTGTGATTTGCTTGTAATGTTTATGTCAGAAATGTGCCTCGGAACAAAAGGACAGCTCGAGTCTCCCTTTGGGCTTCGCAGGATGGAACAGCGCACGTGCCAAATCCTTGTTGAAAAGAGGAACTTTGCCAGGCGCGGTGGCGCACGCCTGTAATCCCAGCTGCTCGGGAGGGTGAGGTAGGAGGATCGTGAGTTCAAAGCCAGCCTCAGCAACTTAGCGAGGCCCTAAGCAACTCAGTGAGACCCTGTCTCTAAATAAAATACAAAATAGGGCTGGGGATGTGGCTCAGTGGTGGAGCGCTGCTGAGTTCAAATCCCCAGTACTCACCCCCAAATAAAAGGAACTTCCTTGAAATCATCTTTCCAAAAGGGAAAGAAATTACCCAGTAGAGGAACCGCTGAAGGGTCCTGGAGGAGCGGAATCCAAGCTGGACCACGGTGTGTAGACCCAGTGGAAGGACCAGGTGCCCTATGTTAACTTCCTCCGACGTGCCCCACCCTGATCCGTTGCTCCCCTTACACCTCACACACACACTCACTCACATACACACACACACACACACACACACACACACCCCTGTCAGGAGACTGCTCCATTTTCCAGTATTTTCTCAATCCTTGCTCCCATTTAAACTGCCAGTCCTGCGTGTCTCCCAGAGAGGCCAGGCCTCTGCGCTACAATGACGGGAATGGATAAGCCCAGAGGGACCAACTTGTCCTCCTTGGTCCAAGACGTGCAGGGGTCCGGGCAATCCTTCAGCCTGCAGCAGACCAGGGCATGGGATAACCTGATTCCTTGAAGGCAACCTCCACATCCCATCCCAGCTCGCTCCTGAGCCCTCAGGACACCCAGGTGCGGGGCGCGGTGGGGAGGGGGTTCTGCCGTCTTAAAATGAGCCAGTGAAACAGAAACCACCTGCACTCTCCAGGGTGTCCACCAGGGGGCGCCTTCTCCCTCACATCAGCGCTGTTTCTAAAGAAAGGAACAGAACGTTCCAGATTAGGAGCTATCCAGTTAAGCAGCTCAGTGACCACCTCAGGTCAGAGGTGGAAGAAAGTGACTACTCAAAGACATTTCTGCCCCTAAACAAACAAAAACAAAACTCGGCAGCAGCGGCAACAACCAAAGCAAGCACTCATGAAATTGACCCTGGGTTCTGGGTACCGCCACCTCCTTCCAGGAGCCTTGTATCCTTTTTTTTTTTTTTTGGAACCAGTGATTGAACTCAGGGACACTCAGCCACTGAGCCACATCCACAGCCCTCTTTTGTCTGTATTTTATTTAAAGACAGGGTCTCACTGAGTTGCTTAGGGCCTCCCTAAGTTGCTGAGGCTGGCTTTGAACTCTTGATCCTCCTGCCTCAGCCTCCCAAGTTGCTTGGATTACAGGCGTGCGCCACCACCCCCGGCAGCCTTGTATCCTTGATGCCTGCACCTCACAGTGACCTCGAAAAGTGGAACCGTGGGTCAGTAGCCTTAAGGACACTAATTGTGTCCAGCTTCAAAAACCACGATGTTTCCACTGTCCTCATCACCATGTGATTTTAAAAATCCATGACATGGGACAGTTCCCTGAGGTGGGCCAGGGGTAGGAAAGGGTGGATTGGAACCCGCAGCACCTAGAGGAGAGCTCGGTGGAGGCCTGTCATGGAGAACAGGGGCAGGGTAGGGTGTGTGCAAACACACGGTAGGCCAGGGGAGCCTGGGGATGCTGGCCCGAGAGTGCTCCGGAAGCAGGGAGGTTCACAGCTCTTGTAAGGTTGCCAATGCGGGGCAGCTGGGAGCAGAAGCCTCTGTCCTCGCAGTGCTCGGCAGCTCAGAGCAGAAGCGGGTGTGATGCAGGCCGAGTCCTAAGCTGTGGGGTGTGAGCACCAACCAGGGAATCTTTAAGGAAACCTGGAGAGAGGTGCGGGGGACGGGGGACTGCATCTGCCTGGGGCTCCGAGCCACCTGTCCTCTAGCTGGACAGCCAACCCCAGCTAGAGTAAGACTGGAATACCAAGAGGACCCACAGAGACAGCACGGCAGAGGAAAGGGCAGGGCGCAGCCGCTGGAGCTGTGGAAGGTCTTTACCCTGGAGTGGGGGGAAGGGCTGGGGCGGGAAGTCCCCTCCTGCTGAGAAGTCCTTCATTGGCTTTGGGTCAGATTGCTTCGCTGCTTTCAGGCCTTATCAATATGCTCTGGGGTTCACATGCTCTCCCCTCTTAAACCTCAGCAAGAGGTTTTACTATGATGCAGAATTGATTTTTTTTTTCCCCAGCCTCCAACATATCCGCAGCTTGGGAGACCTGCGGAGCTGGCAGGGGACGCCCCTCCTCCTTACCCCCACCTGGACAATGATGGGTTCTCAAACTAGGCATTAGGTTACCACATGGGTCTGAACTTGCCTACTTGCCACCAAACGCACCAGATGAACGGTTCTGCTTTGCAAATACCCCTTTCCCTGTGGATATATTTTTATCCAAAGCAGCATCCCTCAAATTCAAGGCTTGAAAACCGAAGCCCATATGACTTCAGAAAGATGAGCACTTGCAAGTTGGGAACATGATGTGGACTAAAAAAGGAAAACTCACCCTTCCAAAAGAACCATCTCCCCAGGAACTAACGGAAAAAAAAGAAGAAGAAGAAAGAAAGAGAATTTCTTCCTTTGACTGACAGCTCTCTTCAAGTGCAAATGAGACTGACAGCCAAAGAGGTTTGAAATCCTCATTAGGTTGGATGGTGCTTTTGCTCTGTGAATGTAAATATTGATATGCAATCTGGTTTTGCCCTGTCAAAAACCACTCATGCACATAAGTATGCTCAGAATGTAATAGCCACGTGCTCTGCTCCTTCCCGAGTCCTGTAATCGATTCCTCATGATGCTCTTCTCGGAGGCGCAGAGAGTGCACATTACCGCCAGTTTCAACATAGCAGCGCTCATGAGCTCATGAGCACCCAACGCACTGGCCCACGAACCAGCCAAAAAGCAATTGTGTTTGTGTAAATGAAGAGCTCATCCTTTTCCATCCGGTTACAGGTGTTTTTCACTAGTTCTTGTGAAAAAGGGGCTGAGCATGTAATCCCAGCACTTGGGAGCACTAGGGAGGCTGAGGCAGGAGGATCGCGAGTTCAAAGCCAGTCTCAGCAACTTGGCGAGGCCCTAAGCAACTCAGTGAGACCCTGTCTCTAAATAAAATACAAAATAGGGCTGGGGATGTGGCTCAGTGGTTGAGTGCCCCTGGGTTCAATCCCTAGTACAAATAAAATAAAATAAAATAAAATAAAATAAAATAAAATAAAATAAAATAAATTTAAAAAATAAAATTAAGAATAATTGTAGTTTATCTGAGCAAACAGGATAATACTTTTCCTTCTCTCTCTGTCTCTCTCTCTCTCTCTCTCTCTCTCGAGTACAGCCTTTCATTTCTCTGGTGGCACACCATGTAAAGTCACACATTCATGTAATCATACGTGTACGTAGGGTAATGATACTTGTCTCATTCCACAGTCTTTCCTTCCCCCTGTCCCCTCCCCACCCCACACAATCAGAATTTTCTCCATTCCCCCCCCCCCCCCGCCCCCCCCCCCCCCCCCCCCCCCCGTTATGTATCAGCATCCACTTATGAGAGAAAACATTTGGCCTTTGGTTTTTTGGGATTGACCTATCTCACTTAGCATGATACTCTTCAACTCCATCCATTTATCTGCAAATGCCGTAATTTTATTCTTTATGGCGGAGTAACATTCCATTGTGTATATACACCACAGTTTCTTTATCCATTCATCTATTGAAGGGCATCTAGGCTGATTCCACAATCCAGCTATTGTGAATTGAGCTGCTACAAATATTGATGTGGCTGCATCACTGTAGTGTGCTGATTTTAAGTCCTTTGGGTAGAGGCCAAGGAATGGGATATCTGGGTCAAATGGTTGTTCCATTCCAAGTTTTCTAAGGAATCTCCACACTGCTCTCCAGAGTGGCTGCACCAATTTGCAACCCCACCAGCAATGTATGAGTGTACCCTTTTCCCCACATCCTCGCCAACACCTGTTGTTGTTTGTATTCTTGATAATAGACATTCTAATTGGGGTGAGATGAAACCACAGGGTAGTTTTGATTTGCATTTCTCTAATTACTAGAGATGTCGAACTTTTTTTCATATATTTGATGATCAATTTTATATCTTCTTCTGTGAAGTGTCTGCTCAGTTCCTTAGCCCATTTATTGATTGGGTTATTTGGTTTTTTTGGTGTTAAGTTTTTTGAGTTCTTTATAAATTCTGGAGATTAGTGCTCTATCTGAAGTGCGTGTGGTAAAGATTTTCTCCCACTCTGTAGGCTCTCTCTTCACATTGCTGATTGTTTCCTTTGCTGAGAAAAAGCTTTTTAGTTTGAATCCATCCCATTTATTTAATCCTGCTTTTATTTCATGTGCTTTGGGAATCACGTTAAGGAAGTCTGATCCTAAGCCAACATGATAAAGATTTGGACCTACATTTTCTTCTTTTCAGTGCAGGGTCTCTGTCTAATTCCTAGGTTCTTGATCCATTTTGAGTTGAGCTTTGTACAGGGTGAGAGATAGGGGTTTAATTTCATTTTGCTGTTTATGGATTTCCAGTTTTCCCAGCACCATTTGTTGAATAGGCTGTTCTTTCTCCAATGTATTTTTTTGGCACCTTTGTCTAGTATGAGATAACTATGCTTATGTGGGTTTGTTTCTGTGTCTTCTATTCTGTGTCATTGGTCTACCTGACTATTTTGGTGCCAATACCACCTCCTTTTTGTTATTATTGCTCTGTAGTAGAGTTTAAGGTCTGGTATTGTGATGTCTCCTGCTTCACTCTTCTGCTAAGAATTGTTTTGGTTATTCTGGGTCTCTTATTCTTCCAAATGAATTTCATGATTGCTTTCTCTATTTCTATGAGGTACGTCTTTGGGATTTTAATTGGAATTGCACTGAATCTGTATAGTACTTTTGGTAGTATGGCATTTTGACAATATTAATTCTGCCTATCCAAAAACATGGGAAATCTTTCCATCTTCTAATGTCTTCTTCAGTTTCTTTCTTTAGTGTTTCATGGTTTTCATTGTAGAGGTCTTTCACCTCTTTTGTTAAGTTGATTCCCAAGCTTGTTTTTTTTTTTTTTTTTTTTGAGGCTACTGTAAAAGGGGAAGTTTCCCTAATTTCTCTTTCAGAGGATTCATGAGTTATGAATATAAATGCATTAGATTTATGAGTATTGATTTTATATCCTTCTACTTTGCTGAATTCATTTATTAGTTCTAGAAGTTTTCTGGTGGAATTTTTTGGATCCTCTAAAAATAGAATCATGTCATTGGCAAATAGTGATAGTTTGAGTCTTCTTTTCCTATTCAGATCCCTTTAATTCCTTTGGTCTGTCTAATTGCTCTGGCTAGAGTTTCAAGGACGATATTAAAGAGAAGTGGTCAAAGAGGGCATCCCTGCCTTGTTCCAGTTTTTAGAGGGAATGCTTTCAATTTTTCTCCATCAAGAATGATGTTGGCAGTGGGCTTAGCATAGATAGCCTTTACAATGTTGAGGTATGTTCCTACCATCCCTATTTTTTCCTAGTGTTTTGACCATGAATGGGTGCTGCATTTTATCAAATGCTTTTTCTGCATCTATTGAAATGATCATATGATTCTTTAAGTCTGTTGATGTGGTGAATTACATTTATTGATTTCTGGATGTTGAACCAACCTTGCATCTCTGGAATGAACCCCACTTGATCATGGTGCACTATCTTTTAATATGTTTTTGTGTGCTGGGCGCGGTGGTGCACGCCTGTAATCCAAGCGACTTGGGAGGCTGAGTCAGGAGGATCGCGAGTTCAAAGCCAGCCTCAGCAACTTAGCGAGGCCCTAAGCAACTCAGTGAAACCCTGTCTCTAAACAAAATTCAAAATAGGGCTGGGGATGTGGCTCAGTGGCCTAGTGTCTCTGGGTTCAATCCCCAGTACCAAAATATATATATATGTTTTTGTGTGCAATTTGCCAGAATTCTGTTAAGAATTTTTGCATCTGTGTTCATCAGGGATCTTGGTCTGAAGTTTTCTTTCCTTGACACGTCTTTGTCTGGCTTTGGTATCAGGGTGATTGTTCCTTCTCGTTTAAGGAGGAATCCATGTTTCATTGATGATGATTAGGACGGAAGTCTGGTTCCCAATCCAGTTAGATTAGTTCTGTTGACCAGAACTCTTCCTATTGTAAACCATAAACCCCAAATTAGCTCAATTTTTAAAAATGAACTTATTGGCCTGGAGACATAACTCCCTGGTAAAGTGTGACATCCTGAGTTCAATCTTCAGCAACAACAGCAACAACAACAAAAAATAAATAAATCACTGACTTGCATAATCAGGAAGTTCAAGAATACATCCACCTTCAGGCATGGCTGGATCCTGGTGCCCAAATGCTGTCATTCTAGGCCTTTCTGCCCATGTGGTGGCAAACGTGACCCAGCCTACTCCATGTTTAACATGCATTATTTACCTGCACTTTGAAAAGGTCAGGGAATATCTGTTTCCCCAAAATAAGTAACAACAGCAACAAGATACATCTCTGCAAAGGGCAGGTTGATCACTGATCTGTCTTTGCGGATCTAAACCAATCGTTATGCCTTGGAGATGGCGGACCCGTTGGAACAACCTGGGTGTGTAGCCACCTCAAACCTGGACTTGCATCTGCATGGACCACACAATCTAGAAGCAGGGAGGCTAGTTTCCTCCAAAAATTTTAGGGTGCTGTTACCAAAAAAAAATGAGATGTAACACATCTGCCCACTTCACATATTAACTTAGAAATTTCCCTGGGCTCAGTGACCCACACCTGCAATCCAAGCAATTTGGGAGGCTGAGGCAGGAGGATCATAAGTTTGAGGCCAGCCTCAGCAACTTAGTGAGGCCCGAAGCAACTTAGAGTGACCCTGTCTCAGAATAAAAAATAAAAGGGCTGGGGATGTGGCTCAGTGATCAAGCTCCTCTGGGTTCAATCCTCATACCCACCTCCTCAAAATAAATTCCTACTTCACAGTGGGGTGGGGAGAGGGGCAGTGAAGGTGGTGGCCCTAAGGTGGCTCTGAAGGAGCCAATAGAAGGAGAACTAGGAACCTGGGATGGGCATCCCAGGACACCCCCTCCCAGTGCCCAACTCCAGGCTGGCCCCACCAGTGTGTCCCTTTGAGGCTGGAGATTCTGTCCAACGAGGGGTAGGCAGGGGTGGATTCCTGCCTCCTCTTTGGTGGCCATTGACACAGAGAGTATTTCTTCGTCTTGAGTTAATTATCAGGTGCGACTGAAGATCATTCCAGCAATACTTCACTGAGTTATTTGTTAGGGTTTGGAGGTGAGGTGTCCCCCAAAAGCTCAGGTGTGAGACAATGCAGGACGGTTCAGAGGAGAAACGAGTGGGTTGTGAGAGTCTTAACTGATCAGTGAATTAGTCCCTGCTGGGATTCACTGAGTGGTGACTGAGGCAGGTAGGTAGTGGCTGGAGGAGGTGGGCATTGGGAGCGTGGCTTTGGGGTATACCTTTGTGATTGGGAAGTGGGGAGCTCTCTCCTTCCTGATCACCTTGGGAGCTGCTTCCCCTTACCACCCTCTTCCACCATGATGTTCTGCCTCACCTGGAGCCGTGAGGAATGGAGCCGGCCTTCTATGGACCAAGACCTCCGAAACTGAGCTCTCTAATAAAACTTTCCTCTTCTATAATTATTCTGGTTGGGTCTTTAAGTTACAGCAGCAAAAAAAGGTGACTAGAACATTATTTCTCCATTGCATAGAGAAGAACTTTGGACTCTTCATGATTGGACCATGTGTACAAAGGTTAGTCTTCTTAAAAATCCAGAATCCTCCAGCTGGTGAGATAGGTCATCGTTTGTCTAGCAGGCCCCAGGCCCTGGGTTCCATCCCCAGCACCACAAAATAAAATAAATCAGAGTCCCTTACCCTTTCGGTGTTTAAACGCACACAGCTTCATCTCCCTCGCAAGGGGGTCAGCTTGGCATTCAGTTCTAAGGTTTTAATTTCCCTTTTTGATTTCCTCTACAACTATGGGTTGTTTCTTCATATGTTAGCTTGCCAGACATATGGTATTTTTGTGGCCACTCTTTATTATTAAATTCTAATTTTATTGCACTTGAGCTGAAGACCATGGTCAGCGTGGTATATATATGATCCTACTCTGAATTTATTGAGGTTTCTTTTATGACCCAATTCATGGTCTATTTTTTGAAATATTTTCCCATATGGAGTCAAAAAGCATAGTGTGTTCTGGTTTGGTGTGGATGGTTTTCTCTCATTTATATAAACACACACATATAGTGCGGACAGGTAATATTGAATGCAGATACTCCAACTTGTAGGCCTACGGAAGCTTGTGCACACGTATTTGCAGAGCTTGAATTCACGATCGGCGCTTGTCTAATCTTGGCTACCTGCATTTTCAACCTTGTGCTATTGGTCTCTGTGAAGGTTTGCTAGAATCTCCAGCCACAGTCCCTGGTCCGTCTGTTGTACCCTCATTATTCACTGCTCAGCAATCGCGGAAGCCCAGGGTCAGCAGCCCTGGCAGGCTAACTGATGACTCTGAACTCCTGGCTGGGCAGCACGGACAGGAGGCTGCTTCTCTGGGCTGAGACCCACCTGCCCTGGGAGTGGAGATGGTGGGCCACGCGAGAAGGCCAGGGGGCAGCTGCACCTGTTCTTATCGGCTCAGTCCAGCAAGGCTTTGCCCTGCCTTAGAGACCAGAGACCTGGGACTTCTGGCTGAAGGGGGGTCAGTAACTATGTGAGGCCACTTGGTGAAAAAACAAGAGCAGAAGTTGAGATCTTTCCTCCAACTTGGCCTCTCTGAGCTTGTCCAGTTGCTTCCGGCCAGCCCGGAACCATCAATGCTCCCACGACCACAAATAGATGGCCTTCTGGAAAGGCTTCCACCCCTCTTTTCCTGCCTTTGCTAATTTCTGAAAGCATCTCCCTTACCCTCTATTTTTCTACAGTGCGGGGATAGAACCCAGGGCCTTGTGCGTGCTAGGCAAGGCTCTGCCACTGAGCTCCACCCCGTCTCTTTCTTAGGTAGTTTCTCCAAGATTGCTTTGGGGGCAAAGGAGACTGTGACCTGTGTTGATTTGCCATTTTGACAGGAATAATAAAAGTCACCTTCAATCAAAGAAAAAAGAGAAAAAGAAAAGAAAAAAAAGAAAAAAAAAGAAAATGCATTTGCTTAGCTCCCTCCCGTCATCTGGGACCCTGGCTTCCCAGCTGGTGTGCATCTACCACTCATTTCATTACACAGCATGCTCCCGCGGAATAAAGCAGAGATCGGGTTTGATTATCTTAGCAATTTTAAAAATTAAGGTGTAATTCACATACCATAAAATCACTCCTTCAAAGTATACAATTCGGTGATTTTTAGCTTATTCACCAAGTTGTACAGCCATCAGCAAATTGCAGAAAATTTTCATCAACCCGAAAAGAAACCTTACACCCTTGGCAGTCACTCCCGGTTCCTCTCTGCCCTCGGCAACCACTAATCCACTTTCCGTCTCCATGGATCTGATTGGCCTCTTCTGGGTATTTCATATCAATGAAATCAAACAATATGTGGCTTTTTGCTTCTGGCTGTTTTTACGTGGGATCCTGTTTCCAAGGCTCCTTCTTGTCGAGGCGCGTGTCCGCGCTTGTTCTGTTTTATGGCTGGATAATATTCCATTGCACAGACCCAGCACGTGGCTTGGTTGCTGGGGCTCATGACGCGGCACGGAATAGCTGTGCTGTAGGTTTTGTGCAAACATGTGTTTCCAGTTTTCTCAGATATGTCTCTGGGTGGACTGCTGGGTCAGCGGTGACTCTGCTTCACGTTTTGGGGAACTGCCAAATGGTTTTCCAGAACCATTTGGAAATTGTTCCATTGCACGTTCCATTGCACTGTTGCATTGCACGTTCGTCAGCAACGTCTGCGGATTCCAAGGTCCCATGTCCTTGCGGCCCTGGTCCCTGTTCACCTCCTGAAGGTAGCCACTCTGGGAGATGTGGAATGGCATCTCTCTGTGGTTTGGCTTTGCATTTCCCTGATGACCAACGATGTCCAACATCTCAGCGTGCCTACTGGCCATTTCTCTTTCTTCTTTGTTCAAATCTTTTGCTCTATAAAAACATTAGGCTATTTTTTCTTTTTATTGTCGGGTTGTATTCTGGATACTAACAGTGGATCCGAGTGGATTGCCTTACACTTTCTTGATGTCCTTTGATGCACAAAATGTTTTCTCGGGCTGGGGCTGTAGCTCAGGGGTAGAGCGCTTGCCTAGCATGTGTGAGGCACTGGGTTCGATTCTCAGCACCACATATAAATAAATAAATAATAAAAGTTCATCAACAACTAAAAAAATTAAAAAAAAAATGTTTTCTCCCCAGTGTTCAGGATGAAACCCAGGGTCTCACATGTTCTAGGCACGTGTTCTACCACTGAGCTACATCCCCAGACCATTAAAAGTTTTTAATGTTGTAGATGTTGTTATTATTATTATATATTGGGGATTGAACCGAGGGGCACTTATCACTAAGCAACATCCCAGCCCTATTTTTTAAAATTTTGAGACAGGGATCTAAATTGCTTAGGGCCTCATTCAATTGCTGAAGCTGGCCTTGAACTTGCAAACCTTCTGCCTCAGCCTCCTGAATTGTTGGAATAGGTGGGTGTCACCATTCCCAAATCTTTTTTATTATTATTGTTTTAGAGACAGGGTCTTGCTAAGTTGCCCAGGCTGATCTTGAACTGGTGATCTTCTTGCCTCAGTCTCCCAAGTAGCTGGGATTATAGGTGTGCACCACATCTGGCTTGCACAAAACTTTTAAATTTGGGGCTGGTAATGTGGGGTTCAATCCCGGCAGGGCTGAATAGAAGGAAGAGGAAGAGGAGGAGGAGGAGAAGGAAAGGTAGTGATGGGGGGGGGGGGGGGGGGAAGGGGGGGGGAGGGGGAGGAGAAGGGAGTTTTGATTTCTATGAAGTCCAAGTCATATAGTTTTTCTTTAGCAGCTTTTCCATTTATTACTGCATCTGAAAGTCCATTGACTACCGCCCAAGGTCATGACAATTTACTACTGATTTCTTCTGTTAATTCCCGCTGTTACATTCAGGTATTGGCCCATTCTGGGCTACATGTGACAGGTAGGGGTCCAGCTTCGCTCCTGTCCACATGGCTGCCCAGCTGCATGAGGCCTGTTTGTCAAACAGAGTCTTCCTCCCTATTGAATCGTCCTGGCACCCCGGTCATGAACAATTGCTGTAAATGCATGGGTTCGTTTCTAGAATCTCAATTCCATCCCATTGATCTTTGTCCTTATCCAGTACCACACTCCTTAAAAGAAAAAATAAATATATATATATATGCACATATGTATAGATGTCCATACATACGTACATATATTTAAGGTGTATAAAATGATGTCTTGATATTCATATAGATGGTTCAGTGGTTTCTACAACCAAACCGATGAAAACCCATCATCTATCTCATTGCTACCTGAGTTACCTGAGTGGGTGGGGCAAGCCCACCTGAAGCCTCCTCTCTCAGCAAGCCTCGGCCTGTGATTCAGTACCATTGGCTATACTTCCGTGGTGTGCTTTGGGGTCCCAGGCTCAGCCATCCCTAACTCAACTCCACACCCTCTGACCTTCCCCAATCTCCAGCCCCACAGCCACCAGCTCACCCCTGCCTCTGGTATCCACAGTTCCAGAACTTTCTTTCCACGTATTTGACTTTTTTTTTTTTTTTTTTTTTTTAAGATTTTACAGGTGAGAGAGGTCGTGCGGTGCTTTGCTGCGTCTGGCTGTCTTCGCTGGGCACGGGTCCTCCCCAGGTTGCCTGTGGCTGGACCTCCTGTTCTGCAGCCCAGTGCCACTCTGTCCTCTCTGTACTGCAGCTTCTTCTTCCAGCCAGCCAGCCACACTTAGGTTGTTTCCAGCACTGAGCACAGTTGTTGCAGCTTTCTAGCAAGCTTTGAAAAACAAAAGAATGAGTGTTCTAACTTTTTTTTTAAGATCGTTGATTCTTCCTTTTTTGTTAAAATAATATTCTTGTTTTTATTTGAATATTTTAAGCAGACAGCCTAAGTTGTGCTTCTTTTTAATCTTTTAAAAATATTTCCTAGAAAAATGTAAGCTCTGTGTGACACTCGTGTTATATTTTGCTTGGACGGCCCTGGTGTGAGGGGGCAGGTCCTCCCTTGCATTTGGATTGTCTTCATGAATGACCCCACGCCCAGTCCCAGTCCAACAAGTTCCCTGCAGAATGACGCCCTCTGTGTTCATTCTGCTTTCTCACCCAATCATAGGAAAAGGAAGGGATGGTGATGATTGGCACATCCTTCTGGGGAGGGCACCAGAACCGAGTACCATTCTGTCAGGAAAGAGGGCTAGATTCTGGGGAGACAAATGCGAGAGTCCACACCACCACACTTCAAACCTCTTCCTTATGCTGATCTTTTTCTACTTAAAGAAGGCGAGGTTACTCATTGAGTTCATCTTCACATCCTTAAAGGCGAGCACACAACTGCTGATAATGGACACAAATGAATGGATAAGTGGCCAAGGTCATCTGAAGCTGGTGGTGACAGGGCTGATTCAGGGATGAGTTTTGAGGCTCCCAAGGATGACAGGTAGCCCAGGGTCTCTTTTCCTTCGTGGATAGTACATTCCCATGGGACCAGGACCTCTGACTCCTTTCAAACCTGTTGTACTGTGAAGACATGGAGTGGAGCCCGGTGTGGAGGTGCACACCTATAATCCAGTGTTTAGGAGGCTAAGGCAGGAGGATGGCAAGTTCAAGGCCAAGTGGGCAACTTGGTGAGATCCTGCCTCAAAATAGAATAAAAAGGCTGGGGGTGGAGCTCAGGGGTGGAGATCTTGCCTAGCGCATGAGAAACCCTGGGTTAGATCTTCAGTGCTGGAAAGGGGTGTGTGGGGGGGAGCGAAACAGAAGGAAAAAATGGCATAGGCTGCAATCAGCCGGGGCCTTCTACCACACTGACGCAGACCGCATTTTTCATGCTCTGATTTCTGAAATGTAGCAGTTAGTGCCAGCGGGAATTTCAGACCCACCGCTGATCCCCGAATCGGAAGACCCACCTAACTTGTGATATTCTAGAGCAGAAACCTGCGTTGGGAGGGAAACAGAAAGTGAGGCTCCCTTAGCGAAATCCAGGTCGCCTGCCATAAAACGAATGACGCTAGCAGCCGCGAGGTCCGTACACCAGGCACCTGCTGAGCCATCTGCGCGGACCGTCTCATCGAATCCCACCCCAACTCACAGCTCATGGAACGGGGCTTTCAGGAAATGCGCTGCCCGTCGTGAGGCCGGGATCCTTGGTCGACCCAAGGGCTCCTCCCCTCCAGGAGCACAGTGTGCACCCTAGGGTCGTCACCAAAGCAGGGCTGACCAGAATGGCACAGCTCTCTAGGTGAATAGCTGCAATGAGCTTCCGAAAAATTAAACGTATTTTGACCTGTTACTCCTGCGTTCTGCGTCCCTCCCCCCCGACCGGCCTGTCCTCCCTCCTGGAATTTCCCCTCCCCCATTCTCAGCCAGGGGCATAAAATACGATCGTGTTTACATACAAGACGAGCGAATGCTCACACACGTTCCCCATGACTAGTGCTCTGGGTGCTTTAAATGCGAGCTGAGGTGTGTTAGGGGTTGTTCCTGTGTATTCACACGGAAAGGAATAAACTTCTTCTTCTTCTTCTTCTTTTTTTTTTTTTTTTTTTTGAACCAGGGATTGAACTCAGGGACACTCGGCCACTGAGCCACATCCCAGCCCTATTTTGTATTTTATTTAGAGACAGGGTTTCACTGAGTTGCTCAGGGCCTCGCTAAGTTGCTGAGGCTGGCTTTGAACTCGAGATCCTCCTGCCTCAGCCTCCCAAGTCGCTTGGATTACAGGCGTGCGCCACCACGCCCGGCTAGGAATAAACTTCTTAAAGACAAGGGCTCTGGTAAACTAGTTTCTCAGTACTTTTTTCCCCCCTTCCTTTTTTGGTGCTGGGAATTGAACTCAGGGCCTCGGGCATGCTAGGAGGCAAGGACTCCACCCTGAGTTAAGCACCATCTTCCACGTCTCTGAATGTCTGTTTTTTTTTTTTTGGTTTTTGGAACAGGGGATTGAACTCAGGGGCACTCGGCCACTGAGTCACATCCCCAGCCCTATTTTGTATTTTATTTAGAGACAGGGTCTCACTGAGTTGCTTAGGGCCTCGCTAAGTTGCCGAGGCTGGCTTTGAACCCGTGATCCTCCTGCCTCAGCTTCCCGAGCCACTGGAATTACAGGCGTGCACCACGGCGCCCGGCTTCTCTGAATATCTTGAAGGAACCAGTACAGCATGGTAATTATTGAAGGTTTTTTTTTTTTTGGTTTGAATTGTAATGAAACTAGTTTTTAAAAGTCATGTGACCACGTGTAAACTGCATTGCTAAAACCGATTTTAAAGATAAAATTAAAATAGTTTACTAATGTTTTAAATATGCCTGATGTCAAATCATTAAAAATAAATAATGAAGACAACAAATATGAATATCCTGTGATAAAAATGAATATCTGGATGAACCTGGAAAATTCTGGTTACTTATCAAATTGGCACATAACCAAAGCATAAAAAATGTGGCTGTGACCCACACAAAACCAACAGCCTTCCCCTTCCTTCCTCCCTCCCTCCCTCCCTCCTTCCCTCCCTTCTTCCTTCCCTCCCTCCAGTGCTGGGGATGGAACCCAGGGTCTCAGACATTCTTCTCCAAGCTATGCCCCAGCCCTGAAGACCCTCACTCCTTCCTCAGATTTCCCACAGCATCCTGCTGGAATATAATCACTCATACAGACAAGAAGAGAATCTAGAGATGGGCAGAGGGTCCTCTGGCCAGGAACAGGCCCGGGCCACTGACGTGAGGGCGATGTAGGAGTCACTCATTGCAGGACACTGAAGGAGGACCACACCTGAGGGGCAGGACAGGTTCTCCAGGATGAAGGCAGAAAGTTGGACCCCGCATGCTGGAGATGTTTCTAGAAAGCAGGGGCAGAAAGAGGGATGATTTGAGGAGCGATAATGTGAACAAAGTTATTCAAGTGCATCTGGGTTTGAGGGAGTTTGAACTCTAACTGGAAAAGTCTGCGTGTGCAAGAAGCCAAGTCTGGACAGAGAGGTGGGACAGGTCTGTGAAGAGGTCACAAGGTGACCAGGAGTGTGCCAGAGCAGGGGACAGCTTGAGGTGGGAGGGGAGTGTCTGGAGGGATGACTTCCATGCATGTGGAGTTGGCTCGTCTGGCTGACAGTCACTTGGTTATCATCTGGCTGAACCCACAAGGGCCAGAAAAGGGACCTTGTAAGTTCAAGGTCATGGATCCAGACTTCTGTGAAAGATTGAGGTGTGTTCAATCAGATCCTACTTAAGAGAACGCAGGACGAAAAATGTCACTGCAGACACGTGGAAGTGGCATGCTGTCTGCGCCCAGCCGACTTTCCACTCGCTCATTACCTGTCCTGCAGACAGCACTAACGTTCACAGGAGCTGTCCACGCAGGTGGCAGGGGTCCATAGCCTTGGCCCCGTCCTGAGGCCATTGGCACTGTAGAGGGGGGAATAGATGTGTATGCAAGAGACCACCAGGTAGGAGGTTCGAGATGCCATGGGACAGATGCACTTTGGAAAGTCTCTGAGTGTGGACATGAGGAATCGCTCCCTGCTCCGGGCTGGGGAAGCCCCGGACATGTGGACAGGTGGGAGAAGGGCTTCCCCAGGAGCGGAAGTGAGGGAGGGAAGCAGGATGCCAGGGGCCAGGGGCCAGTGACGAGCAGTCAGGGAAGATGGAGCTGAAGGGTACGTGAACGTGGTGGCCTTGACCTCCAGGCAGAACAGCCGCTGGCTTGGTGGCAGACTGTAAATCCCACTGATGAAGGACAAGGTCTGTCTGCTCACACTGAATCCCCTGAGCCTCACGGGGTACTCATAAATCCGTTCCAAACGAACAGATGAATCTGGACTAACTGGGCCTCGTGTTGACACCTGGCCAATTTAGTGATACAAATAACATCTTTTCCACAATCCTGGCTCAGTTTATTTTATGAACAAGGCAGTAAAAGAGATTAAAGATCCAAGGTGAAGGGGAAATATCAGATTCTGTCCCTACAGAAGACTCTAGAGAGAGAGGTTATTTAAAAGAAAAAATAATTTTTTACACTTAATAATGTTATATCCACATTATAATTTTTGCTTTTAAATGTAATGTTGTGAAGTTTTGTTTCCCAACAAATGTTGTGTGAGTGCAAACAGAACATAAACACATTTTGTTTTTGAAGTGCTTTGTTTTGAAGTTTGAAGTGCTTTTCTTTCTAAGGGTAATAATGTTGTTTAAAGATGCTTATATTAAAAATGCTTGATGCTCTAAAATAGTGCTGAGGCAGTCACAGAAAACCTTCCAGACCTCACGTCAAGACTTGCCTGAATTCCTTGTGTTCATCGGCAGCTAAACATGTGCAAATACTGAGAGATGCATAAACACGATCAAGCTTGGCTTTGCCTTAATATATTTTTTTCTTTTTCAAAGGTATAGTTTTCCAGGTAGTGTGGGACCAGGTGATCCTGTTTTTTTTTTGAACTGGGGATTGAACCCCGGGGCACTCGGCCACTGAGCCACATCCCCAGCCCTATTTTGTATTTTATTTAGAGACAGGGTCTCACTGAGTTGCTTAGGGCCTCGCTAAGTTGCTGAGGCTGGCTTTGAACTTGGGATCCTCCTGACTCAGCCTCCCAAGTCACTTGGATTACAGGCGTGAGCCACCACGCCCAGCACAGGTGATCCTCTTGCCTCAATCTCCAGGTAACCTGGGCTACAGGTGTGCACCAGTGCACCCATATGGGAATAATATTCACTCAGAAATTCATGCACACAGGAGAACAACGTGAATCAAATGCCAAAGATCTGGCATCAGCAATTAGCACTACCCTTTCAGGAGGAATATTGTAGATTGGGAAAAAGCAACTTTATCTGCACACGTGGCCTCCAAGACAAAAATCAATGACATCAGATGCCATTTATTTACTAGTATTACTATATCTTTGAGGTGGATAATTTTATGCATGCACTTGGAGAATATTTTGGGATGAGATTAACATTTGTATCAGTGATCTTCAGGGAGAGCAGATTGCCCTCTGTAACACAGATGAGCCACTTCTCATCAGTTGAAGACCTGAATAGAACAATAAGCAGGAGAGCTTCCTCCAGCAGATGGCCGTTAGATTTCATCTGCACTGTCCGCCCTCCTGGGTCTCCAGCCTGCCCACCTTTGGAACAGAGCTGGAGTACTGACTGCTGGATTTTGAGACTGCTGCCTGCTTTGCAGGTCTGGAGCTTGCGAGTCTTCATGAACATGTGAGCCCATTCATTATAATAAACCTCTGTCTCTTTCTCGGCTACACATATCCCCTGGACTCTGTTTCGCTGGAGAACCCTGGCTACACGATCTTGATGTCACTTTAACGTTAGCCCCTGGCAGAATGGCTTTCTCTGGCCTACACTGGTTCAGGTGGGGACCTATGAACACGAGGTGTGGGATACTCATGCTCTGGGTCTCGAGGACGTTGTTGTAGAAACTTCCGTTGTGCTCACTTGTTTTTATTCCCCTCTTTTTATTTTTTTACCCATTTTTGCCCTAACACACTCTAGGCACGTATGGCAGCCATTATTATTTTAGGAATGAGGTGAAATAGAAAAAACAAACCAATCTATTCCTGGCTCTTCCTTTATACATTTAGATCAGACAGCTTCAAAGATTCAGTGGAGCTAGAAAGGATTAAACCGCCATGACAACCTTGCCCGGCCTTATACGCATGCTTTTAGAACTGCAACTCTTGTTAAGATATATATCATGGATCTAGAGAAGAAATTTTTTCCTGTTTTCAAGTCAACTTTTGTTCTATTGTTTAGACATCTTCCAACTCGGAAAGAACACACAATACTGTTTTGAGATAAAGGGATGTTATAAGTGGTAACCCTCCTGTCCTCTGTTTCAGAATAGTGACTTTTTATACGGATACCATAATTTTGTATTAGATACATTTATTTGCCTACTTCATATTAGACCATATATTTATGTCTTTTGTTTTGTTTTGTTTTGTTTTGCGGTGCTGGGGATTGAACCCAGGATCTTGTGCTTGCAAGGCAAGCACTCTACCAACTGAGCTATATCCCCAGCCCTTATATGTCTTCAATATGCATTTTTATATGTTATATTTTCAAATACATATAAAGTAATGAGGTTTTGTTTTTGGCATAGAAAAAATATTCCTATTTAACTTCAAATATCCAAATTCCATAGTGACTTTTCAACAGGATATGACATAAATCTCAAGTTGTATACTTTTGTGGTTTTCTTTGTTTTGTGTTTTTCCTCCTGTGTCACCTAATAAAAGTTGAATTGTATACAAGTAAACTTAAACAATTGTTATTGTTGAAAAATGCCAGAAATTTCCAAAAATTTCATGAAATTTATTTTTAGAGGGTTTCTCACTATGTAAGGCATATCCTATTTCGAAGTCAAAGTACTCCTCATTCTCAGATGTTGCTGGGATTCATTAAAATTATGAAGCTGTCCTGGAGTAATTTATATAAATAAAGGCAGAACAATGCCTTTTAGAATTAGAGGGGACCTTGGGAGTTTAGCTCCTGAGTTTTACAGACATAAAATAAAGCAGGCCCAGCAGTATTAGGCATTAGAACCAAGCTCATACAAATGCTTAAAGCACAGATCCTTAAAGACAAAAATAAAATACCCCCCAAAAGCTTTCAGAGACTGAAACAAATAATTTTAAAAGGAAACACAGGAGTCCATTCTACATTTAATGGAGTACATTCTACATTTGATCATCTTACATGAAACAGGAGTCTCCTTCCTGCTGAGGTGTGTGTTTGCTCTCCTGTAAGTAGTCATGACACCTGGGTGCAGTCCCCTCTGAGACCTGCTGGAGGCACCGGGATTTGTGCTACTCCATGGTGAACATCAGTGATTCCTAAGAATGCCCACGGCTAACTTCCTTTTTAGTTGCAGATGGACACGATACCTTTATTTTATTTATTTATTTATAAGCCGTGCTGAGGATCGAACCCAGTGCCTCCGGTGGGCGCTAGGCAAGCGCTCTGCCCCTGAGCCCAGCACAGCCCAGCCCACTGCTAACTTTCATCATGTCCGAGGAAGGAAACTTGAAAACCGGGGCTCTGCTTCCTCCTGGTGGGCGGAAAGCAGACACCCCCGGCCTGGGGACTGCGGAGGAGGAGGCAGTGAGGCTTCGGTCTTGCTGGTACACTCTTGTCGTTCGGTCGGAGTGGGACACACACAGCTTTCCTCAGCGCTGTCCCGGGGCACTGCATCTTCTGGAAGGGGGCAGAGTCCCCCTGCCGTGCCTCTGGAGCCTGGTAACCAGTGTTCAGGAAGTGAGGCTTCGGTTCTCTGATGGTCAGGGGGTTTCAGCAGGTGGCCTCTGGCTCTGCCAAGCGCAGTCCCTGTAGATCTTACAAAAGGAGCCATGAAGCATGTGCCGTATCAAAACTAATTGGGGAAATGACACATAAAAAACGATAACGACCCTATTTTGATCGACATATTCAACCTTCATGTGAATTAACCTTTCATATCTTGCTCGCTGGTCATTCATTCCTTCGTTCTGGGATGGAGCCCAGCGCGCTGCACAGGCTAAGCCTGCACTCTACCACCGAGCGACTCCTTGGCAATCGCTGTGTTAAGGGTGAGTCACATGCTCTCAGTGGGGGCGAAAATTGACCGTTGCAAGGTACAGAATCTTAGCCACGAGACATTTAAAAATTTCTGACCACAGCCGGACATGATGACACATGCCTGTCATCGCAGCAACTTGGGAGGCTGAGACAGGGGGATAAGGAGTTCTAGGCCAGCCTCAGCAATTTAGCGAGGTTCTAAGCAACTTACTGAGACTCTGTCTTAAAATAAAAAGACCTGGGGCTAGAGCTCAGTGACAGAGTGCCCCTGGATCAATCCCTGGTAACAAAAATTAAGTAAATAAAAATTTAAAAATTCTGGCCATAAATTCTCATAACAAAAACTAAACATCAAAAGCTTTTCAAAGGTTGAAATAAATACTAAAAAGGAAACATGGAAGCTAAATTTATGTTTAAAAACTGTTTATAAGCCCAGAAAAAAACCCTTCCTTCTATGGTAAAAGTGATTGCAACCAGGTGCCAAGATCCTATAACGAGAAGGCTGCCATTTCAAACAAATGTTTGGAGAAACTACTGTTGGCTTCTTACCTTAGTCATATAAAAAAATGAACTCAAAATGGATCAAAGACCTAAACATAAAAGGCAAAAATAGACAATTATTAGAAACTTCATACACCGAATTTGGCAATGATTTATTAGTTATAACACCAAAATCACAGACAAATAAAGAAAAACAGATACAGCAGACTGTATCAAAATTAAAAATCAGCACTTGGGAGGCTGAGGCAGGAGGATCGCCAGTTCAAACCCAGCCTCAGCAACTTAGTGAGGCCCTAAGCAACTCAGTGAGACCCTGTCTCTAAATAAAATACAAAAAAGGGCTGGGGATGTGGCTCAGTGGTGGAGTGCCCCTGGGTTTAATCCCCAGTACCAAAAAAAAAAAAAGAAAAGAAATTAAAAATCTGTGCATCAAAAGACATAATCATCAGAGTGAAAAGACAACCCATCAACTGGAAAAGAATACTTGCTAGTTGTATATCTGATAAGGGGTTAATATCCATAATATATAAAGAACTCCAGAGCTCAACAACAACAAAAGCCAACTTAAGAAATGGGCAAGGAATTTGAATGGACAATTTTACAGAGAAGATATACAAATGGCCAATAAGCACAAGAAATTCAGCATCACTAATCACTAGGGAAACAGAAACCAAACCACAATGAGATACCATCTCATATCCATTACATGGCCATTATTAAGAAGAAGTCATCAGGAAATAAGGGATGTCAAAGATGTGGAGGAATTACAATACTTGTACCATGACGGTGGGAATGCAAGGATGGTGCACTGGTTACAGACTAGTCCTAACGGTCTGGCGGTTGGTTCCTCAAAATATTAAAAATAAAATGGCTGTATGACCAGCAATTTCACTTGGGATGTTGACCCAAAAAGCAGAATCTCCAAGAGGGGTCTGTACACCCATGTTCACAACAGAGTTATTCTCAACTCTCAAGAGGTTGGTAACAACCCCCATGTGTGGACAGATGAATGGATAAGCAACATGCAGTATATACATACAATAGAATAGTATTCAGCCTTCAAAACAAATGAAATCCTGACACATGCTACCACAGGGATGAACCTTGGAGATGTACCCTAAATGAACTAAGCCAGACACAAAGAGACAAATGCTGTATAATTCTACTTACTCGAGATGCCTAGAGCAGTCAAGTTCCTGAACAGGAAGCAGAGTGGTGTTTGCAGGGGGCCAGGAGGTGAGCTGGGGAGTCCTTGTCAATGGGCACAGAGTTTCACTTTGTAAGAGCAAGAGAATTCTGGAGACGAATGGTGGCGATGGTTGTACGGCCGTGCAAGTGTGCTGAAGGCCACTGAACTGCACGCCTAGACACGTCGTACACTGTGAAGTTGACAGGAAATGCATTTTACTGCAATTTTTGTTTTTTGAGATGGGTTCTCACCACACTGCACAGGCTGGCCCTGAACTCCTGGGTTCAGGTGATCCAACTGCCTCAGCCTCCCAAGTAGCTGGGACTTCCTGCTCACACCATGATTTTTTGTTTTGGCAGTTCTGGGGAGCAAACCCAGGACCTCAGGCTTGCTAGGCAAGTGCTCTCACACTGAGCTACACCCCCAGCTCCCACAATTTTATGAAAGCTCTTTGTGATCCAACATAAAAGATAAGCTTATTCCCTGCTAAAATATGTGTTTCTTCTCCAGCAACTGTATCCACAGTATTTCACTAGAGTGTATGAAGTACAAATACCCACACAGCACACACACGGACACGTGAGGTAGCTATGATTTTTACACTTCATGGGGGTGGGGGAGCAAGGAAAGGGAAAAAATGTCTGAAAACACACCTGGGGCCAGGTATGTCATGGAAAAAGGAGAAATGTTCTCTTTCCTTGATGAGAAGTGCTCCAAATTCCAGTTGAGCAGAAAGGTGTCTAACAGGGATATCAGAAAATCAAGTGCAGAATAATCAACAGCGGAGTCTGTGAATCTTTGGCACTTGGGGCTTCCTGTGGAAGGAGGTTGTCTTGTGCCTTGTGAGCTGTTCAGCCACCTGCCAAGCCTTGAGTCACTAGAGGCTGCTAGTGCCCTTCACCCAGTGATGACCACACAAAATGTCCCCTCAGGAGCAAAGTCTCACCCTAGTTGGAACGGCTGCTGTCCAATTAAAGTGAAGTGCGACTTGGCCACGCCTTCCCACTCTGCCTGTGGAGCTTTGGAAAGGAATACTTCCTTCTTCTGTCAGCCTCAGAATCTCAGGAGGACCCCAGAGCTGAAATCCTTCAGGGCAGGGGACACGTATAGTGAAACTGGAAGAAAAGCAAATTCCATACACAGGCCTGAGTCCTTGCTTAGCTTTGGCTGATGTGTTTCTATTTCAGGAACCATTTCTACGTCACAAAACAGTGCACTGGTCTGTATTGATCAATGTAATTGATTGAAAGATTACTTGTGCCCATCGCTGATTAGAGTGGAGGTGTTAGGTGACTCTTGTTTCATTCTGAAGGGGCTTAGAATATGTTTGGGACACATCCATGAGTTAGACTGCAGTGGACAGACAGCATATGGATAATTGCTGGTGGGGGTTAGAGGGGTATCCACACAAAGATGAAAATTGACAGAGGTGGTCTCTACTCCCAGACTGCGTTGGATGGTGTCCCCCAAAATTCATGTCTACCAGAAAGAATCTCAGAATGTGACCTCATTGGAGAGTGTCTGTAGATGTAAGGAGTTCAGCTGACGACATATCACTCTAGGGTGGACTTTAAATCCATAGCATTCTTATTAGAAAGTCATCTGAAGACTGAGGCCGTTGAAGTGAGGTTGCCACAAGTCAATGAATACCAAGGCGAACACCAGAATCTAGGAGAGGGGCCGGGGATAATTCCCTCCCAGAGCCTCCGGGAGGCTAAAGGCTAAATTCTGTTGTTTTAACACGCCATTCTTGGGATGCTGTATTTTGTCAAGGAAGCCCTAGGAAAGCAACACAGCAAAGCTGGCAGCTAACAAGAGGCAAATTTGGATGCAGCAGAGAAGGGGCGAGGTGCGAATCCTATCCAAAAAGGGAGACGAAGAAAAGCCCCAAGCACTTCCAGACCAGTGTCTCTGCAGAAGCAGGGTCCCCAGGGAACAGATGGCTCACCATGGGGATGGGAGGGTGACGACCTGGTCGGTAGGACATGCTATCCTGTCTGCAGACATCCTCTAAAGCGACACACTGCAGGGTCTCATCTGAGGCAGCAAAGTGGCTCATGGCGTTGCCACCTGGGTGCAGCCTGCACATTTCTGTACCTGATTTATCTTCTGTTCCCATTCATGCTGCTGCCGTTTCCTGCTGAAAAATATTTTCACTTTACGTCTTTGTTGTCGACCTGTATGTTTTATTCATGCTCCCGTGGTGGTGTATCAGTGAATTAATTCTGCCTTCAAGGAAGATGGAGACTGAGCTTCCCTTTGTATTCTCAGGAACAGACCATGGCAGCCTTTGAGCTTGGCACACTGGGGTTCTGAAACAGGAGTGGACACTGCTACTCAGGGGCATCTGTGTGGGAGAGGCTGAGCCTGTCAACTGATTTATTACATGTTTGGTTATAGCATAAAAGGAGAATGGAAAAATCTAAAATCAGTGCTCTGGATTTCCTTATACGGTGGGATAAAGGTATCTTTGGGGCCATGAATTTGAATTGGTTAGAAATTTTAGCAACATGGAGCCAGTCTTCTTTCTCTTCTTTTTAAAAACACTAGCTAAGAGGCTGGAGGTGTGGCTCAGTAAGCTAACTGCTTGCTTAGCAGGCTGGGAGCATCAGGGTGCAGTTCTAGTTGCACGCTGAGCTTTAAGTTGCTTTTGCAAATCCAGTCTCCTCCACTGGATCCTACATTCTTGGAGGGCAGGGTGGTGTCTTTGTCCCCAGAGTCCGAGAGCATGTTCATGGTTGGAAGCAGTGTGAACATTAGACACAGTGTGGACTTTTGACATTGAACAAGTCCTTGACTCTGCAACCAGCCTGTCTCTCAACATTGGAATTTTAGCCTCAGCTTCTTTGTCCATAAACAGGAGCTGACCGCGCTGTTGTGGGCATTAAAAGAGGACTTAGTATATTGACTAGTGTTAACTGCAGACTGGTGCTTGCTACAGGTGAGCCCCTCTTCCCTTCTTGCCATCAGATTCCCCCGCTGCTGAGAACCATCTCTATGTTGTGAGGTTGCAGAGGTTGCAGCCAAGTGTCTCCTACGCAATAAGATGTACCTTTCAGTCTCAGAGTTTCTACCTGTGAACTTCATTCACTCCTCTCCAATCAGAACCCAGAGTGCAAGTCGGGGCTCAGAAGTGACTCTTTGCTGGGGCACATGATGCAGCTGAGAGAAGGTGGGTGGGAAGGGCCAGGTGAAGAAACCAAGATGTGCTGGACCTGGACCTTGTTCAAAATCATTTGCAGTTACAGGAAAGGGGACTCAGTTTTTTTTTGTTTTGTTTTGTTTTTTAAGGTAAGCAGTGGGACGTCTGATCAAAAGGTAAGTTGATATGTGCAGTTCCTCTCTGGCCTTGGGTCCCCTTCCTCTAGTCTTTAATAGGTGTTCTTGTATGACAGTCCAAGGACAGTGTTTAGAATGGCCTCTTAGCCGGGCGTGGTGGCGCATGCCTGTAATCCAAGCAACTTGGGAGGCTGAGTCAGGAGGATCTCGAGTTCAAAGCCAGCCTCAGCAACTCAGCGAGGTCCTTAGCAACTCAGTGAGACCCTGTCTCTAAATAAAATACAAAATAGGGCTGGGGATGTGGCTTAGTGGCCGAGTGTCCCTGAGTTCAATCTCTGGTTCAAAAAAAATAGAATGGCCTCTTAATGAAAAATTGTTAAAAACTTCTTCCCGATAGCCACCGCGAGTACTGAGTCTGTTGGAGGAGGAACTGCGGCAGAGGGCATGCATGGAGCGCAGACGCCTGCAGTGGCTCCTCCTCCAGCTCTCATGGGTCCTCGTGCACGCACACACACACACACACACACACACACACACGTGTGAGCTGGGGCTGAGGAGGTTGCTCCTCAGGGGGCTGACCCGGCTAGAATCACACCTGGTCCTGGCACTTAATCAGGCAAGCTCTTCCACCCCTCCCGGCCTCAGTTCCCACAGGTGTGCATGAGCATAGTGCTTATCACACATGGTTGCCGTGAGGATGGGGAGAAAGTGAATGTCAAATATTGAGAACAGGACTCAGCAGAGAATGAGCACTGTTATCATTCGGGGAGTTTGAAGTTCACTTACATTTTCGTTGGCAATGTGCTGTAAACTCTTTAATCTCAGTTGTAAAAGCTTTAATCTCTTTAGGAGCAATGCTGTAGGCGTCCGGCTGAGCAGGAGCCCCAGGGTTCCAATTATAACCATATGCTGTCTTTTAAATGCACAATGTCTGGGCCACAACATATTTGCTTTAATCCATCCACATCCAGAGCAAGGGAGGGGCTTTTTTCCATCATAAAAGTATCTATTTAGTGGGGCACAGTGGTATATATCTGTAATACCCCAGACTCTGCAGGCTGAGGTAGGACGATAGCAAGTTCAAAGCCAGCCTGAGCAACTTAGACCCTGTCTCAAAATAAAAAGTAAAAAGGACTGGGGGTGTAATTGGGGGGTAGAACACCCCTGGGTTCAATCCCCAGCACTCCCACCCAAGTCTATTTAGCATTTACCACGTACCAGACACTGCTCTGAGTCCAGGGATATTGCAGTGACTGACGATCAGGTCCTCTACAACATCACTAGCACACAAGACAAGAAACTGACCAGAAGCTGTGACAGATGCACCTGTATAAAGTGGAGTTTCATTCATGTTGGAAACAGTGCTTTTTTGCAAGGGGGTTGAACCCAAAGATACTTAACCACTGTGCTACATCCCATCCCAGCCCTTTTTATTTCAGGACAGGGTCTCACTAAGTTGCCTAGGCTGTCCTTGAACTTGTGATCCTGCTACCCACTATGGGAAGAGTTTCTGAAGATGTAACTAAGTGATGGATTATGTGGGTGGGTCCTCACTGCAATCACATATATTCTTATACAAGAGAAAGGAGGGGAATGTGACTACAGAGAAGGTGATCTGAAGATGGAGCAGAGAGATATGAAGACGCTGGCCTTTAAGACTAAAGTAATGGAGTCCCGAGTCAAGGTATGCCGGCAGCTACCACAAGTCAGAAGAGGGAGGAAGGGAGCCTGGCCCTGCTGACATCCTGACTTCAGCCCAGTGATGCTGATATTGGATTTCCGATTCCATAATTGTTACGAGAATAAATTTCTGTTGTGTTAACCTGTCAAATTTGTAACAGCAGCCCCAGGAAACAAATACACCCAGCCACTTTAAATTAAGGCCAGGGAGGACAACCACTGACTATTCTATCAATCATTTCTTGGCGCTATGCTGCTGGTTCTGATTCACCATGTCACTTCTAACTTGACTTTCCTTTATTTTCCTTTAGTGTGCAACCGAACACCAGACAGCCTACAGCTTTTCTTTCAAAATGCTGATTTTTATGTCAGTATTTTGTTGGTGGATGAAATGGTGGTAACTGACTTTTTTCTTCTTTTCCCATATGTGCTTCTTTTCCACCTCAAATGCTTTTGATGCATAGATCAAGTTGAAAGGCATTAATCTAGGGAAAGGGTGCAAAAGACTAATGCCCGGTAGACTCACACGACTTCACATTAGTGACTTGCCTGCATGTATCCACCAGATTGACAATCTCTTTTCCTTGAAGAGTGGAAGAAATAAACTTTTGATGTTTGACTTCTTTTTTCCTTAGGCTGTGCTGGCCCTGTCAATTTTTAAGGCCTTAGTAACATTGATTTTTTCACTAGGACTACGTCCTCAGCTACAGCATCATCCCTTTACAAAGAGATTATAAAGGGGCATATGTGATGAACTTGAGTACATAAATGAACTCATCAGACCTTCTGACAACTTCAGAGGTGCATCTGCACCTAATGAAAAGTCTGTTCTTTAGATTGGGCCCTTTCCACAGAGGGCAAGTGTTAGCGTCCTCTTGATGTCATTTTCAGAGTAACTTGTCTGCAAGTGCTCACGGCTTCAGATAACATCTCTCCGTGACAACTCGTAATTTTTTACACTTCGCAGCTCCGGACTCATCTCCAACCACTGCCCGCCTGACAGCTCCCGCATCCAGTTCAGTCGGTTCACCTGCGTCAGGGCACTGTGCACGGTCGTTCGGACCCTGTTTGCTCACTCTCTGCAAACACCAGGTCCCCCAGGGACAAGGCCACTGCCATGTCCTCCGGGAGCCGCACGCTGCACTTTGCACCGGTGCGAGGCCCGGGGCGAGCGGCCAGCAAACTCGCCTTCGCGATGGAAGAACCGGCGAACCCGGCGGGACCCGCCTTCCTGGAGTTCGGTCTCTCTGGGCGAGGCCACCGCCGTGCCCTGGA
This sequence comes from Glaucomys volans, assembly GCA_020662805.1. NCBI lineage: Eukaryota > Metazoa > Chordata > Mammalia > Rodentia > Sciuridae > Glaucomys > Glaucomys volans. Next base: position 705,941 of record JAJEJO010004491.1, on the reverse strand, counting down.
CCGCGAGGCACCGGGTCTGCCGGTTTCCCCGACCGGTACCGGGCGACCTGCCTGCGGGGAAGGCCGCGGAGCCCCCGGGTAAGGCGGAATCGCGCGGAAGCCCGACGCCCCGGCGCGCGGGGGGCCGCGGCGCGGGGTCGGGGTCGCGGAGGCCGCGCCGGCGCGACGTCACTTCCGGCCGGGGCCAAGATGGCGTCGGCGCGGC
>JAJEJO010004491.1:676850-705336 GCA_020662805.1 Glaucomys volans | reverse complement strand
TGTGGCCCCTCAGGCGGGCGGGCGGGCGGGCGGCGTCGCGGGGTCCCTCCATGCCGACCCGGGGGGTCCCCGCGGCGAAGTTGGGGGCTCGCTTTGTGGCGGAGCGGCGGGCCCGGGCGGCGGGGACCCCACGTGGGCTCCGCGGCGTCCCGATTGTCAAGTCGCCGCGCTGCGCCTCTTTTGTGTCCCCGCTGAGCGTGCCTCGCGCCTCCGCGTGCCGATTCCGTTTGGTGTCCTGCGTCTTTGTGTTTCCTCGGTAGTTTTCGTGTGGTCGAAGCCTGGGAGCTGTCGCCCAGGATGTCCCCGTGGGCCCCCGGCGTGTGTGTGCGTGTGAGTGTGAGTGTGAGTGACAGGCGTGCACTTCCGAGTGTGTTGTCAGGTTTGCTCCTAAAGCAGTTCGTGAACCTTTTCCGAAGGTGGCAAGTGAGACCCGAAGTCAACCTAGGAGGTCGGGCCTCCGGGCCCCCTCCCAGTCCACGCGTGTGACACCCTCGGGCGTGCACCTCCGTGTCCGGCCCGAGCCCTGGGAGGAAGCCCCCCGCTAACCGGGAAGCCCGTTTCCCAGGCCTGCGCTGCCGGAGCCCCGTCCCTGCGCAGAGATGCGGTTCCTGCCGGCCCCACGCTGTGCCTTTAAGGCTGGGTTGAGTTTTTTGGGTGTGTTTAATACTCAGAACGCCTAATGCTGATCCCAGTAACTTGTTCTTAGACCCCTTTAATCTGACACTGAAATGATTGTCTCTAGAACAGTTAATTGGCCCCAAAACACGACTAAAATATCTCTTAAAGTTCTTGTTTACTCCAGTTTTGTCGTTACAAATGACTGTCTCAGTTAACAGCAGATGGAACCCTTCCCTGATTCTTTTATCTACAAGAGCACAGATTTCGTTTCAATTTGATGAGTTGTGTCCATGTATGTATGAAAAAAAGTAGGTTCCTTTATTTTTTTAACATGATAGGAAATGTGTGTACGGATACTAAGAAGGGGGAACTGAGACATGATCACGCCCTTTTCTTCTAGTAGGATTCTGTGTTTACCACGGCATGCAACTGCCCCTTCACTCTCCAGCCTTTCTTTTCTACGTGGACCTCAGTTTAGCTTTGAGAAAACCTGTAAAGATCATCTTATTCAGCCTTCCTCAATTCAGGCTGTGGAAATGGAGATGGAAATTCATAGTGGGAACTAACACTAACAGCATTTGCTGTTATTCCAGGGCTCTTTTTATCTGACGCATGTTTTCTGGTTTGATTTAACTTTAAATAAATTAGTGCATTTGAATTATTTAGAAAGATGCTAGAAACATTATAAGCAACTCAGTAAATGTTTGCTTTTGTTGATTCTGAAGGTATTTTCTTTCCTTGAAAAGTTGGTATGTTCACTTGGGTTTGTCTTATTTTATAGGTGGTGCCTGAAATAATACCGTGTAAATTTGTAAATATTGTATTAATTTTGTAAGTAAAGAGCATAAACAAAATATTCTCACTGCAGAACAACTGGAAAATGGAAAAGCACAAAGAAGGGATAGAAATTGATTGTAACTTTCTTCCTCTTCAGGTAGTCATTGTTAACATTTTGGCAATCCTCACCTTCTGGTCTCTCTTGCTGTCCATATGTATGTCCTTACTCATGTATGTTTATTTATGGAACTTCGCATGCATTTATACAGGGTTGGTGTTGTGTACTGTGAACTGTCTTCCCATGTGATGCTGTGTCTGTTCATGCCTTTAACTAATCTTCATTGGGGGTCATAACTTACCAATTTCATATTGATCTGTAATGTTTCTAAAGCCTGAGATTTTCCATTGAAATTTTTTGAAAGCTTTTTTTCTCTTGGGAATATTAAAGTTCCAACTTTTAAAAAATTCGAAAAGTGTAAATTCTGTTTGTCAGCCTCTACGCATTTTTTTTTTCCAGATACTATTGTGAGAAATGACAAGTCAGTTTTAGCTCCCTGTCTTCTCAGTTGGATCTGGGCAGTTATATAAATATATCTGACGTGTACTCATTTGAGGATTATTTTGCGTTAGATGTTTATTTATTCATGGAACTGTTTCTTTAAGTCTCTTTTCAAGTCTGGATCTGATTTACAAGCCTTTCAGGTCTTGTTAAATCAGAGTTTCTAGGATGGAAAGCACCTTGGGTTATTTACTTGTTTCATCTCTTCTGACTAGCTTTTCCTGTTGTTTTTTTAAATATCTGTGCTGGGGGAAAAAGCAAAAAACAAAACCATAAAACCAAACTGTGGAATTTCACTATAAAACTCCACAAATTGTCCAGTTTGAATGGGGAGGGAGTTTGTAGGTGGGTGGGGCCATTACCTGCTGATCATCACACCTGTCCCTGCTGCCACTTGTCCAGTGCTTCCTGGTTTCCTTCTCATCAGGGTGGCATCACTCATGACAGTGTTTGGTTAGAAGCCTGGGGTAGTGTTCTGGCTCTTTCCTTTTGAAATTAGAAGTTTCTTGGTAGAGCCATAAAATTCATCTTTGTGGCGTGGCTGAACGCCGTGGACTCCTTTAGTACTGAAAGCAATGCTTAGGCTCCATTTAAGCAGGCTTTCTCAGCCTCTGCACTGCTGAGTTTGGGCTGGATGATTCTTTGTTGTGGGGACTCGCTTGTACTTTGGAGAATGTTTAGCAGTTTTTCTACCCTTGAGATGCCACTGGCACCTCCCCCCGGTTGTGACAAGCAGTAATATCCAGACATTGCCAAATGTCCCTTGGGTGGGGGGCAGAATCGCATGATTCTTAACCGCTGCATTAGAGGAAGATTCATCTCATCTGACTGGGTGGTTGAATCAATTAAACAGTTTATCAGATCCCACAGAACTCTAAGAATAGACTGTATGGTTTATATCTTGGAGCCAGGAATGGTCCTCCTCTTCTGCCCACATTCCTTCCAGCTTTGGCTTTTGTGACTTTATAGAATGATCACTTCAGCAGTTTTGTTTTGGCACTTTTGGGGCAAGAGATAAAGCAGTGCGTGTTGTCCTGGAGATTATGAAGGATTTTTCATGACACGAGATCAGCATTCCCAGTACGCAGATTGATTTATTATGAAATTTAAATTAATTTGCATAGAGTTGGTACACACTGAATAGTTTAAGCCTGTGGTCCGTCACGTTGAACAGCCCAGAAATAACTGTCTTTTCTTCCTAGAAAATGGGACTTGATGAAGCAGCCCCTTGAAGATTGATGGTAACATGCCAAACCAGTTTCTCTGAAATTTCCCTAGTTCGGGGTTATGCACAGAAATGATGAATTTTCCCTGAGGAAAGGTTTACTTTTGAGGTGCTTACCTAACTTTAGCTCAGCATGTTGTAACTTAAAGAGAGCTAATGATCTTACACATGACATTAATGCCCCTTCTCCTGTGGGGAAAACAGAAGTCACCAAGTCTTTACTTGTAATCTTTCTAAGTGTAGAAAATATAGATTGCATTTTGTTGTGGAATAAGTAAGTATTCTTTAGTCAGAATGCTATAGGAACCACATTTGATAATGGGTATTTTGAATTATAGAAGATCTGCATAATTTTGCTGGTAGGAATGCATATGTCATTTAAATATTCTTTCTTAAAGAGAGTGTCCTTTGTTCCCCACCTACTTCCCTGAAGCATGAATTAGAGTTACTGTGTGTAGTAGTAAATCTGATTCAGTTGGAGTGAAATATGCTTATAATATTTCTCTCAGTACCGTATAGTATTTATTGTTGAGTCCTGGCTCATGTCATATCTCTGCTATGCTTTCATTTATTAGTCTTTCAGAACATGCCAGAAAGGAGGTTTCACTGAACACTTATATATTTTTCGGCCATTTTGGTGAAAAGAATATTTTGTAGCTCTTGCAGTGAATCACATGTTAGGGTTCGCTTTGAAAGAGCTGAGTTACTTCTTGGCACAGCTTGTCTGAAACATGTGAAGCCAAGTGCAGCTGTTAGGTTGATGGCAGCGGGCAGCCAATCTGGAGACGCGTGAAACCCACACATTTTACAAGCACTTGTATATTTTCTAAGACTGTTAAACTTTGGTGGGAGAATTCTGTGTACTTTCAAGAAGTTTAAATGATGCCATCAAAATTGGAAAAGAATTATGAGATGGATAAGTCCTGTATATTCATCAGTCTGAGTGCTGTACCTTTCCCAAGTCTTATCAAGAAAATATAAATTAAGCTCATTTTGGAGTATGAGTGTAAAAGTGACATTCAGGGTGCTTCTTACTCTGAGGCTTACTTTAGGGACCTTGCCATAATTCTGAATTCCAGTTTTTAAACATATCTGCAAGTAGGAATTTTCAAAAGGGGTGCTCTTGAGCTAAATTCACGTTCTTGATTGTTAAGCTCTGATCCCGTTTGTCAGAAGACAGGGAGCAGGTCACTTCACCCTTCAGCAGATAGGTGTCATCTGAGGGCAGCCTGCAGTGATTTAACGGAGCCTACCTCAGTGTACAGATGACGGTCTCACAGATGAAGCACCACTGGGTGTGGGGTGTAGGTAGCTCATGTGTCTCTTCTCGCCTCTTCCTGTGTATAAACGGGGGGCACCCATTACTTCTCTCTTCGTGGGGTGTTTTGAAATGAATGGGTGAATAGTATGCAAGCAGCACAAGGGTCTTTCAAGTTTTTGAAAGACATTAGTAATGTTTTTCTTGGACATTTCTCCTAATGCTGTAGGTCTTGAGAGCAACCAAACCGTTACTTTGAGAGCAACCCTTGTAAGTTACCTCTTGAGTCCTTAGGCTTTTTGATCCTACTAGGAATGTTCCCTTCTGGACATAGTGAGAGGGATGCTATGTTACTGGTCCTTTCCATGCCTTCCACAAAGCCAAAGCTCTGCATCTTCTGTTCTTCTCTTGGGTGGCATGTATCCAGGTGGCAGTTTCTTTTCCTGAGCCACCCCTTTGTGACTAAAGACTTGTGAATGTCCACCCCAACCATGACTGTCTCTGTGGGGACCTGTCTTTCCATTGATGGGTGTGGCTTTCCAGGGAGCATCTGGCCTCCTCAGAGCCTCCCACGTGGACTTACCACCTTCCACTCCAGTCCTGCCCCTGCTCTGACTATTCTCTTTAAAATCACTCTTCTCAGCAGTCGCCCTGTTTCTGGACACCCCCTCCCACCTCTGCACTCCATCCAGTTAGTGGAGGGTCCTCCCCCTCCTTCTGCAGCGTCCCTCAGTGTTTCTGGCAGCTCTGGCAGCTCTGGGTTCAAGCCCTCATTGTACTAGTTGGACTCTTAGCAGACCTGCCTGACCCTGGTCTTCCTGGTGCCTCCTTGTCACCTTCTTCTCACTTTTTCATCTTCCTTAAAACATTAGAATCTGTTTTGTGTACAGCACTCCCTCAGTCAGAATCCTGCCGCCCAGCTGGTGGCCACAGCGCCTTCTCCACTGGCTGTCAGGAAACCTGGATCTGGTGCAGGGGACACAGACTCTGCGTTTCAGTAATGCCTCTTCCGCCTTTTACTGTCGACCTTCAGGGCTTTGGGAATGGGATAATAACTCCTCACACAGCATCTGGGGAGGCCCTACAAGGTCACGTTCAGATTTAACCTGGAGCTCAAAGCCCCCTGGACCTGTCCCCATCTATTCTATTCTATTGTTCTCTTTAGATAGACTCGGGAGGCACATTGTCTTGCTGGCCAGAGCAGACAAACATCAAAAGAATCTGTCGTGGTTTTATTGTAAATGATTAGGGATTTATTTTTCCCTTGAAACAAAAACTATAAATAACTTATTTTGAGGAAATGTGTTTTCCTTAAAATAATGACTCGTGTGTTCAAGGGCTTCTTAAACTGTGAAGTGATACACACCTTGCTCTGCAAACAGTAGGCATAACAGAGTTTTGAAAGCTTTTGAGAACAGAAGTTGTTAACGGATTAAAAGGATAAACCTTGAATCTCGGATTATTTATACAAATGTTACTTCCCACCAAATAAATACCTTCTAGAATCTTGGGTGAGTCTTGTACTGATATAAGTATGCTTGGTACCTTGAAAGAGGGCTTAAGTGTTGGCCCTCTCTGGCGTGGGCTTCCATTGTGCTTTGGGTTGTTCACCTGGGACCTCAGGAAGCCTCCCTGTCACTGACGCGTGTTACATGGAAAGGGAGTTTTCCCGAATTTCCTGTTGTGTTGGAGGAATTCCAAGATCTCTGAGCAACCCCTGTAAATGACCAGATTGATGCTGTGAGAGTTTCGGTGAGAAATGAGTACTTGGGTGACATGACCAGTATGGCCACAGCTTTCTCCTGAATTTTCAGGAAACTCACAAGGATTTTGCAGAGGTCCTGAAAATCTCTCAGTTTGCCAAGTTGAGTCACAAAAATAGTAGCAGCATTGGCAACTCTGGTAGAAAAGGAGTAGTTACTTTTCAGGTCAGCTGAGTGTTCATTTGGGGGTAGGAATTGTGGGGTGAGTTAACACTTATATGGAGGCAGATATTTGAGTGTTAGTAAAGAATTGAGTTAATTTTTTTTTATAAAAAAAATTCACAAATGTAACACAGGGAAAATGTCAATAAAAGATACTTGACACTTTGTTTTAGTCCTGATGCGGAGTAGACAGTCAACAGGTTGCACTGTGCTTCCGCTGGGAGCCAGCCATGCAGGCTTCAGAGCAGGCCCGGGTGGGGAAGCGCGGCTTCTGTTCCTGCCCAGCTCCACCGCCTCATGTTGATTTCAGCATCTGGATTTCTTGGCAGTTAGTCTTGAAAATAAGAAAAGGGAATTAACCTTTTAATTCAAGGTTGTTTTGATGGGTTGGAGTTACCCCATCTGGGAAAATAGTGATTCTTTTGTTCTTAGGGAGGAATATCCTACTGTTAGGGAGAGGTAAGATATTTTTTATTTTCTTTAGAGAAGCTATTTTTAATTAGGGGGTAGGTATTTTTAATTGGGGGGTTAGAATTATTGTAGAAACCCTAAGCAAACCTGAGACTTATGATGTAGTAAATTCTTTGTTCAGTGCAATATGACATAGGTGTACAAATTTAATCAAAAGGATAAAGGAGGACATATATTTAATAGCTGTCTGTAATATCAATCAGATAAATGACAAATAATTAGCAATTGGGTACATTTTGTTGTAAGCTTAGCTCTTTAATGATATTGGGAACAGTATTCTATCTTATTTTTTCATGTTGGGTATTGAACCTGGGGCCTCAAGCATGCTAGGCAAGTGCTCTGCTACCAAGCTGATTCCTGTATCAGGAGCAGTAATTTAAAACAAATTTCCGTCTAACCACTGCCCCCCCCAGAGGAAGAGATTTCTAGTGGGAAAAAAAACCCTGACACCGCAGTCAAAATGCAGATTTATGGTGCTTTCCTGGGCATATCAGCTGGTTTCTTATTTGACATTTTAATTTGGTGTTATTTAATTGCTTGAGGCCCATTGGATCCAGAGGGCTGTTGACCTCTGAGCTCTGTAACTTACATATTTTAAATTGAGCTATAATTTTTTATTTTTTTTTTTACTGGGCGCTGCAGCTGTAAAGTCCCTGAGAACAGTCGGCCCTCCATTTTTCCAGTTTGCTGCACATTTGGAGCATTCTCCCCACCGGAGGAACCCTCTGAGCCTCACTTCCTTTCTTCAGTTTTGCCACTCCCAACTCTGCATTCAGGGAATCAGGCCCTGGGTCGTTGGCTTGGTGTTCTGGGTTTCATTGAGGAAATGATGCTGAAATGGGAGAAATCAGTGGTTTGTGAACATCCTGTTCCTTGTGTCTCTTCATTTTTGTTTTTACTATTAATTTTTTTTTTTTTTTTTTTTTTTTTTGCAGTACCAGGGATTGAACTGAGGGGCACTCTACTAGTGAGTGGCTTCCTCAGTCCTTTTAAAATTTTTAAATTTTCAGATAGGGTCTTGCTAAGTTGCCAGGGCTGGCCTCTTTTATCCTTTTGATTAAATTTTTACACCTGTGTCTGGACTTGGCGATCCCCCTGCTCCAGCCTCCTGAGTCACTGGGGTTGTAGGCATGTGACACGGTGCCCAGTTCTTCACATGCTCTTGTAGGTAGAGCAGCTCCTCTTGCTGGTGCTGGTCTCTGTGATCTTTGTCTTGGCCTCCCTGGAAGTCACTGGGGGGATGAGAGGCACCAGCGGTTTCAGCATTTGCCTAGTTGCTGTCTTCTTAGTCTGTCTTTCTGTTTCTCTTTCTCTACACAGTTCTGTTCTTAAAATGATAAACATTTCAGGTTATTTCTCACTCTAACTTGATAACATAGGCTATATTTTCAAAGGAAAGCTGGGCTTTATTTTTTTGTGTGAGACTCCATGATTATCCTTTGAAATTATATTTGGAGAAGGAAAACGAATGATTTTTCATTCAGCAAACCCTGGGCAGAGTCAGTATTTGTGATTTCGCTTGATCTAACAAGAGGGCATCACAGGGTTTCAAAATCATTTTGCAGAGTTTGTAGGTTGTAGTCTGGTGATTCCACCATTTTGGTAGGAATTGAGTGTGGTTTTCTGTGAAAGTGAGTACATTAGTAGTGTTTGTAAATTGATCACACCTTTTTGAGAACTTAACACGGTTCAGATAATTTAATTTTTCTAGAAGCTTCTGAATTGCAAAATTCTTTGGTGAGGGTAGGTTAAAGTCAGTGTCAGACACTAAACTCACTCTGCAAGGCCCTGCATCATGGCTGTATGTGCTGCGATGATATGTATTTGCCATGAGAACTACTTTATGTAGTGATTAGTTTTAGAATATTTTTCTTATATTTACCATGAACTTTGAGACTCCTTTCACAAAATATCATTTTAAAACCTTTTTCTTGGGGCTCGGGTTGTGGCTCAGTGGTGGAGTGCTTGCCTTGTGTGAGGCACTGGGTTCCATCCTCAGCACCACATAAAATAAATAAATAAAATAAAGGTATTAAAAAATAAATAACTTCCATCTTTAAAAAAATTAAACCCTTTTTCTATCTAGGCCGCATTTTCGTTGCATTTTTGGTCTTTTAAATTCAAAACAATTGTACTAGTTCCCCTGCTTGTTCCTGTTTTGTTTCTTTACCCATGAACTCTGTAAGTCTTAAAAGTTAAATAGTTAATCATGATTCTTGATGTTACAATGTGGAATTTTTTGTACCTAAAAATAATTATAGAAAATTAGTATTAGAGACCTCTAAGTGCCATTGCAAAAGTTAATTATGGTATTTCCCAAATAGCCATGAAAGTTCTAAACTGATCCTAAAAAATAATTGTAAAATCAGTGACTTAGTGATGAATGTGTAAATCAAATCAAATGTTATCAAGTAGTTTTTCAACTCTCTGTCTTTCCTCCAGACTCAAACTATTCTTAAAAAGTCTGCTTGCTCTTCTGTTTGTTTGTTTTACCTTTCATATAACTTTGTAGATTTTCCAGTTCCACAAAGATACATGCACATAGTTCAGCCAGTGTTGGAAGTGATCATAGTGCTGGCTGGCTTCTGCTTTAGATTAATTTGCTTTATTTCAGAAGTTTGGTGAAGGAGATAGGACTTGGCCTGCAGGGTTGTTCAGACTCAGGGACAGGAGAGTCCCACTTGTCTCTAGATTTTCTTGTCTTTGGACCTCCATATCAGACGGTCCAGCTGAACAGTGGTTCATATTCCCTTGACACTTTAAGGGGCCAGTATTTGAATAAAGTCCCAAATTATTTTTTGTTGCTGTATTAATACTGATAATTTATCATCAAACCATCTTTATGACAGTAATAGGTTAAATTTTGGAAAGGATGATTTATTCTAGGATTTGAGAGCAGTATCTTGAAAAGTTAGTTGTACGTGGTACACTCTGTTTTTGAGTGCATGCTGTTAGTATAGTTGGTGATGAGAATTTAAAAGCTCTAATGTGCCTGTCTGTCCAATGCACTACTTTTTCTGCTGCTTCCAGGACTGATTAATAGCAACCAGGGGGACTGGGAGGACTGCAGAAGGCATATTCAGGAATGCTGTAGAAATACTCAAGAATGTTTGGTCAGGCATGGAAATTCACGTGAGAAACTGTCATAAGCCATGGTCAGGGAAGTCTTGGAGTCTTTAAGATTTTCAGTATCTACCATTAGAAGACCGGAGACACACACTTTCTTCTTCTTCTTTTTCCTTTTGGTGGTGCTGGGGTTGGAACCGAGGGCGTGGAATATGTCAGGTAAATGCTTTTCCATTGAGCTGCATTTGCAGTCCAGCATTAACGCTTTAGCATTGAAAGTATTTCATGCAATGTTAAAGTTTCAATGATAGGTATGGAATGACACCTCTCTGCCTCTGTACTGATGGGATCAATCATTAAATTTCTCATATATGATGAAACCTTGACCTTGAGATACCATTCATTACTTAAGTGTTTACATGAAAGCCGTGCTGTGGAGTCAGTGCTGAATGTGAAAACTGTCGAATCGCCAGGACTGTCGCAGGGACTTGGAGCAGTGCTAGAGGAATCTTAGGAAGTTTCTCTAGAATAGCATTTGGAGTCATGGTTGCTTTAAAATGCATTCCAGCACACACCACCCTGCAGCCAGTTGCATATCCTGCAGTTCAGAGGCTCTCAACTGGGAGCATCCTGGGAATGCATGTAGGTGTTTGGGTTGTGGAAGGACTGGAGGCACTGGGGGCGTGGATTGCATAGGGCAGTGCTGAAGACCCGTAGTGAAAGGCACAGGCTCGCCCAGGTCGTCCAGTTGAATACACAGTGGTCTTCTGTGGAGATGCTCTGCCCAAAGTTTCATTTCCATTTATTTACTTATTTTTCATTTATTTACTTGTTATTTGATAGGGGGTTCCAGGCTGGTTAATAAACCTCTGGGCACAAGTGATCCTCCTGCCTCAGTCCCCCAAATAACTGGGACTACAGGTGTGTGCCACTGTGCCTGGCTTCATTTCTTTAACATCCCTTGTTTTTTAGTATAGTTTAATGCAAAATTTAATTTGAAAGTGTTAGTTGAGAAGTGTCTGATTTGCAATATTTTTGGTGTTTAGATGAACCTGTTGTGAGTCACAGGGAAAGAGAAAAAAACAAGGGTATTAGGCACATGCCTGTAATACCAGCTATTCCAGAAGCTGAAGCAGGAGGATTCTAAGTTCGAGGCCAGCCTCTGCAATTTAGTGACACCCTGTCTCAAAATTAAAAAATGCAAAGGACTATAGATTAAACTCTGTGGCACTGATCTACATTCCTAACTTTTTTCCCCACTGTTCTGTTTGTTTTTAATTTAGAAAGGTATGAAAGTCATAGTACCTCTTTTTTCACATAAGGAAGCATATATTTGAGGTTTAATATGAAATCATACAAATAAAATTTGTATAAATACAGATTCATATTGAGCCATAACACAGATAACAAAGAGCAAAGTAAAAATAAATAAAACTAATTGGCAACTATATACAGTTGGACACTGCTGTGTCTTGTACACTAGAAAGTCTTTTACAGAATAATCATCTTAGCTCAACAGAAGACCAGTCTTCAGTGTCATCCTGCAAGATGGGTTTCTTTACCTCAGAAAGGTTTTCTTCCTAACTTTATGATTCTTCTTCAAAATACTACCTGCTTGCAGTCTGGTTCTGCATGCTATTAATTGAACACAGCTGATGTGCGTTATGATCACTGATGTTTCCTGAACATCACTACTTCTTACAAGTTCATTACTAACCTCTGCTCGCCTCTCCTTTGTCATGTAAAAACTGCACCATTTCCTCCAATGTTTTTTCTCTTCCTCTCTGTTCACTTGCCCCTTCGTATTGTACTATAGGATTAGTTTCCACCAAATTGTGCTCTCTAGATACTTCAACGGAAGGGTTAGTATTTTTTCTTCCAATTGCTTTTTCCCCTCCAGTTTTTCACATGTCCTTTTCATTCCTTGCATAGATAGAACCTTCTGCCTCAGGAGTTGATTTTCTGTGTCTAGACATGCGCACTGTGAAGCTGAATATTCCAGTTCCTTAAGATCATCCAACTCATTTTCATAGAAAAGTTGATTGTGCAGAATCTCTTCCACAAGATTTCTCTCATTCTCCATGTCAATTTTTTCCTGATTGTGATCCTCTTTCTCCTTAAGAGCCAACTGCTGTTTATTGGGTTCGGGACCAGCAGCAGCAGCACCACCACCACCTCCATCATGTATCTCCTCTGGGATTTTAATTTCCTGAATTCCAGGTCCCATCCCTTGTTCTTCATCCTTTAGCTGGTTAATTTCACAGACCTCCAGTCTTGTCTGCTCCTCTGATGTCATTCCTCTTAGTGCTGCTGCTGGGTATTTATTTTGAAGCATTTTACATTTCTTCATATGCAAGGACTATTTTTTTAAGGTCATTACTGCTATTGGCTGCATAGGACAACGCAGCCCTTTGCCAGCAGTCTTCCCAAAACACATCAACTTCTTTTTCAAGCAGCAGACTGACTGTTCCTTTGCTTCTGTGTCCTGCAGCCAGCATGAGTGATGTTCTTCCCTGATGATCAGCAGCGTGGATGTTCGCGCCCACGTCCACTAAGAATTCTGCCATTTGCTGTTTGTTGTCCTTTATGGCAAGTAAAAGTGGGGTGAGACCCTCCTTGCTTTTTGCTTTAGTGGTAGGCTTGTGCATAAGAGGTGTGCTGCCATGCGCGTGTTCTTACTGTGCGCAGCATGGTGAGGAGCAGCATTACCACTGGCATCCGTCACATTTGGATCTGCACCAGATTTCAGCAAAGTCATGGCACACTCCTCCACCTGGAATTGTGTAGCCTTAATGAGTGCTGTGCTGTTGTCATTGTCACAGATGTTTGTGTCATAGTTCATCTGTATCAGGAGTGTCACCACTTCTGGCTGGTCATGTACAGACCAGGCGTATCTGCAGGCATAATGCAGAGCAGTCCTTTGAAGAACTCCTCATGAATTTGGAAGTAGAGGCGGCCAAGCAGAGCCAGTGTCGTGTTCTTGATCTGCGGCTTCCAGGTTGAAGCCACACTCCAGCAGCATGTGTCCGGCCTCGCGCAGGCTCTCCTTGTTCCTGTCATCCAGAAGGGTGCAGGGCACCAGGCGAGGGTATCCTGTGTTCTTTACATCCTGGACTTGTGGGGTGGTGTTGAACAGGAACGTCCTGCTTGGAGAAAGAGGGTGGGTGTGCGGCGCAGACGTCACACGCCGGGAGCCGGTTCGGAGACAGACTCAAATTTTATTACAGAATTCACAGCTTATATAGCATACAGTAGCCAATCACCATCTGTTAGGCTCTTGTGACTTCCTTGTGCCAAGCTCATGATCATTCCATTTAAAGGATGAGGAAGTACCAGGGCCCGGGCCCTGGATGTTCAGGCCCTGGATTCTTGGGCCCTGGATACAGTAACCAATCAGCAGTTAGCGAGCTTTCCTGATATCCTCGTGCTAGGCCCTGGGTGCTCACAGAGAGCATAATTCACAGCACAGATCTGGCTATGCTTCTGAGAGGAACAGGTCTGCCTGCTCCATAATTATGCTGCTTCCTGTGATGCAAACCACATTGCCTTAGATATTCCTATGGGTGGTGGTGAGCAGTCCTGGTAGAGTTCCCCTGCTGAGGTGGTGGCCAAGGTGGCCGCTGGAGCCAGGGTTGTGATGGGTTTTGTTGCGGAGTTCTGCGGAGTTCTGCGATGCAGCTCGGTTCAGTGCGTCTGCTGGCAGGGGGGTCCGCGCACGCTGCAGGCTTCTCTAGCTGTACAGTGTCGCGCCTCCTAAGGGTGGGCCACCTTTCCAGCATGGCAGCAGGCCTCACAGCTGACCATCCATTTCTTCTTCCTCCCAATTCGAAGAACTAACTCCGCAGCATACCAGCAAGCAGGACGCCACCATCTCACTGGAACATCGGAACATAACACGTTTCTCCCCTAACTTTATTTTAAGGCTATCTCACTAAGTTGCTGAGGCTGACTTTGAACTTGTGATCCTCCTGTCTCGGCCTCCCCAGTTCCAGTTGCTGGGAGTATAGGCATGTGGTCATAGAAGATGGTACATATGTCATAATATAAATTAAGCTGTAGTTTTTTTTTTTAGTTAGAAAAAGTTGCCAATTATTGAGGTAATAAATCAAAGAATAAAATGTTTAAGTGCTGTACTGTTCTAGTATCTGAAATCAGATGTCAGGATGTCTTGGTTGGAATTGTGTTTGCGAGCTAGCAACTACAAAGGGTGAGGAAGAGGAAAGGAAAAGTGTTAAATAAGGGAACACAAATGAACAACAGGTAGAAAGAAGGCAGGACTGCAGAAAGCCCAGCTCCATCCTCCTGTGCTCTTGGGACAAAGACTGGGGTGGCATCCCTGATTTCTTTGCCTTTCATACCTCATTGTAGCAACATTGGGGGCTCCATTTTTAAAATATCCAGGATCCAGTCACTTCTTATGTCTCTTCTACCGCTGGGGCTGAGCCAGTGTGGTCTCTTGCTTGGACTGGGCGCTGGCCTCTGATATCACCTGTGCATTGCCCCCATCCCTGTGCACGATCCACACACCCTTGTCCCTCCGCCCCTGGCCTCTCCCCATGAGGCCTTTCACGTGCCCTCTTTCCCCTAATGCTCCTTGCCCTGGCTTTGCAGCTCACAGCCCTTCTTCAGCTGTTAGAGTTGCTCCTCAGTCCCCCTCAGACTGGACTGTGGAACTCGCAGCCGTGCAGACAGAGAAAGATTGTAAACCCACTCCCCCCACCCCCACCCCTGCGCCCTCCATTTCTCTGAAGCACTTTCTTCTCTGACATAGTTCTTAGTTTACGTATTTGCTCACTGCAGATCTCCTCTAGAGGGCAGGGGTCTTCCTTCTGTTCTTTGCTCAAGAATAGTGCTTGGCACACAGTAGGTGCTCAGGGGGAGGCAGAAGTAACAGGTGAGTGAGGAAGTGCTTACCCTTATTTTGTGGGATGAAATATTGCCCAACTCTAGGATGGAAGGAAAAGCCAGTTAAGATCTTTAAAGTAAATCGTTGTCATTTTGCCCTTTGACGGTATTCAGTGTCCAGGATTGGCAAGTCTGTAGAGACGGAATGTAGATTAGCAGTTGCCTTGCACTGGGGTTCGGGGTCACTGCCAGTGGGTACGAGGTTTCTGTTCATGCTGATGAAAATGATCTGGAACGGATTGTGTTGGTTGCACGCTGTGGATGTGAATACTCAGTTGTGTGCGGCAAAGCTGCCAGAATACCAAACCTGCACGGCTGAGGAGCAGGAGCCAGGATGGTGGCCTCACCTCTGTGGGCCTCTGCCTGTTGGCACCTGTCTGGTGACGTGCTAGCACTCTGGTGGACCTCCCGTCCCGGCTGGTCCTGTGAAGGTAGGTAGACAGAACCCACAGGCCTGGGGAGCTTCTTGGGTCAGGGTCATGCTGATGATACCGATGGTCCTGTGAGAGGAAAAGACAGGCAGGGAAAGGGTGCAGCACTGTGGCTTCCGCCAGGCATCTCATGAGAACATCTGCCTTTGACTGCACGTTTTGGTTTGTGCTTCACAGAGAATTTCCTTTGGCCAGAGTTAATAAACCCACCCATAAAAGCTTAGTGAGAGAACAAGTGCAACTCCGAGAGCCTCTCTTCACCGGGGACATAAGGTGGCACTGCCGTGTGGAACTGATGGTAGTCAGGTAATTGTGGTCCAGGGGTTCAGATGTGCACGAGTTAAGCACCATGAACCTTATCACCATTTCCCATCCAAGCATAGGTTGTAACTTGATAACAATTTCAGGTCTCGTACCATAGGACTGATTATGTTCAACATGTGCTACATACTGGAAGGACAGGCTTAGGGTATGTGAGAGAGATGTTTAGTATTAAACTTTAAAGGAAGGACGTCGTGAATTCCCTCGCAGTTATCCCATGTTTTACGCGCCGAGGTTATGCTGGTTTGGCTAGCACTGACCTCTAACAGGATGCAGTGTCAGGGAATACACTCCTGTGCCAGTTCTAGATAAGGGTTCATATGACCAGGCCCTGATTTACATAAGGTGCCTTTGCTTATGAAAGGTGACCAGGTGAGTGTGGTTCAGTAGCTCATGAGAAGAAAGAAAATAATCAACCATACTTATTATAGAACTGGGGTAAAGTGTAAAATGTCAAAGCACAATTTTCTGTGACAGTGGGCAGGCAGTATATATACTTTGAATATGAAGAATATCACTAAATTACATATTCCTTGGGTCATTAACAATTAGAAAAGAAAGTTAAAATGAAAGCAGAATCTTGAGGGGTGAGGGAGGAAAGATAACATTTCAAATAAGTACATGAAGAAATAGAAGAATCACCCTTAATGGTATGTGTGAACATTCTGGAAATGTTTAGAGTATTACAGTGGAAGTCTGACTTCAGGTAGTAGGACTTCCGTGTGTCATAACATCCAGGGAGTTGGTATGCCTCGTGGAGGGGACATCCGCGTGGGTGCTACTCAAAAATGAGGACCGTGGTGTACCACCTCACAGCAGCTGCACTCGAGAAGCGGGTTGTCAGGCAGCTGCAGAGCCGCGTGAGCATCAGGAGTGCACTGCCCAGTGTGGCCACGAGCTGCGAAGTCACAACGAAGCAGAGCTGACGGGACCACCCTCATGTTTGCTGTCTTTCGTTGATTGAAATGTCACAGGAAAGAGTTTGTCCTGTACTTTTGGCATACTATGACTATGTTGAACACAAAATTTAAAGGAATAATTGTAGCTCTTTCCAGACCTCTTATTAAAATATTTGCATCTTTGCATTTATTTCCTTCCTCAGAGAGTATTTCCCATGGCCAGTGTGAGTGAATTCCCCTTTCTGCTTCAGGGACTTGAAGACCAGAGCAGCGCGCTGCGGTCTGGAAATGTTAGCCTGCGGCTCGGCGTTGACGGCAGAGCACGCTGGCCTTCCTCCTGGTGCCTTGTGATTCTATTAACAAAGCACATTTATTTCTTCTTAGGAGTGCTGCAATCCCAAAGCAGAGTCTCAGTTCTAATGAGTCTGCTTTCGATTGTAGAGTACAATGATGTTCTAATAAGGATTAGTGAGAAGTCTGTTTTGTTGTAGATCATAAATCTGAGAAGTTGTCAGCGTAGATTGAAGTGAATCTGGCATGCAGTTGCTTTATGAATGACCCTTTGAGCAAACTCTGCAGTTCTGTATGTGGTTTTAAATCACTGTAAATTTGTAGGCAGGTACATATTACAATTGTCTGTTTTTCTTTTTAGGGCTCATGTAATCAAAGAAGTTTCTTTGTTGTGTGTATCTTTACAGAACACAACAGGAATTGAAAATGAATCAGGTGAGTTTAAAAATAAAAATTTATACAAATACGTGATCTAGATGTTAGACCAGTTCTTAATTTTAAAAGATGGCCACACGTGCATCCATTCCTCCCAGATTTTCACTTTTGTTTCTAAATGCCATTTATGAGTTTGTGTTCACAGTGTGCGTTTGTGGAGTAGAATGTGCTTTGTTTTGGTGGGGTTAGCATTTCTGGGGGGCCCTGAGTAGAGGACTCATACTTAGGGATTTTAGTTCAGTTTTTTTTACCTCTCCCCTGCCACACTCTGCTGTGAACTTTTGTCTTTGTTTGTTTTGAAGCTTTTTAAGCTTTCATTTTAAACACTTTTTATTTTGCAATTTTCCATTGATTGAAAAGGGAAGAGTGAGTTATTTTTAGAGACTGCCACTGATCCAACGCAAACATGAAGTATTTTGTCCTTGAAAATCCTTCTCATAGAATAAAGAGGACAGATATTAAAAATAAGATGTGTTTCTTTTTACACAAGGGTGTAGGATTACCTGGAGATTAATTATTCTGCTCTGGATATTTCTATAACCTAAAGAGTGTTCTGATATGCGGAATCAGTTGTGTGGATTAATATGTTCTAGAGAAGTGTTCTTATTTTCTGGTTTCAATATCATTTCATTCGCAGTTACAGAATTTTATGGGTGTCAGAAACATTCTCTCAGAAATCTTCATAAAAACCTTTTTTTAATATGAAGGATAAAACCTAAAAATGCGAAGTATGGGATTTTTTTTAGTCCTTAGAACTCTCAGACTTGAAAACATTTTGTATCCTTCAGCTGAAACTTTAGATGCTGTTTTTATCATTTACAGGTGCTTCTAACTTGAGATCACAAGTCCAATTTCATTAGGTGACGAAGCTTAATAAATTCAGTCCTGTGTTGGATTTGAGAGATGTGAAATTTCTGGAATGGATTCTTTTGATTTCTTTTCATTACTTTCTTTATCAGAAATATGTTTATTTTAATGCAGAGGACTATACATTATAAAAATGAATCTGGCAAACACATGGGGCACATGGTTTCTATTATTTTAAAACGTGGAGATTTACTGACATGCTTTTGAAAGCAAATTATTTTTGAAATGGCAAGGGCGGGTGAAGGAATGAAGAGCGGGGTGGATGTTCACAGTCACCATCCATCAAAGTGATATGCATATATGTCATAGATTTCATTTATCTTCCGATTCTTGATATGACCCTGGGCACTCAGAGGAGCTTGCTTTTTGCTGCCTCAGGATTGTTGTTAGAGGAGTCTCAATGCTGGTTAGAATGATCTTGATTGCTCACCAAGTGGAGTCTGAGTGCTGACTTGGTTCTTGTTGCATTGATGCTCAGCAGTCATTTGTTTGAGGGGCCTGCAGTTTTAACCTCAGGCTTAACTATGCCTAATTCTTATATCCTGTTGGACTAGTAATTTGTCTAGTGTGTGGACTTCTTTTTGACACTTCACTCATTTGCTTTAATACTCCATTTATACCAAATGAACTTGTGTTTAAAAAAAGACCACATGCCATTCAAAAGAGTTGGATTAATAACCATTTCTCTTTTTGGCTCGTTTACAGTTTCATTTTGCTTTTGACAAGTTCTAATACCAGATCTTTGGAGGGCTGCCTTTGATGTTAAATGCCAAATATCAGCGAAAAAGTGGCCTCTAATGTTTCTAATGGTTAACACATTTCTGATATGGGTATAATTTAAATGGTCTGGTAGTAATGAAAGTTTTATTTGGATTATAAAAATTGCTCACTTTCTGTGACTAGAATTTTCAGCATTTTTGCTTAGATTTCATTATTGAAAAGCATTAGTTTCATGTTACTTAGCCCTGATTATTATGTCATAGCATAAATCTGTTGGTATTTTTTAGCAATTGTCCCAGTAATTTAAAAAAAATTAAGAATTATTCTTGATAGTTCATGGTGTTTACTCATGTATTTATTCGTTTCATTTTCAGCCAGTGATATTGATTAGTAAATGCACTAAATTTTACTTCAGAATAACTCTACCCCAAAAATTCAGATATAGGGCTGGGGTTGTGGCTCAGTGGTAGAGCGCTTGCTCAGCACATGTGAGATACTGGGTTTGATTCCCAGCACCATGTAAAAATAAATAAATAAATAAAGGTATTATGTCCATCTACAACTAAAATTTAAAGAATAATTCAGATATTAAAAAATATGAACTTGAGCAAATTTGATTTTCAGTTACAATCCTGATGATTATTTTAAGGTAGGACCATTCTTTCTGGGAACTGATGGGCATTGCTTGGATGACTCTGAGGTGTCAGATCTGTCTGGTGAAGGGCATGCTAAGACAATAGCATAGAACCATTTCTTTCATGTGTCCCTGCCAGTTGAGGTCAGGGACTCAAGGGTCCTGGGTGTGGCACGTCATTTTACTAGCAAATAATTCCTTTAGAAGAAAGTGGAGTCCAGGGCCTGCCAGCATTGTCAGCACTGACCATTGAGAGGCATCCTGAGCTGTCCCACCAGGTCATGCCAGTGCCACCCAAGTCCTGGAGAGGAGCTTGCTGGGCTCTTCCTCTGAGGCCAGCTCTGGGGCTCAGTTCTGAAGCACACGTCCCTACTCTGTTCTTACTCCATACTGACTCCTGTCTTCATTTCTGTAATTCTCTCCACGTAGAATCCAGCTTGCTTTTGCACGTGAGCCCTCGACCTTTTCACGAAGTCCGTGCCAGGTTAACAGGTGGGGTGGCAATCACTGACCTCCCCATTTTTCATTTTCTCCATTTTCAGATCATACATACTCTTTTTTCTTTCATTACCATGCCACCTCCATTCTGATACAGATGTTCCTCGACTTACTGTGGGGTTATGTCCTGATAAACCCATCATAAAGTCAAAAAATGGTAAGTCAAACCACACCGTGTTGGGATATCATCTATATTTAACTTTTGAGATGTTTTATTCTTTTCTTAGACTTATTTAATGATGTAATGCAGATAGACTCCTAGCCACTTAGAGTAGATGTGGTCTCTCCTGAGTGCTTAGCAAACCGGGCAGGCGCTCTGTTAAGCATATTATCTAGTTTCTCATATTAATTTAGTCTTGTAGCCACTCAGTGAAGCATCGATATTATAACTTTCATTTTGTAGATGAAATTATTAAGGCCCCAAGAGGTGGTGGTAGCTTGCCTGCAGTCATTCCAACAGTAAGTGAAAGGGCTCTGATAATAAACAAACAGCCATGGGATTCTGTGGCCCAGGTCCTTGGTCCCTGTGCTGAGCTGGTGCAGTAGGATAGACTGCGTTATGCTGAGACAACAAGCAGCTTGAAACTCTTGGTGGCTCAACACAGCAATCATTTATTCCTTGTTCTTGCCACAAATCCAGTATGGACTGGTATGGGTCTCTGCTGCTGTAGTCACTCAGGAACCAAGGGTGATGGAAGTTTTGTCTCAATACACAACACCTTGGTCGACATTAATTAGCTACAGTCATGCTGGCATCTCTAACTTAGATTTTGGGTCCAGGGGCAGTGCAGTCCTATTGGGTGCCTAGTAGCAGAGGAGACCTGTGATATTCGGAAACAGCCATGATGATTTACTACAAGTACCTTGACTACTAATTCACTCAATTACACTTTGATTTTTTTCCCCAAGGCTTGCGTAGTGCAAATTGTTATGAACGTTTGCACTTTTCTGTCGGTTCAGTGGCTTATGATTGCATTATCTCTACATCCTGATCAGTAATCTGTGTTACTGTATTTACCAGTAGCAAAGCAATTTAGTTTTCCAAGCTTGTTTCAAAGATTAGTAAAATAACCAAAGAAGCTTTTAATCATTCAGTGCGACAAATCCAACCCTGAGAGTCGGGTTGAGCCATCCCTAGTTCCATTATCTCAGCCATTGTGAATGTTCCTTTATCTCTCACCCCTGGTGCAGACCACATCGCAGCATGTGGTGGGGCTGCAGAGAGTGAGGTGGCAAGAGCACCACAACCTACACGTTCTGGAGGGACGGAGGCCAGGCAGTTTCCCGTAGTGCAAAGTGCTGTGCTGGAGAACAGTAGGTCAGGATGGGGAGGGTCTCTAGATTGCACGGTCATAGAAGGCTGTTGTAAGGGGGTGATAGATGGGAGAACCAAGACTTAGGTGACAACCAGGAGCTATGTGAAAATGTGGGGAAAGAAAATTCTAGGCAGAGTAAATACACAATGAATACAGAGGTCCTGAGGTGGGAATGAGTGTGTCAAGGAACAGAGGGCAAGCCAGGGGACGGAGCTTGGCCAGGCCAGGGGATGGCACTTGGCCATAGTGGGATCTCTGTCTGACTCTGGGACAGGATGACATTGGTGAGAGGCACGGGCCACAGGCCTTGAGGGCCATGGGAAGGCATTTGTGTTTATCATTAGTGCAGTTGGAAGCTCTGGATAGTGACATAACGTGATTTCCATTTTCAGGGTATCATTTTTATTGTGCCTTGGAGACTGGATTGGAAGTGGGCAAGGACCTGGTCATATGCTTGCTCATTATTGAGAGTAACACCATATTTGGTGACAGCTTCTTCAGTTGGAGAACTTAATGGGTCTCCAGCTTTTGGGAAGAAGGTGTATTTTTGTGTTTGAGAACTATTTAATGTTCTTTTCAAAGATGGTGTCTTTGACTTTTTGTTCTGTGTCCATCTGCTTATTGTTATTGCAGTTATACTCATTCCTGACCAAATGCTGTTTAATGCTATTTCAGTAAACTGAAGCTTGCTGGATCCCCGCCCCCCCATTGTTTACTTCTATTGTTTAGTAGCTTAGAGTCTTTCTTGGTTGCAAGTCTAAAGAAAGAAGAGTTGTCCAAAGAATTTTGAAATACTTTAATACCCTATGATTCCTGGGTGTTCTTTGCTTATAGCAGTTACTGTGGGATTATTCCTCGCCTACTGTAGCCTCTGACTTTGCATGACGATAACTACGACGTGTTCGTAACATTAAATGTTACTGAATCTAACACCCCCATCGAACCCTGTTCTCACTCTTCAGTGTTTTGATCAGAAAGATCTGCTTTAATTAAATAGTCTAACGCTGATATAATCACATCTGGTCACTATCTGGGTGAATTGCATAAGTGAAATATAAATAAAACGTGCTTATTCTTGCATTTTTTAAAACCAAAAACACGAGTACATGTTGTCGAGGTAAGGTGGTGTATGCAGCCTATGTCACAGCAGCCAGGGCCAGTATTGTGCTGTTCCCCGGGGCTCTCCTACGCTCTGGACATTTGTCCAGTGGGATGGAGAGAGGGCCGTGGTGAGCGAGTGGAGGAAACTGACTCTGAGGTTACATGGTACTGGAGCAGAGTGGTGGGGGGTGACTGGGGGACCGGGGAAGTAGTGGAGAAGGTGTGGAGTCAGCTCTGTGGGTTTCATAAGGACCAGAGGAGAATTTGCCTGGGAGATGGGGGGGACTTTGGAGGGTGTCAAGTAACGGAATGTTTTGAGTCTGGTTGAAAAAATAAAACTTGATTAAAAAACTTATTGTGTATTGCAAGTATTTTTGTCCTTTAAACTGTTTTCTTGGTCTACTGAAGTTTCGTTTTTACATGATTTCAAGATAAGAATGTAGGAGTGATTTACTTTTTAGTTAGCAGTAAAATCACCCATTCTAAGTGAATAGCGCCTGCATGCATGTCTACATGCAGGTCTACCCTTGTCAAGTTGCAGGTCACTTCTGTTACCCGCAAAAGATCTTTTTGCCTTTTAGTCCTCCTCCCACCCCAGACAAGCACTGATGAGTTTTCTATCCCTGTAGATTGGTTTTTCCTGTTCTAGAGTTGCATAGAAGTGGAACCATTTGGTGCCTGCTCTTCCATTGGGGGCTTCCATTGGTCACTAAGTTTTTTTTGAGATTGATTCATGTTGCATGTGTCCATAGTTCATTCCTTGTACAGGAGCTAGTTTGGGGAGATCATCTGACCTTATTCATTAACCTAGCTTTAAGGGTTGGTGAACCTTGGGTTCCTTTCTGTCTTTCATTTTGGTTCTCTTCTTCCCCTTTTCTAATCCTGAAAATATACATGGTGTAAAATAGTTGAAACCACTTTTGCTTTTTTAGCATATGCTAATAATATAATATATATGATGTTTTTTATAATTAGAAATAAAATTTGTTTTCTTCATACTTTTTATTTTTTATAGTACTAGGGATCAAACACAGGCCCTTATGCATGCTGGGCAAGTATTCTACCACTGAGCTACATCCCCAGCCCTGATTTTTTCTTATGTTCTTTTATACTCTTTAATATAGCAGAACATATTTCCTAGTGAGTTTAATATTTTTGAACTTGTTCTGTTTAGATACATATGACAGCAGAGTGTATTTTGGCATGTTCTACATTCATGGAGTATAACTTCCCATTCTTGTGGTCATACGTGATGTGGAGTTACACTGGTTATATATTTGTATACGAACATGGGAAAGCGATGTTGAGTTCATTCTGCTGTCCTTCCTATTCCCATCCCCTCTCCCTTCCTTCATTCCCTTTGTCTAATCCAGTGAACCTCTATTCTCTGCACCCCCCAATCCCCTATCATGTGTCAGCATAGCATATCAGAGTGAACATTTGGCCTTTGGTTTTTTGAGATTGCCTAGTCCTGATTTTATTAGGCTTAAAAGAAAGACTTCAAAGTAAGCTGCTTTCTATCTGTCTTGGCTTAAATATCAATTAATAAATTATAGTTTAATAAATTAACATCCTGAATAATGATGGTACTTAAATATCATTTTGAATCATGTATTCTATGAGGTAAATTAGCAATTTATAAAATCTGGTACATTGTCTTTCTCCATAAAACTATTAGTTTTATTTCTGAAAAAAATTGAACTACTTAGGTAGGATTTCCTTAAATAAGGATCTTTGGGCAAGGAGGCTTACCTTTTATGTTGTTTGGATTTTAATACTGGGGTGGAGACGTTTCAGGATAGCTCAGCTTGGCCTCCTCTTTGTGGTCTTTTGACTCAGTTTCCATGATCAATTCTGACTCAGCCTCTCTGGCCTGTGACCTTGGCAGGTCACTGACTTCTTGGTCTTAGCTTCCTTGTCTGTTAACTAGGGGTGGTCCTGCACTTTTGAAAGGTAAAGAGTTAGTTAACATAAAAGAGCTCAGGCCAGTGCCTGGTGTATAGGAATCTGTGTTTAGTATTATTATTCTTCATTACTTCTTGTTTGAAAACTACAGACACCTCTTAATTGGTTGCCTTGCTGGCAGTTTCTCTCCCTGGCAAAGTTGTTAAGAACTTCGTGGGATTTGAAGTAGGAAGTAGGGGATATCGACTGGTTAGAAGAATTGAGGGCCAGGAGAACCAGTGGCTGGATTGTCACCTGAAGGCCTGACTAGAGACAGACCCCAGCAGGAAGAGGACCAAGTCCAATGTAGTAGGAGAGGCCAGCGGTTCAGAGGCAGCTCAGGCCTGGGAGGAAGCGTGAGAGAAAAATGGGATTTTTTTCTGTGATTTCTCCCAGTAGAACATTTTTGCTTAAATAAAATCATGAGTAGATCAGATGAACCCCACTTGACTTGAAGGGCTGTAGCCCCATGGTTTGCTTGCATAAAGATGATTTAAGATGTTATAATTCTGTCTCTCCAGCCGTGGACCCCCTGGGAGGCAACAGACAACTCCTGCTTACCCCCACCCCATTCCATCCCACTGGACCTGCCAGCCTGAGGGCTGTAGGCTGAGGAACCTGGTCTTGTCATGCTTCTGGGGTCCTGGAGGCCGATCCCTGGGCCTTTGAGCTGCACATGCAGCCCTGCTGCTCACTCCCACCTCACTGCCCACTGCCGTAGTGGGTGCCTTCAGGCTCCCCAGTAGCCTCTGGGCCCTGGGAAGGTGAGACCTGCCCCTTGGTCGCTGCAGGCCTAGGGAAGCACTTGCTGGGCACATGGGGAACAAGTGGAGTTGACCGTGCTGTTTCAGGTTGGAAGGGTGATGGTGACGGTGGCAGTGGGAATGGAGAGGGTGTGGGTACAGCGATTTCACAGGCCTCCCACATCCCTTGACTCTTGCCCGCTCTCCCTCTGGGGCTCTGCTGACACCACGCTGAGAGCCTGACTGCCCTACCCTGACTTCCAGCCAGGAGCCTTCACTGTTCTTCTCTATTTCACTCTGGGACGATGGTGTCCTGAGGCTCTGTTCTCATCATCCCCACCTTCTCTGTTTTCCACTGAAGGCTCCCTCGTGCTCCCAGGGAGCCCATCTCCAGTTGAGTCTGTGGCACTCTTCAGCTGTCCCCCAGTGTCCCAGGCTGCTTAGCAGTTGACTGCTGGACTTGTGTTTGTTCACAGCAATCACTGCTCTCTGCTTGGATCCTGGGCCAGGCACCAGGCATAACTGTGAGTGAAACTGAACCTGCTCGCGTCTGTCTAAACCTGTCGTTCCGAGAGGCGATGACACACACATATAGCCTGTAAGGGCTTAGGAAGTGCAAACTGCAGCGAGTTGAGAGTGTTGTAAGGACCTCAGGGAAGTGCCCTGGGGTAGGATAGTGGGGACCTGCTTCTTGGACCCATGTGTCTTCTGGGTAGAGAGAGCTGAGGCCTGCTGTACAAATGCCGAGTGGTCCCTGGAGGTTCAATGCTCTCTTGTTGGGGTCTCAGCCCACACTCCTGGGCTTGATTGCAGAGGGTAGGAACTCCTTCTAGGTTTCTTTTGCTTCCCTGGAGGAGCTCAGGCTGGGGCACCCATCATAGATCATTGCATCTGATACTCTGAGGCCACTGCACTTTGCTCGTGTGTTCTGCTGTTTGTTTGCCTTCAGAGACCCACGGTGGGCCCTTAGCACCTGCAGCGTACTGTGAGGTCTTCCTCACTTGCCTTTCGCCAACGACTGCGTCTTCCACAGCTGTCATGCAGCATTGGAACTGCAGAGTTGATTTGGTGCAGTAGCGTTTGACTGTGGGCCTTATTTACAAATCAGACACACTTAAAATACAAAATTAAGCCATCAGGCATCTTATCATTTGTCAGAACGATGGTGCCATTGTGCATCACAGCCTCCAGAAAACTCCATTCTACATCTGAGAGTGAAAAAGGCAGGTGACATCTTGATGTTGTTACAACAGCTCTGACCTTGTGGCTCCCCAAAGGGTCTTGGGAAGCATCCCTGATGACGTGGTAGAGACTTCACTGGGTTGGTGGTAAAATGTGGACTCTGGACTTCAACTAGCTGAGTTTTATGGGGCTACTCTGTGGCCTGGTATTTGAGTCCAGACCCTGAGTCCTGACCGCCTGGGTTGGAATAACCCGGCTCTGCCACTTACTAGTTGTGACTATGGGCAAGTTTCAGTTTCTTCTGTAAAGTGGGAATCACAAAAGTGCAGGGAGCATGTGGTAATGTGAAGGCCAGGTGAGGTCAGGCAGAGTGCTGTAGGCCTGCCTGGCACTCCACCATCACTGCATATGGCGATGTTTAATTGGAGGGACACATCTGGCCCAGAGGAAGCAGTGATGCTATGCTTCTCGAGCTCCACGTCTATCCAGGAAGGGAAGGTTGTCCTGGATCAAGGGAATGGTGTTGGGGGAAAGCATAGAAGGACCTGTCACCGGCTCCCAGCAAGGCAGTACCTGGAGAACCAAAGCTTTCTGAGGATCTTAGGTGGTGGGAACAGAGAGGTTCCCCTAGATGGTAGGCTTCATGAGCAGGGGGCCTTGACAGCTTAGCCTGTGTATCCCCCCTGCCCCCCAGAATGCTAGCCAGAGTCAGGCACTCGGGAAGTCTGGTTAATAGTCAAATGAGGGACTGAACAAAGGAGAGGGGCTTGTGGCCATTAGCTGAGGAAGGAGGGATATTGGCTGTTCTTGGACTTTAAGGTATTAGGAAGTTGGAAACATCTGTTAGTGAGAGCAATTAATGGTTATCAACTAGGTAGCTTATTAACTTAAATTTGACATGTTAAATTGAATGCTTACTGTTCCCTATTTTGTGATTCGTTTGGAGACTGTACCTCAGTAAGCATGAAAGAGTGAGGCCTCCTTGAGGTCTGTGTTACAGGAGAGTAGAGAAGTCCTTTAACTCACGTCTCTATCCCAGTATCAGTGTTGTAAGGACCCCTAAACCAGGAATGTGCTTGTATTTAGGGCAGCAAGGTCAGGGTGCCAGAGGACCAGGCCACTACAGAGAGGGTCCTGTGAGGTTCTGGAGGGAGCCGGGTGGCCCTTTGCTGAGCCTGGCCTTTCGCTCTCTGGCGGTGCTCCTCCCCATCACTGTGTGCAGATAAGCCAGTCTCCCTGCAGGAACGTCTCTAACTTCTTTGCCCTGGATGCATTGGGCTTTTCGTGGGACTGCTCTCAGAACACATCAGCCTCCTTCCTAACTTAGGATTTGGGCCCTGTGGTTGGCTTTTCTGGTTGGTATCCTGTGTCACCACAAGAGTCCCTTTCTGCTTCTGGAGTCCTGAGCATTCTGAGTGGCATCCCATCCCTGCTCTAAAATTGAGTCCCCTTTTTGTGCTTGTTTTTTCTTCTAATCAGGCGTTGTCTGTGTGCGTTTGATTTTTATCTGCCTTCCTCTCCTAGTAATGCATTGTTGGGGCGACTGTGATGACCAGAACGGTGGCCCCAGCAGGGATTCAGAAACCTATTAATATGTTAAAGTTGAGTAGCTAGTGTAGTTTCCTTTAGATAAGATCAATCTGGGAATAATTCCAGGATCAAATTGTGACTTTTTAGTGGAAGAACCAAGATAACCCTGTTTAGAAAATGATAGCGCATTCAGTACTAGCAGGATATGCTTAGAATAGAGAGCCCAGTGTATGAGTGTATACGGGAGAGATTTTTTTAAAAAATATTCTTTTGTTCCAAAGATTTACATCTAAATTGCTTGTTTGGAATTGAGAGCATACCACATTTTGTAGAAAGGAATTTTTTTGTAGTCATCCCTCTATATCCATACAGGGGGGATTTGACTACCATCAAATTGAAAATATTTGAAAAACAAGTTGCCTGTGTACTGAACTTGTATAGGTTATTTCCCCTGTTATTATTCCCAAATAATATGACATGACATCTACTTACAAGCATTTACGTTTTATTGGGTGTTATAAATAATCTAGAGATGGTTTAAAGTATGTGGGAAGATGTGAGTAGGTCATAGGCACATGCTTCACCGTTTACACAAGTGACTGAGCATTCCTGGGCTTTGGCATGGGGGCGGGTGTTGGAACCAGTTCCTCACGCACAGAGGGACTGCTTTATTAACCCCAAAGAATACCTACCTCCAGTTCAAGAATTCAGCCACACGTGAAGAAAATACTTTCTGATAGATGACTCTGCTATTTTATTTATTTCTATTC
>JAJEJO010004491.1:506639-676750 GCA_020662805.1 Glaucomys volans | reverse complement strand
AGAGGGGTGTAAGTTAGCTTAAAGAATCATGCCTCAGGTGAACGTAAGTGACAGTGCGCATTCACGTCTCCTGCTAAAGTACTGGGAACGCAGCTCTAAGCAGATACTGTCTGTCTTCACTGCAGTCTCGGGGGGAGGCGCTCGTTAAACACATAGTTATACAAATAATTATTAAAATACGTAATAAGAACTATGGAAGAAAAATAAGGAAAGCTAGAAGGTGGTTCTTTCTAGACTGGCCATCCCACAACTTGCCCTCTTCTACTTCTCAAGTCGTTGATTTTTCTGAGAATGTTCCAGGTAGTTTGCAGTCAGAGCCACTGGACATTCCAGCAGCTGGGAAGGTGGTGGGGAGGCCCAGGGCCACTGTGTCTGGAGTGGGTAGCTGTGAACTTAGGTTCCTTGTTTTACTCGAGTCCTATTGGCGTCTGAGCCCACGTGAAAAATCATAGGTCCACCTGACACGGGTAAGCAGCGGCCTAGGGATTTTCCTTTTTCTTGTTTTCCCCGAGGGCTCTGCTGAGGGTCTTTATATTCACAGGTGTTTCACAAGTTTTAGTCCCTGTGTCTCTGTATTGTTCTTGAGTTCCACATCTCCTGTGGGAACCGCCATCCCACCTGTAGGCACCATCTTCTGCTGACTTTTTCGGAGAAGTCTGGAAGTTTTAGGGCAGAGGTTCTCACATTATATTCCAGAGACTTCAATGCAGATCCCACGGTGGTTATGAACTTGGGCTCTAGAGTCAGACAGTGGTTCAGATTCAGGCCTTGAGCCACTTAGTCCCTTTTCCTGAACCCACTTTCCTCTTGTGTGTGTCAGGGGTCGGCAGGAAGGCACGGTAGCTCCCGTCCCTTGGTGGTTGGGTGAACTCCCCCAGGTGTGCAGGGCTGTTGGCACAGGACCTCGTGCATAGGGAGTGTGTGGTGCGCGCTGAGTTGTTACTCGCGTTACTGTGGCAGCACCTGGGAGAAGGCTAGTGACGCTGTCCTTTCAAGGGCAGTGCTGGGGGAGGGCACATGGTGCAGGTCTGCCCAGGATCACAGCTGAGAAAGGAGAGGAGAATGCCTTGGGTACTAAATGGCCAGTGCTTCCAGGACTCATCACTCTGGCTAATACTTGTTAATAGCACTTTATTTTTCAGTGTTATAGTCATTGTATATCCTTGGCGATAACTACAATTTAACACTTTTTTTCCCCCTTTGGAAAAAAATTCATCCACATTTTCAAAAATCCAGCTTACAGAATAAAAAGGTAAAAACAGGGGCACCTGTTTAGAAGTGAGAAATGTCAGTCCTAATTTTATTCACAGCTGAGGTGATTTGAAGTGCCATGAGGCCATTTTTGGGGGCGATTTGGTTTTCGCAGGGTTCGGAAGGCATGGTGGGGGTTTTGTCAAGACAAAGTTAGAGCTCAGGCCGAGCCAGGCACCTGTGCTTCCGAAGCAAATGCACTGGCAGCTTGGCCCTACCCACGAGGTGACCCTTGTCTCAGTGCCCCTGGGGCTTCCTGGCTCTCCGAAGAGCAGACCTTTGAGGTGACTGGGAGGTTTATTTCTCGAAGCAGCTTTGATATTAAAAAAAAATTGAAATGTTGGAAGTCTGCAGATTTGGATATTATTTTCTTGGCACATAAACATTCTTAAAAACTACAAAAGCTTCATTGCTGTGGGAAGAAATTAATCTTTTTAGCTTGGAGCTTGTTTTTTGCCCACATTGACTCTTTTGAAAATCATTGAGAAATGTTTCTTTGCAGTGAAATAAAATACTCATGTTCCAGAACTCACCATTCTTAAGAGGGGTGTGATAAACAAATCAGTGCTGTAGGGTCGATGTGGTACCAGTTAACAGACACTTGGTTTTCCATCAATTTAAAAAGTACTCTTAAAGTAAGTCATGCTCGACCAGTTGGCGCAGATCCCCCTTCCTTATGTACGTATCTGAGAGCAATCATATGTCTTAAGATTATGATGAATTCCATTCCAAACTTTGGTAAGTAGTTGGGTAAAATTCCGTATTTCTTAGCACCTGGGGCATTGTGGTGGCATTGCTGTTTTGTGGTTGGCGTACAGTGGTCAGTTACTGTTTCCTGGAAAGTCAGAGATGCAGTGTGGGACTGCAGGAAGCGTCGCCTGCTCCTGGAAGAAGATTTGAGCTGTGGTCTGGTTGGGTGTGGTCACCACAGGGATGCAGATTGGTCAGAACAGGCTCTACCGTATGTGTAGCTTTTATGGTTATTTTAAGGGGGTAGTGTTGATTTTTATTTTCAAAGTGTGCTGATAGCTAATGGTAGCTTTTGATATAAAAGTAAGCTTATGATTTATTTTTTTCCATAAGATTCTGTTGTGCTTTAAAAAGCAGTTTGGTGCTGAAGATTCAGTGTTTTGAAAATGGCTACAGTGGCAGGCCCAAAACAGATCAGCACAGACGTGCTCCAAGGTTGAGTGGTTTCCTTTGGGGACTCACAGACAAGTCTCCAGGTGCTCCCCAGGTGCTTAGCTTTGTTTCTAATTTGGCCGCTGCAGGTTTCAGTTACATTTTTGCATATTTACTTATTGGACCAGAAAGAAAACAAAAACCACAAAACTCTGCCTGGACTTTCTTCTTTTTGCTCTGATCCTTCTCTGTCTTGACTTGCAGAACACTCCTGAGCCTTTGGCAGCCGCTGAGACCCTGGCTGAGGTACCTGAACATGTGCTACGGGGACTTCCGGAGGAAGTGAGGCTTTTCCCATCAGCTGTTGACAAGACCCGGATCGGTGGGTACTGCAGTCAGAGTGAGGAGCAGGCAGAGTGCAGAGCAGGCAGCGTCCTGTGGGAGCGTGAAGGTGGCAGGCAGCATAGCACAGGGCAACAGATTGGCCCTGACTTAGAGCGTTGTGTGGTGTCCATGTATTTTCCAGGGAAGAATCCAGGCTGGACATAGATGATAAAAATGAAACTAGGCACACACCCATACCCTATCCTTGGTGACCCTCCCGGGTGTCCCCTGCATCTCCTGGGCTTGTTCTCTTCTCTTCGGCTTCATTGTGACTTTTGTGTGACGATCTTATTATGCTTATTTCATTACTCTGTGGCTGTCTTCACGTCCATCCCTGTCCTCGACTGCGAGTACCTTCATTTCTTACTTGTCCTTGTGTCTCCAGCACCAGCACTTTATGGACCCTCAGTAAATATTTGAATGAATGGCATGACCCCAGTGTGTCCAGATCTTCTGACTCTGATTTCTCATTGAATGCAAACCAAAATTGTGTGCATTGTGTTATTTTCATGACTTGATCTTTATTTAGAAGGCTAAGGAGGTAAATTTTAAAAATTCAATCAAAATAGTCTTGGAATATATGTTTATATCCTGTTTATTTTTTTTAGATGTACTTCTGATATTATAGTTTATATACATATGCATGTGAATAAATTTTCAATAAATGTTTTCTTAATTTTCATTCATAAAAATTTATTTGCTGAGCAGGTAGAGTGTTAATTTTGTTTAAGTGGAAGTAATTGATTTTATAGCTCAACGTATCGTTAGCAGTGTTATCAAATGCAGTTCACAGCAGACCTACAAAAAATGGAATTCAGGCTGGGGATGTAGGTCAGTTGGTAGAGTGCCTGCCTAGCAAGCACAAGGCCATGGGTTCAATCCCCAGCACCGCAAAAAAAAAAAAAAAAAAAAAAAAAATGGAATTCATGCATCCTAGCAGGACAGGACTGGCCCACCCTCTATCCATTCTATACATGAGGAAATAGGTTAGGAGATGAGGGAGCCTGTAGAGAGTGGTCCTGGGTGCCAGTTCCCTTGACTCCCAGGCTGGGCTCCTGCCATTTCACCAACTTCATTTTTCCATTATATCCATTTACTTATGGTCTATGCATAGAAGATAGGAACAATACTGACAGTACCTGGATGAGCATACATTTTGGTTATTTGAAACTCTGAAAAATGAGTTATCTCAGTAGCTACATTTTCAGGAAGCCTAGCTAGAGAGAAGAGGGTTTTCCACTTGAATTAAACAAATGAATGTCAAAAATGTTTACTCTTAAAACTACATTTCTAATTCTTTATAAAAACAAGTCATGTTTAGTGGAGACAATTTGAAATCTGTAGAAATGCAAAATGAAGAGTTTATTATTTATTTACGTTTTGATACTAGGGTTTGAACCCGGGAACACTTTACCACTGAGTCACATCCCCAGTCCTTTTTATTTATTTATTTATTTAGTTTTTGGGAACCAGGGATTGAACTCAGGGACACTCGGCCACTGAGCCACATCCCCAGCCCTATTTTGTATTTTATTTAGCGACAGGGTCTCACTGAGTTGCTTAGGGCCTCGCTGAGTTGCTGAGGCTGGCTTTGAACTCCCGATCCTCCTGACTCAGCCTCCCAAGTTGCTTGAATTACAGGCGTGCGCCACTGCGCCCGGCCCCTTTTTATTTTTTGAGATAGGATCTCATGAAGTTGCTGAGGCTGGCTTTGAACCTGTGATCCTTCTGCCTCAGCCTCCTGAGTGTGGGGACTACCAGAGTGTACCACCATGCTTGGTATGAAAAGTTTAAATTGTTTTTAGTTCTATTCCATTCTAATATTTTTTCTCTTCAGTTGTGATTGTTTTCCAAGTGTTTGCGATTGTACTAAATAAAATATAAAACTTTTTTCTGGTTATAACACAATACAGGTTCTTTAAGCCTATTTAGAAAATATTGAAAAGTATAAAGAAGAAAATAAAATCCCTATTGAGGATTTGATTTAACTTGATTTTAGTTGATTTAGCATTATCTTACTTTTAGGGAATCTAGCTTTTTAACTGTATTGTGAAACTGAATTGTCTTCATTCAATGTTTTAAATCTTTAAAATAATCACAATACATTATAAAAATATTGGTTTTATTTTCTAGGTGTCTGGGCCACTAAACCAATTTTAAAAGGCAAAAAGTTTGGGCCATTTGTTGGCGATAAGAAAAAAAGATCTCAGGTTAAGAATAATGTATACATGTGGGAGGTAAGAAAGAATTCTGGTTCTTTGTTTATCAGAGTTCTGTGTATTTTAAAGACATTATGATCTTGTTCTCAAGTTTTCACATTTTGAACTTAATCATTTTAATATGGTCTTTAAAATGAAGAATATTTTTATTAAAGAGAAAATGTATTTTCTGGGTACAGTCTTCTACTGATACCTGTTTTTGTGTTTGAACCTGCTTGACTGTCCTCAACAATAATGTCACATCTGTTTTTTATATTGCCAGTCTAGGTGTTTTGCTTTGCAACCAAGACCTCGACTTCCTGTGTGGTGGCTTGTCACTTCATATACCAAGTGGCTGCAAAGAAAGCACTGGTTTCTCTCTATGTTTTAGAAAGTAATTTTTGTATCTTGGAATGTTTAGTCGGTTATATTTAGCACAGGGCACACTAGAAAGCATTTCATTTTTCACAAGATTTTCATTCATTAATTTTGTGGTCTCACAATAATTCTGGAAGATGGAGCCGGGCAGTAGCAGGCTCCTTTTAAAGGCGCAGCAGCCAGGAAACAGAGGCCCTGCCTCGGCAGGCCCAGGCTTGAGGGCTGCAGCTGCAGAGCCAGAATCCATCTGTCCTGCCTTAAAGTGAGGCAGTTAAAATTGTTGTCATGCATTGCCCGGGCTCAGACCTGCTTCTGACTTCCTGACTTTGAGCAGGACACTTGACCTCAGCTGTAAATCCTCAATTTAAACCACAGGGATACTAAAAGAAATCACATTAGGATAGCTGAGAAGACAAAATGTTGTCGATGCCATTCCATAGGTGTTATGTGGAAATTCTGCACTGCCTTCCATTGCCGTTCAGACCAGTGCCTTGTTCAGGCTCCTCTGGCCTTGTAGGATTGTGGTGCGACTCTTTTAAAAGCAAGTGAAGTTCTTTGAATGATAAGCATTCTTCTCAGGTTGTCTTAAATTGAATCACATCTGCTTCTCACATATTAACATATGAAAGCCTGAAAGCAAAACATTGCTAGGAAATGTTGGCATTTCCCCACAAGCTCTGAGGTGTGGCTGTTTTTTTCAAGGCTAAAACTACATTTTAAAATGTAGTATTTTCCCATTTATTTATTCCAATTCTGGTCTTGTACTTCACTTGGTCTGACGTTTCTCCATATTTTGGGCTTGTTTCTTGTGAGTCTTTTGTATGCACCTCCTGAGAACTAACCTGGGGCTTCAGGATTTTGAGGGTCTGCCATGAGAGGCCTTGCATTGTGTTTTTCAACCACTTCTAAGGTGGGAGAACTTTGTAATTGTAGGAAAAGTGCCCAGGCAAAAAAACCTTAATTACTGAAGATAATGCCGCCTTCACCACAAAATGATGCTCCAAAATAAACTGCACTTTAAAATTTTAAAAGTTTCTCCAGGGAAACTAACAAACATGCTCTACCAGGTTAGCACTAATCTTATCGAGGGTAATGTCAAGGTACCAGCGAATGCTTGTCTTAGTTCTTTGTATGTAATGCCAAGCTTGAACAAATGCCATTCATATTAAGCTTAAGTTAATTGTGCCTATTTTACCCAATGTAACAGTTCGATATTTTTGGGTGTGATGTGTGAATTATGACTCCTCCTTATATGACTTTTAAGATTGATTTGCACTGAAATTCATACATACTATGATTTGATAGTAGATTGTTGAAAAATGGTGATTTGGAATCATGAGACATTAGGGACTTAGTTTCTACTATCAACTTATCCACCACCCCATTGTTAATTTAAGACACTTGTACTTTCGTACTAGTCATAGTTTGTGAATTCTTATGATAGCGCCAGAATTTAGTTGTCAAGGCTGGCTTTTTTCTTTTATTTTCTAAACTTATTCAACATTTAAATATATCACTTTGAAATTAGAAACAAAGTATCATGTAACTATTGAATTTACATTTTTTTATTTTATCGAAAATTTCCTCTAATGATTCTTACATTGTTTTCTTAATTAAATAAAAAAATTAGAAAATAAAAATCTAATAATTTTAATACTCAAAAATTGATAAGTTTTCAGAGATACTGTACATGCTTATCTGTATATGTCTGAAAAGTGAAACATATCTTAGGTATTCATGATGAGATACTTCCAAAAATGGGTTATGTGCACATCTATGATATTAAAGCAACAAAATACCTTTCACCTGATAGTCAAACTGGTTCACTGGCCCCACTGTAAAATTATCAGGTGGTCCACCAAAGTTGTGATTGTTCTGGTTAAATATATGCCTGTTGTCAGAGCCAGATTCCCCAATTCCCCACTGTCCTGGCTGTTGCTGTCTTCAGGAGGAGGAACAGTGTCCACTGGGCCTGGTGTTGGTGGGATCAATGACTGATCTGGAGGGGGGAAGGCTGGCTTTATTTTCCAGCAATTAAAATAGGATCTTTTCACTTAGTTCCCACTGTAGGGTATGTATTTGATATAAAAGATTTAAAGCCTTTTGTTATTTTATACTCCATTAAAATAAAAGTGTGTACATGCACGCACGTGGTACATAAGTATGCATATGGTGAAGTGTAGGAAATAGAGATTGTAATGTATTTCTTATGAAGAAGAATTGGAAATCAAGTTAAAATGTAGTGTTTCCCATTCATTTATTCCAGTCTGGTCTTGTCCTCTGACTGATGTAGCAAAGTGCTTATCATCAGAATCTCATCTTGGAGTTTGTTCTTCCATCAGGGCCCTTAAACTGGCTTATCTGTTAGTGGCAGGGTCTTCCATGTCAGCCAGAGCGCTTATTTTAAAGCTAATCTAAGACAAAGCATTAAATCACTTTTCTTGAGCCCTTGATGCTCTAACCTGGACTAAGTCCTCTAAGCTTTCACTGAAAACATTCTGTTGAATCAAATAACAGAAAAGCAAGAGTATCCTCAGGATGAATACACAAAACAGGCTCAGGAGCGGAGAGCGCATTCTTCACTGTTCCTGGTGGGCGTGGGAGTGGGGCTGCGCAGTGCTCCCAGCCACCGTGCCTGTTGTGCGTCTGCAGTGTTTCGAAACCACTTCTGATAAGAGCCTTCCTGCTTCACTGTTGTGGAGCTTAACTTGCTCCCAGTGAGCAGAACTTTTGAATTGTGTGAATAAGAATTCTTTCAATAGATTTGTTTGTTAAGTGACTTTATTTTTTTTACAGCAGTTTTAGGTTCACAGAAAAGTTGACATGAAAATTTAGAAAAGTTTCTATTTTAACCTGTTTTGTGCTGCCATGATGAAATAACACAGACGGGGTAATTTGTAGATTTACATTGACTCTCAGTCCTGGAGGCTGAGAGCTCTAAGATCAAGAGCTACACGGCGAAGGGTTCCTTGCTGCATCGTATCATGGTGCAAAGCGTTGTAGCGCATTGGACACGCGTCATCCCATGAGGCTGTGCCTCTCAACACTGTTGCATTAGGGATTGAGTTTCCAGCACACGCTTTTGGGAGATGCGGTCAATCCTTAACTCTCCCATACCCGCATTCCACACGCACACAGTCTTCCCACTCTGAGCACCTCACACCAGATTGGGCCTTTCATTACAGTTATAGAACCGGCCTTGAAATGATTCTCACCCAAAGTTCATGATTTATGTTAGGCCTCACTCTTGGTGATGTACATTCTAGATAAACAGTACAGAAAAATAAATAAGAGGTAAAAATTATTCCAACTCCTGACACCCATATATGACCACTGGGAACATCTTGGTGAACATCCTTTTTTTTTTTTTGGCGGTGCTGGGGATTTTACCCAGGGTCTTGTGCCTGCAAGGCAAGCACTCTACCAACTGAGCTACATCCCCAGCTGTGAACATCCTTTTAACTCAGCTTTCTGTCTGCTTTTTAAATGTCTCTCACATGCTGGGTGTATTACACACCTAGCTCTTTTTAATAAAGTTTTTTTAAAACCTTTCTTCTGAATGAAATCTGATAGCTCACTGTTTCTGTTTGCATTTTATTCATTCAGGCAAAATTTGAGTCAGGAGGATGGAGGGAAGAAGTAGAACTGCTTGTCAATTAAACTTGATAGAGAAATGACCTCTGTGATGAAGACTTTAATTTTTGAAGAGGTGAATACATTTTTTACCAGCACCATTATGATTAATTAAATATTAGCAAGTGAGTGTGTGTCATAATCCTTGCTATCTCAATTCTTCTAATTTCAAGTCACTTTTAAGGTAAAATTGCAGGCAAGAAGCAAACAGTGGAGAGAAGTCAGCCCGCTAGTTGTGCAGAACCTTTTGTCAGAAAGGGCCACTGAGCCCTTGGCTGCTGTCTAGCTTCTAAACCTCTGTCAGAGCAACCCCTTAGAAAGGTCTGCATCTTTGGAAATCCAACCTGCCACCTGTTTTTTTGCCCTGGAACTACTAAGGATTTCTACATTTTTAAATGATAGGATCAGCTGTTTTGTGACACATGAACATTTTGTGGAAATCAGATTTTAGTTCACGAGTAAAGCTTTATTGGAACATAACTGTTGGCATGTTACCTGTGGCTGCTCTTGCCGCGCAGTGGCAGAGCTAAGTGGTGGCAGCAGAGACCCTCTGTGGCCGGAGAAGCAGAAAATATTTTTGTGTGACCCTTGGTGGAAAAAGAATGCTGACCCTGGTCTGGTGTGTGAGGAAGAGAAGCAATAGGAACGAGCGTGGAGGTGCCTAGTCATTCACGTTCAATGAGTGGTGCTTGAAAGTGGGATGGCTGTAGAACTGGTTGTCATAGAAACAACTGAGCCACTCACATTCTTCTCAGGAACTGCAGGACAGATGAGGACATTGAAATATAGAGAATTAAGTGATATTTCTGAGCAAGTTAACTGTGCTCAGATTGTCAGCTTGGTCTGGTACAAAAGGAATTTTCTCTTTGAGATCTTATTTATTTACCTATTTAATGCCTATCCATTAAGCATTTACTGTGTACCAGGCTCTGTCCTAAGTTCTGGGACATAAAACTTGGTGCATAACATTTGTTATAAGCTACTGGCAATACCTCGTATCTCATGGTATGTTCATGGAATGAAGGACTACTAGAAATAACCTAAACTTTTCTGCAGATCAGAAATCCCGTCCCCCTTGTGTGCTTGATGTCATCAAGCTGGTAGCCCTGGAGTTGGGTCAGGAGCCAGTTTTGGTTGCCTGTGTAGTTCTCTTCCTGCTGGCAAAGACCAGAGACTCTAAAACTCTGTTGCGTTGTAGACCTTTATATCTCTCTGCTTTCCACTACTGTAACAAAATACCTAAGACAGGCTACTTAAGAGTGAAGAGAGGTTTATTTTGGCTTAGAGTTCTGGAGTTCTTATCCCTCAGATAGTGGCAGCACATCATGGTGAGCACACATGGAAGAGCGAAAAGTCATCTCAGACCTCAAACCAGAGCAGAGAGGGAGGGGACAGCGGGGCCCACTTTCCCTTTCCAGGGCATGGCCTTAATGACCCTAAGGACCTCACACTAGGCCCAACCTTACCTTCCAGATTCACCACCTCCCAGTACCACCAACCAGGGGACCAAGCCTTTAAACATGGACCTTTGGGGAGACACTCCAACCATAGCAAGCGCCCTGAAAGTGTCTGCAGAAAGTATACGCGTGCACCCGATGTACACAGAGCAGCTTGCTCCTTGCTTCTAGGGTGATGTGGCATTCTTAATCATCTGTGGCTCACAGGTGGAGTTTATGACTTAAGAGTTCTAAGAACAAATTATTTTGTTTATCCAGCAGATGTTGATTGGGACCTGCTGCGAACCAACCAGCAGTTATTGATCCTGTGTTGGGGTTTGAGACTTGTCAGAACATTTGTGTAGTTGTAGGTCTGCAACTTCCTGAGGGCTAGTCAGTGTGGCTTGCTCCATAGAGGAGGATGCGAGACTGGGCTTTTTAAATGTGTGTTTTAGAGTCACCTACGTGAGTAACTTCTGACTGGGAACTGTCCTCTGAGTAACAGGCTTGTGGTAAAATGTGCCATGACCAACTGGATTCTCTTCCTTTATTCTAGAATGTTCAGAATATTTCAGAAAACAGTGATACATTTGAGTAGTTCTAAAAGAAGTCCCTGCTCTCGAAAGTAACCTGAGGAGTCAAGTAGTTGTTAGTGAAGATCCATTCTTTTATTCTCCAGAAAGTTGCTTCTGTCAGGTGACAGTTTTGTAATCCATAATAAGACCTACAAATATTCAGCTCTATTATTAAAAAATGACAGGAATTTGAACATGTCAAGAAGGTAGAGTATTTTCTGGGTAGCAGTTTTAATAAAATTCTTTATGATTATAATATAACTTTTATTAAATGTTTTTGTACCAAACTGAGGTTGCCCTTTTATTTTCTTTATTCTCATCGATTTGCTTGACTGCCGAGTAGAATCATGTTTATGAAGTTAGCAGATAGGCGATTCTGGCTCAGTGCCTAAATATCAGTTGAACCCAAACATCGAGGAAGAACATTTGCTCATATAGAGTGTACATTTTTTTTTTTTGAATTATAGTGTAAGTGGGAAATAGAACTTAGGTCAAGAAAACTAGATCCCCAAGGAGATGAAATATGAAAAGGAGCCTCAGGCAGTGTGGCACACCCAGGCCACTGAAGTGGGAACCTGGCTCCCAGGAGTCTGCCTCCATGGCCGAGTTGTGGGCACTCCAGCCTCCCTGTGCTGCAGGGGCTCAGAACAGCCAGGGAGACGGCTTGGCTGCTGCCCACCCTGACTCCTGGGAGCTGGTTCCCGGGAAAATAGGCCTGTTCTCACTGGGGGAGCAGATACAGCGTGAGGAGTTTTCTTTGTTGTCTTTCAATCCTGGGAGTGATTTCTGTCACAGTTAGTTGGTTCCTGCAAGGTCCTTACCCTACAGGTAAACAGTCGAGAATTTGCATAAATTGAGAATTTTTAAAATTTACAAAGTGAATTAATGCACTTACAAAGTAATAAATTATAAAGCTATAGTTTGTTCTGCAGATCTTCTATAAAGGATATGAAGACATAATTTTGAATGTATATTTAAATTGGCATGTGTACTAAAGTTTGCATTTAGATTATTTTATAACAATTTCAAAATGACTGGATTAAATTGAGTGGAAATTGGGTGGTATGAGAATAACACTCCGTTCCACAGAGTTTAGAGATGGAGCAGAAAGGAGGTTGGCCTAGATAAGGTCGGGGAGGTCCAAGGCAGCAAGGGGGTTGGAAGGAGGAAGATAGAAAGTAAATTGTGAGCTCCCCTTGGGACAAAAGCGAACCCCTCTGTTTGCATATCTGTTTTATTTTGGTATATGAAGAAATGAGGGGGTCAGGTTTGAATCCTGATTTTTAGTGACTTGATTACTGTAGTTGCCAATCCATTGTAAGTTTCCTCATTTATAAAAGGGGCTTAGAATTTCATAGATTATCTGCTGGATTCTTATGAAGGTTAAACAAATACTACATTAAGCCCCTGGTTCAGTGCTTGGGAGAGCAGCACTAATAGTACCAAGCAGACAGCCTTCCTTTGTGAAAGGGGATTGTTTTGTGGATTCAGTCAGAAAAAAAATCATTAATTATATGTAAAAACATTTCTCTTAGGATCAAGTAAGCTGAGTATTTCCTGGTCATTGTAAAGATTTAGAAATAGGCTTCTTGCCTGAAGCTTCTCTTGTTTTGTTTTTTGGGTTTGAGTCAGGGTGGAAGGTTGTCCTGTCTGCCTTGTCTTTGTTTAAAAGGAGGAAACTGGAGTTGGTTTTCCAGTCTTTCCTCTACACTAGCCTGATGGCGGATGACACTTCTGAAGTCTAGTAATCTGTAGTTACATTAGGCAAGATTTGGTCACATTTTGGAGATAGGTTCTGTTTGTCGTTCACTAAAATTAATTTGATTGGAAATCAGGGTTTGACCTACGAGGATGGGAATTGTATAAGAACACATTCTCATCCCAGTTCCGAAGTATAAGATTAAGCTCAGTAGAACAAGAAAGCTACACACTGCTGCTTTTAAAAATCTGTATGATGATGAAGAGGAGGAGGAGGAGGAGGAGGATTTTAGCTTAGGCCTGGTTACCTTCCTTCAGACTTAGGTTTTTGTTCAAAAGAGGATATGCTCTTCCCAGTCCATCCGTCTCTTTTCCATGCAGATTTTACTAAGTCAATGGAGGCAAGGTGTAGAAAATTCAGGTTACACAAAGAAAAATATAAAAATTATGAATTATTCCACTTTTTAGAGAAAACCACTATTGTGTTTTAATGCATTAAGTTTTAAGAATTTTTTCTCATGTATTCATGTTTAAGGCAAGAATTATATCATGTAATTCATTCTTTCTATAATGGCTTTATTCAGTCATTAATGTGTGGTGAATCTATTGATAGATTTTTACAATATCCAGTTATCTTTATTCTTTATTTTATTTTTTTTTATTTTTTCATTTTTTTGGAACCAGGGATTGAACTCAGGGACACTCGGCCACTGAGCCACATCCCCAGCCCTAATTTGTATTTTATTTAGAGACTGGGTCTCACTGAGTTGCTTAGGGCCTTGTTAAGTTGCTGAGGCTGGCTTTGAACTCGAGATCCTCCTGCCTCAGCCTCCCGAGTCTCTGGGATTATAGGCGTGCGCCACCATGCCCGGCTATTCTTTATTTTAATTATAGAAATTTTATATTATATTTAAAAAATTCTTGAGGATATAGCAGTGTCTTCTTAGTGCTCTTTTGTATGATTGGGCCGTGATTTAGGGAGCTAATGCCACATTGTTTCATAGTGAGCCACACTGCTGTGAGCATCCTTGTACGGCAGTGTTGGTACAGTTGCCGCGCTGACTCATTAGAATCAATTCCTCCAAGCATGTGTGTTGGTTAGAGTGTGTGTATGTATTAAGAGATTTTTTGTCAAATACTGCTAAAATTCCACCCAAAACAATGACACCAGTTTGTTCTCGGATTGTCCTTGCTTGGGGAGAGTGTTTTCACACAACCCTTCCAATGTGTTTTTCCCTTAAAAATATTTTTTGCCAATTTAGTAAGTGAAAGCTTTTAATTTGAAAATATTTTTGATCATTACTTTTTTTTATGAGATTTTAGGCTTGTGTATTCCTTTGTGAATTCCTTGTTTGCCTATTTAAAAAAATTGAAGCATTCATCTTTTTCTGTAAAATTATTTTCTTTTTGCACACCCGTGTGACTTAGAAGATGCCCCCGTCCTCTTTGAAGCTCAGGGAGCTATGCAGGAATAAAGAATTCACTCGACTGGAACACTTGGCTTTTCACAGAGGTCTGTGCCGACCCGAAAGCCAGGAAGTTCCAGCAGAGCCCGCATTGTCTGGGCAGGTGGATGGGCTGCCCTCTCCTCACCGTGGGGTTCCTGGCAGCTGTGTCCCTCTCTGCAGTCCCATGGATCTCTGTTGCTGTGCCAGTGTGCCGGTGGGGATGGGGGGACCCTGACGTGCACTGGGGTGCATCAGAACAAGACTTTCCCCCTGAGCCCTGGGCATTTTTCTGTCAGGGGCGGGGGAATAATGCC
This sequence comes from Glaucomys volans, assembly GCA_020662805.1. Classification (NCBI taxonomy): domain Eukaryota; kingdom Metazoa; phylum Chordata; class Mammalia; order Rodentia; family Sciuridae; genus Glaucomys; species Glaucomys volans. Next base: position 662,313 of record JAJEJO010004491.1, on the reverse strand, counting down.
TGTGAGTTAGTGAATGATAACCAAGATGGATTGCACTGTTCAAGCACCATCTACGCCATTCTTCTTATTCCAGTGTTTTGGCAGAAATCACGGACATGGCTCTGAAACATTTTAAATTAAAGCAGCTTTTGCTGGTTTAGCGTGTTAGGTTTGCATCTGCACTGTGATGCTGGCGCCCTGGGGCTGTTGTTTTGGAGGGGGAGGAGTGTGCGGTGGCGGGGGTGGCGAGGGAGCCTCTTGCGAGTGCAGTGGTGTTTCCTGAGCAGTCCAGTTTCACAACAGCTCACAGGGGTACCTGGATGACAGTGAAATGCGCACCCTGGTGCCTAGGGTGGTGAAATAAACTGACTGCGGAGCAGGTTGCGCCACAGCCCCGCCGCGCAGTAGTGCTCCTCGGATGGTGGTGGTATGCACTGGGTGGGCAGCACCTGGAGGGCTGGGAAGGGTGAGGTGGGGGGTGCTGAGAGAGGGCGGGCTCCGGGCTGTAGAGGTGTGCGGACCTGGGGTTAAGCCCACCTTTACTGCAGTTGAGTGACTTTGAAAGGAAAGTTACTTGACTCCTGAGCCTTGGTTTCCACATGGTGGAAGGAGAGGTAACAGTCAGTGTGCCTCCTGGGGCCCAGTGAGGTAGAGCAGGAAGCATCGTGCCTGATGAGCTCTTGGCAGTTGCCCAGGAAGGTGGGTGCTGCACCCTGCTGGCCAGGCCCCCGGGACATCAGGTGGGGGCAGGCACTTTGTAACAGAAGGATCAGTGCAGTTATGGGAGGTGATAAACGTGGGGGGAGAGAGAGGACGAACAGATGGTGGGAGTCATGGCGAGAGTCATGGCACCTAGATTATTTTCTTTCTTACTAAAACGAAAGTAAAAACTTGTTTCTTTTGCCGAACACGTCCGTGCGGTTCTCTTTCAGGGCCTAATTGGGTGTTTTGCAGTCCAGTTTTGGTGAATAAAATGTGCACGTGTATGTGTGTATATAAAAATTAAAGTGAAAAAGTGTTGAAAACTAGGTTTTCTTTAAAACGAAGGAATGTTAACTAAGTGCTGGAAGAATCTCTGGGAGGAATCGTCTAAGGGTGGGTGATCAGGGACGCTGGGTTTTCAGTTTGTTTTTGGAGGGCACTGATACTTCCCAGAGTGTGACCCATGGCACCTTAGTCCTGACAGGTGCTCTGGATGGAGCAGGTGGTAATGGGTGGCTGAGTTTGCAGAGCATTGTGCCCTGTCACTCTTGTTACTTCCTGAAGTCCCTCTCAGTCCTGCCAGAAGATAACCCACTGACTTGGGTCACCCTGCAGGGCCAGGCCCTCATGGTGGAGTGGCAGAGCAGCCCTGAGAGCTGGGGATTGGTGCCATCAGCACTGCCTCCAGCTTCACATTCCTAAGTTATGCTCTGAGGAACGTAGTTGTCACTTGCCTTCATGCACGTGTTTGCAAAGCTTTTGGTGATCCTCAGCTACATTAATCATATAGCTCCTTATGTTTAGGGGAAAAAGTAAACAAGCCTCAATAAAAAAATAATGCGAATTACATGGTTTTGATTTTCTGTTTTTACTTGGTAGTTTTCTTTTCTCTGTTACTTGTTTTGTTTCTCTGAAATGTGTTATAGAGCAGTTGTGTGTATTGAAAAAGAATTGTTTGAAACATTAAAAATGGAGACACTATTAAGTACTCCTCTCTAACAAAACTGTTTTTCCCCATTTCCAAGGTCTATTACCCGAATTTGGGATGGATGTGCATCGACGCCACTGACCCAGAGAAGGGGAACTGGCTGCGCTATGTGAATTGGGCTTGCTCAGGAGAGGAGCAGAATTTATTCCCACTGGAAATCAACAGAGCCATTTACTATAAAACTTTAAAGGTAACAGTGTTGTAATCGTCTACTGCAAGTTACTCTGCATGTGTTTTCTAAATGTGCTCCTCAGCTCTGACCGACATAACTGTTTTTCAGACCTTGAAAGAACTTTATTTGAAGTGGTTCATTCGCACACTCAAGGTCCTATGGTAAATAAATGGTTGCCTCTGCTTCATGTGTGTCAGGGAACTTAGCTAAAGCGCGGAGATGGGATTGAGTGATCACATACTGCATCTCTTAGGGTACTATTGATGAAGCGCGTGGCAGCTGCTCCCCTCCTCCTAAGACGCCGGGAACTGGCTGACGGGCAGATTTATTCCACTGTAAGGACTGTCAGCAGTTGTGGTGGTGCTGTGTTCAAACACACTCATAGTCTTCAGTGTGAATGAAGCCTGGGATTGGCTTTTCCTTTTCTTCAATTTTATTCAGAATACAAATAACACAGAACATGTTTCTTCTGCCATGTTTTTATTTGGGTACATTAATCAGGGGTGAAAATGGGCAAGTCAGGTGTAACTGCATTTCTGCCACCAAGACTACATCTCTTTCCTGGTTTTCACTGGCCATGTTCTTGGGGACAACAGAGCTGTGCATCATGCATGGAAATGCTCCCAGGTGGAGTCTTGAGGTCAGAGAAATAGATGTTGTTGCTTATTTGGAATAGATGGTTTTGCTAAAGTTGCTGTAAAGAAAGTTTGTTTTTATTCACTTGTCTCCATTAAATATATCATAGATTGAGGGACAGTCCTTAAAGAAAATTACCTATGGAGTGGATAATTCTTGATGAGCAAACATTGAAGGTGGAGGCCAGCTTAGCAGGGTGCTGAGTGTCACCGGGGCAGTGTGAGGTCATTAATAAACAAGGGAGATGGCTCAACTTTCTTCTGCTATATTTTTTCCGATATTGCTACCCAGTTGGACGCAGCCTATTAACCTCATTTATACCCATGTCCTTCATTTAGGCCTTGTTGGAATTACAGGAATCGTGTGTGTGTGTGTGTGTGTGTGTGTGTGTGTGTGTGAGAGAGAGAGAGAGAGAGAGAGAGAGAGAGAGAGAGAGAGAGAGAGCGCCTTTCTCATCTATGACTTCTGAAACCTTGCTTCCGGTTTTCTTTCTGCTGGATTATGGCAGCGTGTGCTCCTGGTAGGTCTTACTGCAGTGTTGTTGTACTGGATTTGAAATTAGTTTCAAAATGTGATTCAAGAATGCATTCTGTTTCACAAATTTATTTAAAATGATGGACATCTGGTTGAATTGGTGAGGTAGAATCTTGGTGGAGACGAAGCTCGGACCAGGAGATGACAGTGAATCAGCCACAGCAGTAGAATGAGGTTCTGGAGGAGCCCGAGCACAGGGAGGCAGAGGACCCTGTAGTTCCTTCTTTAGGTTACCAGTTAAAATGTGTTCTCTCCAAGGGCAGACCTGCAGGGTTGTTGAGAAGCCTCACAGGGTCGTGGGTAGGAGAGTGGACTCTGAGGCCACGCTGCCTGGGCACAGCAAGCCAGAGTGCCCCGCTGTGCCCTTCTCAGTGGCCCAGCTCACTTATGGTAAGACACAGGTGGTAGAGTTGTCAGGATGAGCACAGGGTGAGCAGGGACAGAGCTGGAGCACCTAGTGAGTAATGGCTGATAATGAGAGCTGTCATTTTGCTGAGGCGATGTGGTGGTGTGCCAGCAACGGGCATTCTACAGCAGACTTGGTGAGTGAACATTGACTGCCAGGTGTGTGGCACATGATGTTCCTTCATTCCTCTTAGTTTTCTCACTCGTCACGCTCGCCACAGTGGAGGGAGTCGTATAGGTTGAGTATTCCTTGCCTGAAATGTTTGGGATTACCAGTGTTTCAGATTGTTTTAGATTTTGGAGTATCTGTATATATCTGCCTAACTAAGATGGGACTTCCATTTCGTGTTTCTAAACATGAAATTCATTTGTTTCATATACACTTGTACACATAAACAGAGGTAGTTTTATACAGTATTTTTAGTGTGCCTACCTTTTGACTGTGATCTGTCACGTGAGGTCAGGTGTGGAATTTTCCACTTGTGGTATCATGTTGGCACCCTGAAAGATTCCCATTTGGGAGCATTTTGGGTTTCAGATTTTTGAATTATGGATACGCAACCTGCAATACTAATTCATACATTGTGGTAAAGATAAAACAATCCAATATGTAGTAGCTTAGGCCAACATCTTGCTCAGATGTGAGATAACTAGCTGTACTATTATCATTTTTGCCTGTCTTTGTCTGAAATAACACAGTTCTGATCTTTGCAGACCTCCCCCAGTCCTGACCTTTGATATTTACTCACGTGTGCATGAGGCCTTTCAGATTCCTTACTGGTGATCACCTAACTGTATTCTTCTGGATTAAGCATTCTGTGGGGTAGGTGTTGTAAATGAATTATGCGTGATGTTTTCTGGGCCTATATCACCTTCTCATCTTCTTCTACCCAGATAATTGGGAAATCTCAACATTAATTTTGTTTGTACTGTGATTACAAATTATTTTAAATTCTTCAAATTTAACAAGCCTGTTATCCATTCATTCATCTGTTCTCTAGTTTGAGAGATACTGATTGTCTCTTCTGGGATAGTAAACAGAACAGAAAAGGTCCCAGTCTCAGGGAGCTTCCTTTTTATGGTGGGGGTGGTGATAAACAAGTAATTAGGTCGACAGAATCATTTCAGATAGCAGCTTTGGGGACAGTAAAATGCCATGGAGAGGGACTAGGTAGGGAGAGGCTGATTTGGCTTCCAGGCCCAGGGAAGGCTTTCCTGAGAAAGAGATCTGAATTCAATCCCAGGTTAGAAAGGAAACAGCCATTCAAAGATCTAGGGGAGAGCAATCCAGGAAGAGGGGCTGGAGAAGCCAAGGGTCTTGAAGTAGGAAGACACTAGTAGTTGTTTTTGTTTTTATTTTTATTTTTTCAACGAACACGACAGAGGCTGGTGTGACTGGAGGAAGGAGGGGAATAGTAGAAAGTGAGGTGGGCAGGGACCAGATCAGGTGGGGCCTAGGGACTCACAGGGAGAAAAGCATGAGTTTTAGTCTTAAGTTCAGTTCCCTCATTCAAGATTTGAGTTGAAAACTGACCCATGACTTTTAAAAGACCACGTTGGGAATGGATTGTAGGTGGAGAGGAGTGCATGAATTTGGTGTATTCCAATGATTCTGGAGCAGTTTTCTTATTTGATCTAGCATCAGAAATATTAGAACCCTTGCTTCTTCCTAATTGGTCTGGTAAAATTTCAAGTTTATATAAACTGATATTTAGAGAAGAGAGTGTGCTTGATTTTATAAAGTCTGACTGAATCCAAAGGAGAAGTTGTAAAGGTTTGAAGTCTTTGTTGTTTTTATTTTTTCTTTTAACATCAAAATCCAGTACGATCATGCGCCACCATACAATGGTGGTTCGATAAGACTGCATCAGTGACCTCAGTGCCTGAGTTTGTGTGACCACTCCTTGTGACATTTATACTGCAATGGAATTGCCCAGTGGCACATTTCTCAGAATTTATCTCGTCCTTAAACGAAGCATAACTGTATGTAAAAAATGTTGTCTTTCAACTTCATTTTTTAAAATGTGGATTTGTACTTCTAATGATAGAACTTTGCTTTTCTTCCAAAATTTGATGCAAGATATCTTGAAAATACTGAGTGTAGAAATAAAACAGCACAGTACAGAAGAAAACAATCCTTGATTAAAATATATGTATATTATTTTCCTCTTTATAAGGGAATGTTATCTGTGTAGCTGTTTTAATACAAAGTTGGGAAGACTATTGCTCCGTAGTATAACATCTCAGTTGTTTTAAGAGTTTTGAAAGCTGTTCCATAATCAGTTTATTGTTTCTTTTGATCTAAGTACTTCACCAACCTAAGAGCCTTTTAAAAATTTCGTATTAGATTTGAGGTGCAAAAGGATTTTGGTGTGTTTTCATAGCGTCTGTTTTCCAACAATAAGAGTAACTGGGGACGCTGGCGTGCTCCTCGGGAAGCAGCCAGCGCAGCAGGCAGCCTCCCAGGCCAGGCAGATGGAGGAACCCTGGAGGCAGGTGCTCTTATTCCTGGTGATCCCCTGAAACCAGCGTCCTGGTCACAGTGTAGGTGAGGAGCAGGTTAACAGGTCGTCCTCGCTCCTTCCTGTGTTCTTTTTTTACTTTGATTTTATTTAACAATTAACCTATTTCCTAGAATCCTAGGCCTTTCAGATATTGTTGATACCACCATGTTCATAAATTTGTGACTTGTAATGAAAAGATGAATGAATTGTGTTTGGAATTTACATAGTTTACTTTTGAAAGGTAAACAAAACAGATTAGCTCATCAGGGTGCCAAACGGCATTTGTGATGGCCGTTTTAGCTCATTAATATCTTATTAAATTAGGTTTTTCGGTTTAGGTTTAACTGATTCAAGAAAAGAAATATGTTGATTCAAAAATAAGAAAGTGGCCAGGCCAGGCACGCTAGCGCATGCCTGTAATCCCAGAGGCTCAGGAGGCTGAGGCAGGAGGATTGAAAGTTCAAAGCCAGCCTCAGCGAAAGCGAGACGCTTAGCAACTCAGTGAGACCCTGTCTCTAATAAAATACAAAATAGGGCTGGGGATGTGGCTCAGTGGTCGCGTGCCCCGAGTTCAATCCCCAGTCCCTCCGCTGCCCCCCCCAAAAAAAAGAAAAGAAAGATAAAAAAGTGGCAGATTTTAGCCATTCTTGAGGGGAGCAAAAGAGACAGTGGCTGGTTCTTATATTTTGAAGAATTTAGACTATTTTGTAATTTGAACTACATAAACAGAGATCTGTAGAGAATGAAATCAAAGTAACATTTGCTTTTTTTTTTTTAGTTATACGTGACAGTACGATGTATTTTGACATATATACATGGAGCATGACTTCCCATTCTTGTGGTTGTACATGGTGTGAAGTTATGCTGGTTGTATATTTACATATGAATATAGAATGTGATGTCCTGTTTATTCTGCTGTCTTTGCTATTTCTGTCCCCTGTGCTTCTCTTCTCCTTTGTCTAATCCAGTAATCATCTGTCCTTCCCTGTGTAGGGACAGAGAGAACATTTGACCATTGATTTTTGGGGGGATTAGCTTATTTTACTTAGCATGGTAGTCTCTAGTTCCATCCATTTACTGGCAAATGCCATACTTTCACTTTTCTTTTTGGCTCAGTAATATTCCATTGTGTATAAATAGCACATTTTCTTTATCCATTCATCTGTTGAAGGGCACTTAGGTTGGTTCCATAGCTTAGCTGTTGTGAATTCAGCTGCTGTGAACACTGATGTGGCTGCATCACTGTAGCATGCTGATTTTAAGTCCTTTGGGTATAGGTGGAGGAGTGGGGTCACTGGGTCAAATGGCAATGCCATTTCAAGTTTTCTGAGGAATCTCACAGCTTTCCAGAGTGGTTGCATCAATTTGCAGTCCCACCAGCAGTGTATGAGTGTGACTTTTTCCCCACATCCTCGCCAGCATTTATTGTTGCTTGTATTCTTGATGATTGCCATTCTGACTGGAGTGAGATGGAATATCAGTGTAATTTTAATTTGCATTTCTGTAATTGCTAGAGATGTTGAGCATTTTTTCATGTATTTGTTGGCCAATTGTATTTCTTCTTCTGTGAAGTGTCTGTTCAGTTCCTTTTCCCATTTATTGATTGCATTGTTTTTTGGTGTTAAGTTTTTTGAGTTCCTTATATATCCTGGAGTTTAAGGCTCTATCTGAGGTACAGGTGACAAAGATTTTCTCCCATACTGTAGGCTCTCTCTTTAGGTTCTTGGTTGTTTCCTTTGCTTTGAGGAAGCTTTTTAATTTGATGCTATCTCATTGATTTATTTTTATTTTGCTTTTTACACTTTAGGAGTTCTTATTGAGGAATTTGGTTCCTAAGCCAACATGATGGAGATTTGGGCCTGCTTTTTCTTTTAGTGGGTGCAGGGTCTGTGATCTAATGCCTAGGTCCTTGATTCACTTTGAGTTTTGTGCAGGGTGCGAGATAGGAGTTTACTTTCATTTTGCTACATATGAATTTCCAGTTTTCCCGGCACTATTTGTTGAAGAGGCTGTTTTTCCTCCAATGTATGTTTATGGTGCCTTTGTCTACTAAGAGATAACTGTATTTATGTGGGTATGTCTCTGTGTCTTTTATTCTGTACCATTGGTCTACATATCTGTTTAGATGCAATACCATGCTGTTTTTATTGCTATGACTCTGTAGTGTAATTTAAGGTCTGGTATTGTGATGCCTCCTCTTTCACTTTTCTCACTAAGGATTCCTTTGGCTATTCTGGGCCTCTTATTTTTCCAAATAATTTCATGACTGCTTTTTCTATTTCTGTGAAGAACATCATTAGAATTTTAATAGCAATCACATTAAATCTGAATAGTGGTTTTGGTAGTGTGGCCATTTTGACATGGGAAATCTTTCCATTTTCTAGGGTCTTCTTAAATTTCTTTCTTTAGTGTTCTGTAGTTTTCATTGTAGAGGTCTTTCACCTCTTTTGTTAGATTGATTCTCAAATTTTTTTTTTTTGAGGCTACTACAAATGGGATAGTTTTCCTAATTTCTTTTTCAGTTGATCACTGTGTATAGCAATGCAATTGATGTATGAGTTTTAATTTTATATCTTGCTACTTTGCTGAATTCATTTATGAGTTCTAGAAGTTTTCTGGTGGTTTTTGGGTATTCTAAATATAGAATCATGTCCTCCACAAATAGGGATAGTTTGAGTTCTTTTCCTGTACTTATCCTTTTAATATCTTTCTTCTAATTGCTCTGGCTAGAGTTTCAAGGACTTTATTGAATAGAAGGTTGAAAGAGAACATCCTTGTCTTGTTCCAGGTGTTAGAGGGAATATTTTCAATTTTTCTGTATTTAGAATGATGTTGGCTTTGGGTTTAACAAACATGTAGCTTTTAGAATGTTGAGGTATGTTCCTGCTATCCCTAGTTTTTCTAGTGCTTTGAACATGAATGGATGTTCTGTTTTGTCCAGTGCTTATTCTACGTCTATTGAGATAAGCATGTGAAATGATCATATGATTCTTAACTTTAAGTCTATTGACATGATGAATTATGTTTATTGATTTCTGAGTGTTGAACCAACCTTGCATCCCTGGGACGAACCCCACTCCATTATGGTGCACTATCTTTTTAATAGTAACATTTGCTTTTAAGAACTTTATCTATACTAGAAGGTGTGTTGGTGTGAGGAACTATTTTGTTCCTAAACTGACATCTTAGATGGAATTTCCCTCCCCTTAACAAAAAAAAAAAAAAGAAAAAGAAAAGAAAGAAGAAAAAAGAAAGAAAAAAAGAAAAAGGACTGAACAGAAAAAATACCCAGATTATTGTCTCACATAACCATAGTGCAATGATCAAAATCAGGAAGCTAGCACTGAGACACTATCTTACTAGCTACTTTGTACACCTGACACAAATGTTGTCAACTGTTGAAATTGTTTTCATTAGAAGAAAAGAATACTGTTGTATTCAGTTGTCATATTAGTTTCCTTAGCTTGGACAGTACCTTAGCCTTTGCTAAACTTTCAGTTTCAAGGAGAAATGGCTATTTTATAGAATGTCTTAGGTGTCACCATGATTAAATTCCATTTATGCCTTTTGGGTGGAAATCTCCCCAAAGTGATGTCATGTTCTTCTGTGTGCCCCTCTAGGAGGTATGTTAGGTTCATTTGTCATATTACAAAGACACCATTTTCCCCATGTAATTAATACATATTTGTTGGGAGATATTTTGAATCTATGCAAATAGTGTTACTCCTCAAACTTTCACCTGCTAGTTTTGGCGTCCACTGGTGAGTTTTGCCCGAATCAGCTGTCAGGGTGCTGACTGCCAAGTGGTAATTTTCCGATTCTCTCTTTTCACTGTGATCCTTTGTGATGGACTTGCAAGGAAGAATTTTCCCTTGTGTATATCTACTTGTTCATTCATTTATGTCAGTGTGGACTCATGGATTCTTGTTTTATTCAGTGGGTTTAGCCTGACTACTTGCATTGTTACCCTTGCAACTTTTTGAACAAAGCTCTTTCCCCTCATTTCTGTTTCGCGGCTGATCTTTCCATTCAGCGCCCCCCACCCACCCCCCAGAATCTGGTAGGTGTAATCTGGTGTGTCTTTGCCCTTTCCTGTCACACTGACCGCTAAGAATTCTGTGTTTTAGGAACATAAAAATACCTGGGTGGTATTTTTAGGCTTTACTCCTGTATTTAAAAGTTGTGATGTAAAATCTCGATGTCAGTTCGGGGACCGGAGCAGATGGGCGCGCGGTGCTGCGTGGCCTCTTGCATTTCTGCATCGATCAGCGATGCAGGGATAAACGTGCAGCGCGACAGCACACTTGCCTTGCTTTTGGAATCAGAGACCTGCGCTGCCACGCCTCTTTCCATGCCACCTGCTTGTTAATTGTGCTTTAAATTTCTCACTCACTCGGATTTTGGGGGGAAGGTGGTTCCGTGTTGTCTTCTCTGGGTGGGCGCTAAGGGGACCGGAGCGGTGAGGTGTGGAAGCAGCTGGGGGTGGAGTCGGAGCTCCGGCGATCCGCCCTCCTCTGTCCTCCAGCCTGTGGCTTCGGGCCCCTTGCGCCCGACCGCGAGCTCCTCCTCTCGGCAGGAACCCCTCCTGCGCGCGGCCGCGAGCTCTTCCCGGCAGGACCCCCCCCTCCTGCGCGCGGCCGTGAGCCCCTCCTCCCGGTAGCAGCCCCGCGCGCGCGGCCACGAGCGCCTCCCAGCTTAGGAACCTCCGCGCACGGCTCCTCCTCCCGGCCGTGCCCCTTCCTCGCGCGCGGCCGTAAGCTCCTCCTCTAAGCCTAGTTACCTCCTGAGCGCGCGCGACCGTGAGCTCCTCCTCCCGGAAGCGCCCCCTCCTCCCTGGAGCTACCCCCCACCTCAGCGCGCGCGGCCGGCCGGCGCCTGCCCGACAGCTGTTTGCCATCGGCGTGCCGCTCCCGCCCGACGCGGCGTTGCCCCGCCCCTGCCAACAACCTCTGCTCTGATTGGCCCGGGGCTTGTCTCTTCTCTCCCACAGCCAATCGCGCCGGGCGAGGAGCTCCTGGTCTGGTACAATGGGGAAGACAACCCCGAGATAGCAGCTGCGATTGAGGAAGAGCGAGCCAGCGCCCGGAGCAAGCGGAGCTCCCCCAAGAGCCGGAAAGGTAGGACCCGCCGGCCGGCCGGCTGCCTGCGCCGGGCCCTCTTACTACAGCCGCCTTGCCGCCGCCGGCCGGGTCGCGGGTTGGGTCGCGGGCCGGGCGCGGCGCCCGTGGCGTCTTGGTGACCTTTTCCGGACTCGGCCCGCCCGGCCCGCGATCGCCGCCCGGCCCCGCTGCTGAATCACGGCGGCCGCCGCGCTCGGGCTGTTTGCGAACTTGTGCCTGAGCGCCCGCGCGGCGAAAGTGCGCGGCCCGGCCGGGTGCGGGCTCAGCCCGGCGGACGTCAGAGTGGGGCCGCGCCGCGCTCGACGGGCGGCCTCCGCCTTCCGGCCGCGGCTGACAGCCCGCTCGGCAGACGCGGGCCGCGGGCAGCCGGAGACCGGGAGGAGCCGGCCGGGGGGAGGGAAGGACCGGCGGGAGGGCAGAGGCAGCCGGGCTGGAGGGCCCGGGTCCCGAAGGATGCTGCGGGCGGCGTGGGCGTCGGGGGGCGGCTGCCGCTTTGTCGTTTTGAGTCACTTCTCATAGTTTTATGATTTATGATGTTTTTGAACAAAAGGTAAAGTGTAGTCGCATTTACAAAGGGAGGGTTAGATTTCTGGGTAGGAAAATAGTTTGGTTGGCTATATCATATTTCCAGCTGGCATGCTGATACGTTGTTGGAATTTTTTTTAAGAAGAATTTTAATGTGAATTTGGGAATCTTTTATACAGCCCAGTTTGTGTGCCAAGGCACGGTCTGGTAGTTTTTTTCTTTAATTAATACAAATGCATTATTATTATTAGCCTGCCTTAGGTCTTAAGTAACTTTTTGTAATCATCCCAACAAATGAGTCTGTTCTTTGTCCAGAACATTGCAAAGTATGTTGTGGAAGTCCGGCTGTAAATAAAACCATAAACTTGCTTTTGGAAGATTTTAAAATTAATATTAAAAAAATGTAGGCAGGATGACCATTCTGATTTTTCATTTACTTTCTTTGTAATTCGCGGCATAATGGAATTATTACTAATTCCCCCAAGGGACAGCTAGTTGGTGGGCCTTGTGCTGACTACAAGTTCTCTATTTACTGAAGGTCATTAGATACTTTGATTCTGAATCAGATGATCAGAATCTAGAAAATTCCAGGTCTTTTCTTATTTGTTTTAACTGTGTATTGGGATTTTGTTGATATTAAGCTTAGTGCTTGATTGTTGGTAAACTCTTCACAAAATTTGACTGGCTCCTTTATTTAGTATGCATTTATAATTTATGTTACCAGCCTTTCCACCAGAGTTATGATTTGTACAGGCTGGAGATTGCAAGGTAGGGACTTATTACTATGCCACTGAACATAATTACATATTTAAACATTTGTAGCTTAATAGCAACCTCACGTTAAGGCTTTTCTCTATTTGGCATAGTTTGGTGTGCATTTTCAGAATGTATTTTATTACTCTTTTGCTTTCTTATTTATCTCTTATTGTTGTGTTCATTTAGTTGGCTGTAGAGAAAAATCTGAAAATAAAGTGTTTTATTAGTTGATACATGAACTTACTCTTTTCATGCCTAGATTGCTGGTTTTCTTATTGAGCTAAATAGTTAATATTTCTTCTTATCCCATTATTGTTTACATAACTACTGTGAGTAGCACTTAACACATTGAATCCTAGGTTTTAATTAAAAGACTAGCTTGAAACTCATGCTTGGAACGTACCATCTGTTTTGGACAGCTTACTAGTAAAGAGGTCTGGATGCTGTCTGTGACCTAAAAGTTTGGAGTGTTTAAATAATGAGTCAAACCTTTTTTTTATTTTTAAATTAAATATTCTGTGAGAGCTAATTTATAGCTTGCAAAGACCTGAAATGGAGAGCTTTTTATATTAACTCAGTTCTATTTAGGCCTATGCGTGACCTCAGACATTTAAATAATATCTTTTAGGTAGTGATGTCAGAGAGTGAATCAGTGCAGATTTTATTCAGAGGTAATGTTACCTTAGTATTTTTGAAAACCAGATGTTGAAAACATTCAGCTGCAGGAAGATTGACATTGGGCCTAACCTCATTTTGGTTATGAGAAAGGCAGAGAGAAACAAAGGGCTGAATTCTTGGTAGTTCTGGACCTCAGCTACTTTGCATGACAGCTGCTGTGCCTACAGCTGTGCTTGGCATGTGGGGCCTTTGAGAAGTCATCAGGTTTCTGGTGGATGAGAAGGTCTGTTTGGGCAGTTGAAAAGCCCTGATTCCTTTACTTACACAAACTGGCTCCTTCTCTCTCCTCCCTCTCTCACACTCATTCAGCTAATGTTTATTAAGCCCCCTGTCATGTGCCAGACACTCTGCTAGGTTGCATGGCACACTAGTGATCAAGAAGCAGTAAGTCTTCCCTTGGCGCCTGCAGTCCAGGCTGGGGGGGACAACAGCACGTCAGTAAGTCACTGATCAGTGCCTCCGTGGTTGGTTGGCAGGTAGTAGGCCCTCAATAAATGTTCCTTGATTGTCAAACAAAGACTCATACAAACATCGTGTAGAGAGGGAAAGAACACAGTGCTGTGAGAACACGGTTCATATTGTCTCTGACCAAGGAGCATGCAGTTCTGCCACGGGCTGAGGAGGTACGTACACCAGGCATTTTTGACTTGATTTATTTTGGATTCTTAGCTTTGCATTTGTTTAACTTTGTTCGCGTCTGAGTAGCCCTATAAGGTTAAATGTGAGAAGTTCCTTGGACTGCACAGTTTAAACTTGTCAGGGAGGGGTTAGTGTTGGGGGTTTCAGGAAGAGTATAATCTATAAAGTAGTATAGTAAAGGCCACATATGTAAATTTTTGTCATCTTCTTGATCTCTGTCTCTCTCCCATTTGTGACTAGAAGAAATGAGAGATTGAATTTGCCTGTCAGCAACAAGCCATGGTGTTGGTGCATGTGCTTCTGAAGTGCAGCAGTTGGGGTTGCTCTGCTCTGGCTTGGCCATGTGAGACCCTTACTTGAAGTTCTTCCGTCTGGAAGAAGCAACAGTGATTTTATGCAGATGGGCTTGGTGGAAGGAATGAGAAATGTGGATGCCTGGGTTTCTATTAGTTGTGGGGCTTTGGGTAACTCGGGTCACCTTTCTGAGGTGCAGTTCTCCCCAGGGCTTAAACATGGGTGTCACAGTAGTGATGTTGTTTGTGCCATCTGACCTCACAAGGTTGACCTCAGGAGCGTGTAAGGTAGTGGAAGGAAATGAACTTTATGAAGCATGTAGGCTCTTGGTAACTGTAAATGCCATGACTGAGGTGGGCTGGCATGCTTTTTACCAAGAAACTACTGAGTTTGCGACTTCTTTAACCAGTGAGTGTGGACCACATAAACCCTAGGTCTCTTCTCCATCATCCTCCCCACACTGAAACTGGAGTCTGGCTCTGCTGATCCACCCCTACTGGAGGCCAGTTCTAATCTACTGACCTCACTGTTCCTAGCAAGTTAGAAGGGAGGAAGTGTTATTGACAGCAACAAGAAGTGTTATACCTGATAGACCGAAAGAACACAGTTCATTGCTGGTTTTCTTGTAAACTTTGTCGTCTTCACTGTTGGGCTTTCAGGTGTAGTTCCTTAAGATCACTTTAGAGGATCACCTAACCCTTTATAAAAATCTTACATAGTCCTGAGTGTAGTACTAGTGATTTAGTTACCATAGAGCACTTAAATTAAGGTTAGCGTAAAAAGGAAATATTTCATTTGCAAAATCAGAATAGTTTAAATGAAAAACTCTTTTCTGTGAAGTTACTCAGGTGTTTTGAAATTGCATATATTTGAAATCCTTGCTCAAAGGTACTGAATAATCGAAGGCTTAGAGACCTGTAGTGAATCTAGGGAGGTAAAAACTCCATATGCAAAGAGAACTTAGTCCCAGTGCATAGGCAGTAAGGACTGATGACTTTCAGAGGAGAAAAAAGGCACTTGGGGCCGGATTGGCCAGGGAGGCCTCTGTTAGAAAGGGGAGTGGGGTGGAGATGTGTAGAGAAGCCTGGGCTCTGAGCAGGTCAGGTCAGAAAGTCCCTCCAGCTCTTGTTCTGGTCAGGCTTGTGTCAGGTGCAATTCTGGGTGCTTGAGTCACAGCAGAAGACCAGAGTGAGAGGCTCCTGCTCTCGTGGAATGACTTTCTAGAGTGAGGGGACCACAGGCCACAGATGAACAAAACATACTTTGTAATGTCAGCACCAGGGGTGGGGAGGGAATAAGCTGTGGTATAATTGATGGGGAGTCCGGAGAGCCTCAGGGCACAGGAAATCCTAGGGGCTGAGGGCTCCAGGAGCAGGTACAGCTTGGTGTTTTGGTAGCATTTCTGCTCATGTAGTATTTTGAACTATAAAACTCAATTATGCAAATGGCTGTATTGGCCTCTCTTCTGCCAAGTCCCATATAAGTGACTGTGGTAGGGGAGGTTGGAGAGATGGCTGCATCAGGCACTAGACACCTGCAGTGGGAGCTGTTAATCTGTGTCCTTGGAACCAAGTGCAGTTCACACTTGGGGTTGTGCTTGATGTGTGTCAGCAGGGGTCTTGGGGAGGAGACTGATAAAAGGAGCATGGAGGGGGGTGGTTCTTGAGAGGGAAGGAGGGGAAGGGAAGGAAAGAGCAACACATCAGTTGTTCCTCAGAGGGATGTGGGATGTCACAGGGAAGGAAATGGTGAACGACAAGTGGAAGACATATGCAGAGGGAGGCTCCAGTGTCCAGTGGTCACGTGGAACCTTCTGGCAGAGGTGTGCATCCCACAGAGTGCCGAGTACCCTATGAGCCCTGTGTTTGTGAGGTGATTGGTTCCAGCTTGGGATGAAGAATGGGCCCTTCTCAGGGTTGGGGGTCTTGTTCAGGATCACTCTCCGGAGGAGTGTCAATCAGAACTTTCAGTCAAGTGCCTTTTCATTTGCTCACTTGTATATACAGAGGGCAGAAGAAGGGACAGCGCTGTTTCCGCTTCAAGTTCATGTTAGAGAATACATTTAGTGAAAGCAGAGAGCAGCGGCTTCATGGAGTGGTCTCCTGACCTTCCATAGCAGCTGGCAGCTGTTTCAGGATCCTTGGCCAAAGCTGAGTGGCAGTAGCATGGCTGTGGTGTCTGAGGATGATGGCAGACTGGTCCTGTAGCTCCTGGTGCCTGGTGGGCTGGTCCTGCACCCACTCGCTGAGAGAACGTCCACCTGAAGTTCTTGCTTGCAGGTGGAGCAGGGTGTGGGGTACTGGGAGGCACCTTTGTATCTGTGCTCGCTTTATGGCTTGCAGAAGTGTCGTGCTGGCCCCAGGTGGGCTGTGTTGTGGGGTGGGTTCCTGCTGTAGCTCTCCCTGCTTTCCAGCTGAGTGATGCAGAGCCTTGGACGCCCCACCTGATGTCTGCCTGCCAAGTGATCTCTGCTGCTGTTGTGTGGGACGTTTTTAAAAGCTCAGTACAAGCCGGGCGTGGTGGCGCACGCCTGTAATCCAAGTGACTTGGGAGGCTGAGTCAGGAGGATCGCGAGTTCAAAGCCAGCCTCAGCAACTTAGCGAGGCCCTAAGCAACTCAGTGAGACCCTGTCTCTAAATAAAATACAAAATAGGGCTGGGGATGTGGCTCAGTGGCCGAGTGTCCCTGAGTTCAATCCCTGGTTCCAAAAAAAAGAAAAAAAGAAAAAAAAGCTCAGTACAATTTTAATTAATTTTTCCAATAGTAGGAGTTAGGTTTTTGTTGTTATTTGCTTTTTAAAATTGCTATTTCTGCTGTCACTGAATTGCTCCAGATTTAGGCTAAAAGGTTGGTCAGTATTTTTGTTTTATGTCATTTTTTACAAGGAAGTTATGTTGATTAACTAAAATTTCCCAAAGCATTTTGCAAATTTTTCAAATATTTTAATGGATAAATTCGTAAAATCCTAATATATGCCATGATGAAAAACTGTCATACATCATTAGTGATATTAGGAACTGTGCTGTTGGGTCTCTGTTCTTAGGTGTTTTTTCTGGTTTTCTGTCCATTGTAAATTGAAAGGCTAATACAGAAAATGGTTTGATTACAGTTACGTTTTCTAAAAGGTGATGTAATAATATGACCTGTATAAGGAACTCTAATAGTTGGTTTTTAAAAAAAAATCTACTTGTAATTGAAAATAAAACAACAATTAATTTGTTGTTCTTTCCTTGAATATAAATACCAAGCCTTTTCCTAAATTACATATTTTTTCATTGTTTTAATAAACTCCTGCAGTGTTTCCTTGTAGTTTCATGTTCCACTTTACAGATATCTGTTAGAGTAGGTGGATTTAATATTACTATGAGCATTACAGAGGGGAGGGTGTAGTTTTACATTGAAAGTCACCTCCAAAGAGGAGGGGTCTTATGAATACCCCAGGAACACCATTTTGGAGGGTGAACATTAGTAAGTGTTCCGCACAGAGGCTGAGTGGAGAACTCAGTTGCGGTTTCAGATAGCCTGGCCTGGCGCTCTGGAGGCATTCCTATCACCTGTTTATATTTTACGTGCTGCTGAGAACAGTTCTAAGGTTTGGTTTTATTCATTTTAATAGTTTAGAGGAGCTGTGCTGCAGAGAAGCAAGAGCCATTTGAAAAAAAAAAAAGTTTTTTTCTAAACAAAAAAGATAAATACCAAAAGTTGTTGTTTTTGTTTTTATTGATTGGATTAAACCAGTTGCATTCATTGCAAGAGTTCTTGGTTGAATTAATTTATTAGCTCTGTGTGTGTGTGTGTGTGTGTGTGTGTATTCTTTTGGCGGGGGTGGGGTACCGGGGATTGAACTCAGGGGCACTCGACCACTGAGCCCCATCTCCAGCCCTATTTTGTATCTTATTTAGAGACAGGGTCTCACTGAGTTGCTTAGGGCCTCGCTAAGTTGCTGAGGCTGGCTTTGAACTCGCAATCTTCCTGCCTCAGCCTCCTGAGCTGCTGAGATTACAGGCATAGGCCACTGCACCTGGCTTAAATGTTTTTATATGGATGACTCTCACAAGTTGACACTTACCAGCATATCACGCTGCTATATGATGAATCACTACTTTGAACAGATGGTGACAATGACTTTGTTTCCTAGTATGCTGGTTTGGTGTTCCACATATGGCATCACCAATCCCTCCAATAACTGCAAAGTGGGGGCCTTGGTTCTCCTTCATAGAAGAGGAATTCGCTCAGAGGGGTTACATGCTTGCCCAAGTTCATTAAGTACTCCACCTTACCTAAATCCAGTTTTGATTCATCATATTTCTGAGTATGACAGTTACACAGCTCCGGCTCATTGGCTTTACTAATTAGCTCGGGTGACTTTTCACTACTCACTATGGAATTGGCTCCTTTAATCCTAAAATGCAAGGCAGTGATTCACTGAAATCTTTGGTGTAGGAAAGCTAAGTTCTGATGAGAACTGAGGCCTGTAGTTATTTTTGCTTTGGGGGTTTATGAATTGAATAGACATTATATTCCTTTGAGAACCCCAAATAGATAACTTTAAAATGAAGATTACTTTTTTTATCCTTGTAGCTGTTGTCCGTCAGGTTTTTTTGTTTTGTTTTGACTTTTTGTGAATATTTCCTTTCCAATTTTCCGTTGTTGTGGCAGTAACAGAGCAGGGCTTTGCTTTTGCCCAGTCCCTTTGCAGTGCTGATGGCAGAGGGGATGAAGCAGAGGCCTGGAGGGCTGGCTCTTGTGCTGGCTGGCTGATGAGCAGTGCAGGAAGCAGTGGTGTTTGGCTTCCTCCTCTGCACCACTGTTCTTTTGCAGAGAATGACTGCTCCTCTGATTAAAATATAAATGTTAAAGTTTTCTTAAGCGAATGTTATGGATCATGAGCTTTAATTAAGATAAATTCTAAACATTAACTCTAAAAACTGATCCTGCGTGTAGTTCTGATTCGTTTGTGGATATGGATGAGCTAGATCATGCCTGTTTCTGTTTTACACAGACGGAGACTGGGGTTTTGTTGGCTTGCCGGGTGCGCACCTGCAGGGGCCAGTGTTCTATATTTCACCTCGTCCTGTGGGAGGTGGTCTTGTTTGCTGATGAAGCTGTTGTCTTCCTGACTGCTTGGCTCGTCCACTGGGAGAGTGTGGAAGGAGAGCAGGATGGGAGACAGTGCCCTGATCTCTCCTGTGCACGTTAGATTTTCCTAAGCAGAGGCCGGAGTTTATTTCTTCTGTGTTTATCCCACTATAGATTCTTTAGAATATTTGTGCGTGCATAAAATTTAAAGAATTTTTTGAATTGGGAATGAAATGTAATACACCTTTTTCTGCCTGAAACTTTTATCGAGAGTCCTTTATTGGCTTGTTCCTTAAAAATTCAGCGAGTAGTTAACACCCATCCCATGTCCCAAGCACACAGGGTATGCAAAGCAAAATTCTATACTTTTATTTTTGAAGTATTTTAAGCATTTTTCTTTCTGTTCTACTCTTTTCTCCAAAAATTAGGAGGAAGTAATCTTGCTTAAATATTTTTAAATGTGTTACTTAAGAGGTTAAAATTTGGTGCAGCTATTAAGAAGAAAATTCTAAGGAATTATGAGGTAGGAGACAAATTCTCAGGGTTCTGAAGCACTAATTATGGCTGTATTCTTATGTCTGTGGTCATGATTCTGAAATTTCAAAATATTTTCTTTTTTTTTCTTTGTTCTTTTTTTTTTGGTACTGGTGATTGAACTCAGGGACACTCCACCACTGAGCCACATCCCCAGCCCTATTTTGTATTTTATTTAGAGACAGGGTCTTACTGAGTTGCTTAGGGCCTTGCTAAGTTTCTGAGGCTGGCTTTAAACTCTCGATCCTCCTGCCTCAGCCTCCCAAGTGCTGGGATTACAGGCGTGCATCACCGCGCCCGGCTCAAAATATTTTCTGATGGAAGTTTTTAAATTATTAGCTGGTAAGAGTGTAGTTATTTTAAATGTTAAATATTAAAAGCTTATAGCCTGTTTTTTATATACAAAGAGTATTTGAATAACTTTAGAGGCAAAAGATTGATTGTAATGATAAAATAATGATATTTTATGTGTTTGGTATATAAAATACCAGTTTCTAAAATAATATTATATCTAAAATCCGTTCTAATCTCATACTTTCAATTTTATATGTTCTTATTAGTTTAGTGCCTGAATGACCAAAAGCCAGTTTTATTTCATGATTTAGCTGTGTCTTACCAGTTCCGTATAGCAGTAAAGAATTGTTTTGCTTTGGTTAAAAAGTAAAACAATAAATACTGCTTAGGCTAAAATCTCTTCCTTTCCTCTGTTTAAGCTGCAGTGATAAGCAGCCTTTTCCTCTGTAGTGATAACCCTCCCTCTTGGTGCAGTCTTTTGTAGGTTTCCTGAGACATCACACGCCACAAAAATGAAGGCAAACTGGTTTGTTCACCTGTGCTTAGATCCTCAAAACGGACTTCTGTGCAGTGTGAAGCTGTAGTACAGTTTAGAATGGATAATGACGTGACGGGGCCTTTTGTTATTCTTTTTCCTGTTTGGCCTCTCAGGTTCTGTTCTCATTCTCTTGTCAATTTGAGGCATAGAATATACCTTTCTGGTTCCATTGGCAGTATTTTTGTTTTTAAGTGATGGGATTATCTGAGCCTTTTTCTCTGTGGAATAAAGTGACCACAGGCTGTAGACAGAAGTCCTAGAGAAGAATGCAAGTTTCTCTGCCTCCCACCTGTCTGTTCTTTGCCTGAGGATGTTGGCCTGGTGGGGGTGTTGGAGTCCTCTAGTCATCCAGGCAGGTTTATGCTGCTGGCGGTCCTGCACTGGTCCAAGTCCCTTTTCTGGTCTTCCACACACAGAACAGTCATCTTGTCTGTTTCCATGTAAGGGACTGTAAATTTGGTAGGGTTAACACTGGAATTCAAGTTAAGAGTTTTCCCTGTCCTGGCACCCAAATGAATAAATAAAAAATAATAAAAAGGAGTATCAAACTGTTAATAGTGGTGGTCTTGATTGGATTTTTTGATCAAGCCTATGATTTCAGATCTTCTTGGCTTTAGGAATTTTATCAGTTGCTTAAATGTGCTAACACAGGAAGGATCTTTTCCGTGTTCATTGGAGCGTAGGCGTGTTTGGTGATACAAATTTTAGTGTTAACCTTAATAAATATCTACTTATACTTATCATTCCAACAAAATTAATAGATTCATGAGTTTAAGATAGGAAATATTACTGTCTGTATACTAAAATAAATTCATGGTTAGTAGTAGGTATAGAAAATTGTTAAATAAAAAGTGATTCTTAGCTTTATTTCTAATTCTTAAATTTTAGAGAGATGAAGTCCTGTGAATCTCATGCATCATTGTCAGAAACCACATGGATTTGCCCTTCTTTCATATTCCTTAATAAATCATATTAAAAAGAAAAAAAACTAATTTTTTTTTTTTAGCCAAGTGGAAATATATTACGTAGTTTCACTGTTGCTTCCACATTAAACACAAGTGGATCAGAACTTCACAAATGGATAACTTGTTTAAAATGAGCTGAAAGTGTGTGTTGTGTGTGTGTGTATGTGTGTGTGTGTGTTGGAAGAGAGAAGGGGATACTTGCAGGGTGATGTGTGTCCAGAGCAAGGTGTTTGTTGTGGTACGGGGGAGCAGAGCCTTGAAGTTAGGAGGAGGCCAGATTTCTGTCCCAGCTTTACAATTAATAACGCTGTGACTTTGAGTGGATGACTCTCCATGTTCTGGTCTTTGGTTTACCTGTCTGTAAAATGCGGGGAGACCTCCCCTGCAGGTTGCCAGGAGCACTGACAGCCGTCTAGGTACATCACTTTCATGGTGCACTAACCTTTGGTTCATCATATCATAATGGGTAGGCACTGGCAGGATTCATCCTGAGTAACCCTGCCCATCCTTTGACCTATGAGTATACTTCTTAAAAAAAATGAACAGTTTCAACATGTTCTAACTTGTTCTTTAAAAAATCCACCGTTTGCTTTGGTGATGTGGAATGAAGTAGATTTCAAATTAAGAGTCAAGGGCTTCTTTGGACCTGTAACTAGATAGACACCATGGCACTGAAGAATTTCTCCTGCTCAGAGGCCTGCCTCTCTCTTCAAAGCTGTCTTGTTTCACTTGTTGCCCAAACCAGGACACCTCTGCTATGCAGGTTGGTGGAACAGAGGACTCTTGGAAGGTGACATGTGGCACATGCCTGGTCAGAAGTGGGCACATCTCACTTTGTGCTTGTTATGCATCCAAGGGGCTTAACATTTTCCTGTTTTTTCCTTACCTTTATATGGTTCATATCACTTTGGACTCTAGTGTTACAACCACAGTTTTATACAGGTGACGTTTTGGATGAATTTTGGATACAGTTTCTTAGATATCATCGTAACAGCCTTGAAAATGACCATGTAGAAGTAGTTGCAGGGCCATGTGTGACACTTCTTCGCAGTCTTTCTGGATGTGAAATCAGGAAGAAACAAAAGTGTGAAAAAAACAGTGTTCTTAAGGAGAAATTGCTAATTACTGGTTTTAGGGAAGCAAATGTGGTTATTACTTGTGTGGCATCTTATTAGTGTTCTGAGAAATCGGGGTTCTTTTTCAGGAGTCAGTCACACAGGTGTACTTCTGTGGAAACAGTACTTGAAAACTCACAACTGATTCTGGGATAATAGGAGGCCCGTGTCCCCAGCATTGTTTACCAAATGTGCTTATGTCCATTGGTGCCTGTCTGGAGAGAGGGACCTTAGATGTTACCTAATTCTCAAAGGGATCCAAAGGTCTCCCTCCTAAAAATAAAAATCCACAGATGGCAATCCCAGTATGGTTTAATTTTAAAAATGAAGCAGAAACAGTTGGTTAAAATCTGTGGGTAATGGCTCTTTAAATTGAAATATACTCACAACTTGTACCATTAAAGCATCCGTTTGTATTGGTGGGAACATTAATGAGTGAATGACAGAATTCTTTGCTCTCCTCTGTCCTCATTGGACATGCACATGTCCCTGACAGCATCTGGGTGGGGCCCCTTGATTCCATGTAAAGCAAATACACAAAACAAATGATCAAGTTACGAATTGTTAGTGGAAGCAAATTGTCATTGTCTTCATAAGAAGGAACATGCTGACAATTTAGATGTGTGGGTGTGGGGACTCTGTCATTTGTTAGTAGGATCTGCTGTGGGTGCTCCTTGCAGTTGATTCTGTTTACTGAGCTTATGCTAGGCACTGGGCAGCATTCTTCGTGTGTTTATCTCATTTACTCCTCGGCAGTATCAGGTCGTTATTACCGGTGTGTCTGATAGTTGGTTCTCATATGCCTGGAGCAGGATTATTTCTCACTAACCAAATCATGGCCAAGGGCTGTACAGTAGTTTCATGCCATTTCAGTTTTGTGGATTCCTCTTCTTCAAGACCCACTTTTTCAGAGTGCATCCCCAGCACCAGGAAAAATCATGAGAACCCAGCCCTATCTCACCTTTCTTGGGGTTAGCTCTTTGTAGGCAGGGTCCAGGACCTTAGGGACACTGGATCCTTCTGGGAGCAGATGAAATGAGTCACTGTACTAAGATTGAGGCCTTTTCCCCCAACCTTGGGCACTGGCGTAGAAAGCACCATCTCTCTCTTCAAAGGCTAGTCCTGGTGAACTTCCTCCCAGCCTTTTGTTATTCCCTTTGAGCATTATTTTACCCCTGCATTGAGGGAAAGATGGAATAAGCATGTACTGGAGGACGACGCTTCAGATGGTCCTTGGAGAGCAGCACTAGGTGAGGGTTAATGTTTCTGAAAGGCTCTACTCAGTGCTGGAGCCTGTTTGGAACACTTGTCGCCCAGCTGTCACCCATGGAGTACTTGCCATACCTGATTCTGTGGCCCTTCACATTATCCCCCACCTGCTCTTCCCTTTTAACCTCCAATCTTCTTTATTCTAACTCCATCCTGTTCTTTCTTTTATTTTTAATAGAATACGATTCTCTGGACCATCTTTTCCACTCAAATTCGCTTCCTGTTAGTAGGGTTTTTTTTCTTTTTTAAATTTTTTTGGGTGCAGAGGGTATATTTCATATTCCCTGTCCTGTAATCCTAAAACAAAGTGTCATATAGCTAATAAGTACCCCAAGAAAAATTATCAAAATGCGGGCTGGGGATATAACTCGGTTGGTAGAGTGCTTGCCTCACAAGCATAAGGCCCTGGGTTCAACCCCCAGCACCGCAAAAAAGAAAAAATACCAAAATGCTTTTCTGTCGTTATCCCAGAACCTTTAGGAAACATTAGAGAATTCTAGCAAGAATAGGGTGGGAGCTTGGGTTAAAGTGGAACCGTAAGCTAACATAAGCGAGCAGCCTGAGGATGAGATATAGTGATATATTATTGAACAGTATGGTAGAATTTTATTTTTAGGTAGAGGTCTGTAAGAAAAAATTGAAATTGAATTTAAATGTAATTTGTAATTTTAAAAAAATTATGATGCGTTTTAGCTCCTTTTCTGCTTCTTGAATCTGAAAAACAGCCTGAGCAGTGTTGGGTTTATCAGAGTAGACAGTTGTTTTAGCCCACGTGCCCATGGAAGAATCTAGGAGTCTGAGATCTCTCCTCCTGGAGCGGTGTGTGTCCTCAGTTCTGATAGGGGCACAGCAGCAGGGCTGGATGGCGCTGGATGGCAGTTGAGAGCTGCCACAGGTGGATCGCATCCGTCCGCAGCACTGGTGCAGCGGCACTTCAGTTACACTGGAAGGAAGGTACCTCACTTCGGGGTAGGTCCGAGTGATGAGGCGGTTTGTCTGCGTAAATGCTCCTGTTTTCATAAACCTCTACCAAAACACAGCGTCTTCAGGTGCTTACTCTTGGATTTTAGGAGAAGCAGAAAGCAAGCTTGTGAACAGTACTCTTATGCTTGTTTCGGCCGATAACCAAGACGTGAGGCTCAGGTTAATTCCTCAATGTGATTGTTTAGATATTTTATTTAAATAGTGATGGGTATAGTAATAGCCAAGGGCAGTGAGACAAGAAAAAGAAGAGAAAGTATGTATTTGATTGAAAGGAGGAGGCAAATTAATTTTTGAGGTCATTTGCTGCGTAGGCAAAAGAACAGAAGGCAATGTGAATGCTCAAGCAGTTGTGGCTAGTTAGCTGCTAAGAATATTTTTAATTCCTTCTAAAACTTTATAACTATGTTGTGGATTTGGTGTTTCTGGGGATAGTAGGGTTTTTTTCCCCCCTCCTTTTTTTCTTCAGCAGTTTTACTGGGTGCACAGCTAGGAGATTAGAGAACAGAGGAACACTTGAGCAAGTTCTGGTTGCTCTATAGACCTAGTGGAAGGTTCAAGGCCTAGTCCAGATTGTACTTTGATAAAACTGTGCATGTTAACCTCAAACAGCAGGAATGTTCTCAATTACCTTCATTAATTTTGCTTTCATGGGCATTTCTTTTTTTAAAAAAATCATTTATCCATTAATTTTTTTTGCATGAGGTAACCAAATGTTCATCTTAGAAAATACAAATAGGGAAAGATATACCCTTATTACATCAGTGGGAGCCACCTGCCACCTTCTTAATGTATCTCCTCTTGGTTCACTTGGAGTTTACATCTGTGGATAGTAAACTGTAGCCTGATGTTAGTCATTAAGTAGTGATATGGCATGACCATTGTTCTATGGGCATATTAATAAACAAATGTAAGGCATGAATTTTGAGTGTTTGAATTGTATTTTGTCTTAGATTTATGTCTACAAATTTTTATTCCTGAAAATATTTTTGAACTAAATTCTGTAATTGATTCATCAGAATACAGTATTATAAAATTTATTTGGGCTTTGAAAGGAGAAAAGAAGGGCTTTTCTTTGAGAACCAGTTCTGGAGGCTGTCTCCTCTGTTTTGGAGTTGCCAGGCACTTGCCATGCACACGTTTGTCTGCCACAGCTCCCGCTCCTGTTGGTTCAGCAGCAGGGGACGGAGACTTGAACTTGAATTGAGTTCTTCACTTTTTCGTTGCCTCTTTACTTTTCATATGTTAAGGTTTCCAGGCCCCCCCCCCCTGCAAAAAAAAGGGTCTACGGAAAACCATAAGAAGAAACCTAGAAATTAAACTTTGAAATAAATCAGGTTAGCAGCTTGCTTAAGTTTCTGAGATATTTAATTAGTTTAAAATAATTTTATTCATTCCATGAGACTTTGAAGTTCCAAAAAGTGTAAAGAAACAATGTTTTTCAAAATTGGAGTTTGCCAAAGTTTATTTGGGGAGTTCTTCTTAGGATTTGGATAGGATTTGGAATGATCCAGTCAAAGCCACTATAAAACCTGTTTAAGAGGAATTAGAAGCATAATGTGATGCTCCCATCAGCCTGTCTTTGGAGGAGAGAGGGGGGCCTGCAGCCCTGGCGGGAAGGCTCAGTGACAGCCCCCCTGGCAGGAGCAAGCATTTCAGGAATTTATACTGCAGTTTGCAGACCTGCAGAATCCAGAACTTTTCCATTGTTTCTGTTGGACTTGAAGCCTAGAATTCTGTTTTAATACCATGTGCAACTTATAACCAGAGGTTTTGTTTTTATAATTTGCCTCCAGGATTACAGATATCTCTTGGTGAATTTAACAGCAGAATAAAGTTTATAACTATGCCAAAGCAGCTTAGTGAGGCTCTTTTACTATCAGGTAAATCTAAAAATTATTTTCAGTGAAAAGAAAAACTGTAGAAAATGTATAGCACACTACTTTCATAAAAAAGGAACTGTCACGACATCAAGTGCAAAGGACCCAGAGGGCCTAGCCCCGGGTGGCTTATTGTCCCACTGATCTCACCTTGGTTGCTTGTAAGGGGGCCACTTCTGACCCTGTTACCACATGTGATGCTGTTGACCTTTATGGAAGTTCTGGCTGCCATTATTCCTGCTCTTCAGGGTTCCTGATTGTCCCTGCAGTGACTCAGTGGAAGTCACTCTTTGTAAATCATACATTATGGATATTGAAATGGACTATTAATTCTTCATGGAAAACTTAGGTTTTTTTGTTTCCTCCTTTTCTCCTCCTCTTCATCACACAAACTGCAGAAAGTCAAACCATACCCAATATAACACAGTGCTGGGCCCGTCTTGGCTCCTGCCCGTCCTTTATGGTCTCACACATAAAATCTGGCTGTTCTTTAATGTGACAACTTTTGCTATCATTCCCTTTCCTTACTCACACAGGCTATTAGACAGTGTAGCTATTTCCTTTTTTTAATCTTATAAAGGAGTCATTTAACTGTATACTTTTCATCTTGCTTTTGGAACTTAAGTTTGTCTCTAAGCTTGTCTCTAAACTAGGTTTCAGTGCATGACACAACTGGCCGACGTGAAAAAGGCACCTTTGGTCCTCAAATGTGGAAAGATGCGTGATGAGCCTTGTGTACATTGAAAAATTTCTCACACTTGACTAAGAAGCAGGTGACATTTGTTATGTCCTTTTTAAGAGTGAAGTCAGAACCCAGAAAGTATTCCTAACAGGTCTGCTGGAACACTAGAGCTAGACGGGTAGGTTGGATACGAATTGAAGTCCCAGTTTTGCTACTGACTTGACGTGAGATTTGAAGCCATCATGTAATGTAGTGGAGCTCAGAGAGAGGGGTGTGTGAGGTTCAGGAACCTGGCTGGGCTGGTCTTCAAGGGTCATCCTGCTCCATAGTCTCCTGGCTCTTTTCTCTCATATTTTAATGGAGCCAGTTTATCCCAGGTCTGTTTGTTCCCAGAGCTTCTGTGCTTTGACTTAGCTCTGCACGTTTGTTGAAGCTTTTCTTTAACCTGATGTGAGATCATGGTGGGGGGCTCCATTCTTCAGTTGCCATGAGGGGCCCTCTTTAGGAGCTGAAGGAAGAGGAAGATTGTGCAGAGCTGCAGGTTCTGGAGGGCAGTGTTAAAAGCCTAGGGAGAGGAATTGTAGGAGCAAAAGATCTACAACACTGTCACACATGAGGGAGAAACTGGGGGGCAAGTGAAGAAACACTGTCTTTGTAATTATGAGATCAGAAGTAACTGTGGGAAGTGGCGTTCCTTTCCAGGGAAAGGACTGAAGCTCATTTGCAGAGAGGAAAGGTGGGTTGGGTTGGGGTCAGGGTGGGGGTGGAGGAACTGGAGGCAGCAGGCACAGCCCACCCTTGGGGGTGGGTCGTGTTGACCCTGTTCAGGGCAGCCTGTATCCAGGGTGGGCTTTTAATGCAAAGTTATGGAACCCTCATAGGCGTCTCTACTGATTGGAAATCAACTGTGTATCTGAGTCTGACGGCTCCCCAGAAGATCAGGCGGACCTGGCTTCTGTGCTCTGATATTTAGTTCTGATTTTGTACTTCAGAGTTGGAGTGTTTCCCAGTGCAGAGGCAGCACACACAGAGTTCCATAGAGTTCTAAATTTAATTCACTTAAATCACCAAATGCATGAGACTTTGCTGCTGTGATGAATTTTTAATGTAACTTAAGCAATATTCTAGAATTTTTCATTCCCTTTGCTGCCATAACATTTTTAAGTGAAACATTCTCTAGAATTTCCTGGTGTTTGTCTAGTTTATTTGAATAGTAGAACATAAACCAAACCTAGGTAAAATTATTCATATGCCGCATTAGGTAATTTTGACTTTACAACTTGTACCCCAGGCCCCAGGAGTAACGCCATCCATTGCCTGAGAAAGTAGTCATTATGTGTGGCCTCCCATATGTCTCTGTGGTAGCTGTTTCAGTAGAAAATCCTGTTCCTTTGATAGTACCTGAGGTGAATTATATTTGTTTAGATCTTGTTTCTGGTTTATTTACTTTTTGGCATTGGACAAAATTGAAATGGAAAAAATGCTGTATTCTAACGTGACTATTGTTCCTTTCCTGTAAATGTAGTGGAAGTCTTTATCTAACTTTTCATTTCATTTACCAGTTGAAATAAAGGATGCATAAAGTGTTTTGTAAAGAATAATAAGGTATGCTCATTAAACCATTATTGGTCTTAAGAAATAACAGTAGGAAAAAGAGCACTTTTAGTGTTATTATTCTGGTTTTAATTCTGGCTGCAGAACTAATGCAGTTGTGTGACCTTGATTGGAACTTGGGGTCTTCTAGTGAATGGTCTTTAAGTGGTGCTGGCATCCAGTGACAACATGGGCATTGGTACAGGCTTGAGAATGAGTTTACTGCTTGGTCTCCGTCTCAGTGACTAAGTACACAATTAGAAATTTTTTTAAAAAATGTGAAGCCCTTGATGGAATAGGTAACTACTGTTTTTCTTCTGGAGTTTCATTTACTTTTCTTCATTTCTGTGTGTGTGGTTCCTTTCCTTCTGTACGTAAAGTTTTGTTCTGTCCTTCATGCTATTCGTTGTGGTCATTTCCCTTTCACTTTCCTTGTATTTCATTCCTGTGTCTTTCTTGTCTAGACCAAGTGGAGCAGCCAGCTGGCAGTAGCGCCATGTAGGACCCTGCAGGAACCCGATGGTAAGTGCACTTGTGTACTTGCCAGGCGCCCTGCAGTGCCTCTTGCCTTGCAGACAGAGGCTGACCAGCCCCTCTGCCCCTTTGTAAAAGTTCTGCTAGGTTGGTTTGTGTTTTCTTCTAATTTGATGACCATATAGAATGAAAATCAAGTCTCAGGAAGGAACTTCACTGATTTGAGGAAATGTCACGGGCTTCTCCATCTGTATTTTTGCAGAGTTGGTATTGCGACTCCAGGCATATGTAAATGTGAGCAGGACCCCTGATTCTGACTTGTGTCCTGTCATAGATTGCTTTGTGCCTCTGTGGCCCCAGCCTCCAGTTGTTTCCACAAAAGAGCAGATGGGATAGTTGGTTTTGATGGCCATCTCATCTGTGGTCTGACGCCCTAATGCAAAGTGTCTTGATAACAGAGTGTTCTGATTAAGACTGAAAAAATATTATGTCTGGTATCTCAGTCCATGCATGAATGATAGAGTCATGCTAGACACCTGTCTATCAATCTGAGTCTATCATGTTCACCAGATTGCTCTGGTGATAAATATAATTGTTCCATTCTTTCATTTTCAGAATTGGTTTATAGTGTTACTCAAGTACTGACTGTTATGTTTAATAAATATATAGACCATAGAGTCCCTTAGCTTTTAATGACCCCATAGCACAGTACATTGGTCTAGCCCAGCAGTTCTTTCTGGGAAGATTTCCTCCACAGTGGGTATGTGGCCATGTCTTGAGACTTGGGGTTGTCACAACTAGAAGTGGGGGTGCTGCTGGCATCTCGTGCATAAAGGTCATGGATGCTACAAAATATCCTCCAATGCATCTATAACCCCCTAAAACAGAGTTATCTGACCCTAATTCATGTGGCATTTGAAGATGCCTGGGTACCCCACAGCCATCTGTGGCAGGGTACCCTTGTTGGTCCTCTGCTTAGCGTACAGAAAATAATTCCGACTGCATATGGTTTCTCTCCAAGGTGGGTTATGTTTCCATATTCATGGCTTTTAAAGTAGATACCTTGGTGGGAGAGGGTGGGGAGAAAAGGAACTTTGCACTGATTAGGTTTGGGAAGTCCAAAAAAGGGCATTGACATTCAGTACTAGCTAGGTGTTCTAATATTATTTTAGGCAGGGAATAAAACTTCATAGCACTTGACCATTTAGGTAGTTACTCCATTACATTTTGAGTACATCTTAATAGTAATGTTAAAATTGTACTTGTTTTATAATAACGGGAAATCTAGAAATTTCATTTAAGAATCTATATGTGTTTTCATATGACCTGTTAACGGGTTTGTATGGCACTTGAGATTGTAGAAAATCTCTGAATTGCCTCTGGAAGGGTTATTTTTATCAACAGATTATCACCTGCTTTTCTATTAAATTTTACAGTGTAAGGTTTATGTGCAGAGGCCTCATTTAGACTGCCACTGTAATTTATTTTAAAACCTCAT
Organism: Glaucomys volans; assembly: GCA_020662805.1. Lineage (NCBI taxonomy): Eukaryota > Metazoa > Chordata > Mammalia > Rodentia > Sciuridae > Glaucomys > Glaucomys volans. Next base: position 631,479 of record JAJEJO010004491.1, on the reverse strand, counting down.
ACAAAGCAAGTGGTCAGTAAGACCATTCCTGGCCTGCTTGGGGTACCTGATTTGGTACTGCTATCTTTTGATTCTGGGAGAATCATCTCTGAATCCTTACAACTTCAGGATGTGTGTCTGAGGGCTCACCAGGCCTTGAGGAGGCAACTGTGGGTGTGCTCAACGTGAGCTGTACACCAGAGACTAGTGCGCTTAGTTCACACTCCTAGAACCTTTTATATTTGCATGTGTGTGGGTGACACACACTTTGTTGGGTGTCAGTAATCTGATATGGACACACAGGAAGGGTCATACTGGGCAAGAAAATGGGATGAAAGGGAGAATCCAAATGCCCTTAAACAGCTGGGTCCTTCAGTTTAAGGCTCAGTGCTATTAGGCTGACAGCAGGAGAAAGCTTCTGAAGAGCTGTCCCACATGGAGCAGTGTGCCTTGATCTGTAGTTCTTTACCTGGCAACTTGGATGGGCCACCTGTGCAGACGTGTGGCTTTTGTTTGCACCAGAATGTGGGTCCCGCTGTATGTGTTTGTGTCCCATTTTCATCTTAACTGACATGCGCCTTGAATGGATGGACAGGCTATCAGGAATGTATTTAAGTGAACACTTACATAGTATAGTGTAGGTGCAAAAAAAAAAATTGTGTTTTTTTATGGGCTGAAGAATTAGATCCTTAAAATGATATTTTAGAATTTATTTATTAAAGTTAACAAGCTGAATGACTTAATATTAAGTACTCATCCCCTGCCCCTTTTTGCTACATCTCTTAAATTTTTATAAAAATCGAGTGGTGTTTTTTAGGTTTAGTACTTATTTTGTTTTAAATTTGTTCTCTACTTTTAATCTCAGTGATCTTTTCGGTGATGCTCTTTTGTGTTTCTGATCCCGCTTTTATCTGTTGTCTATATTTTAGCTAATTATGCTGCTCTCTAGCGATTCTCTGTAATGGAGAATATCATTTTCTATGTGTTTCAGAAGCTGTGGGTGTTTTATCATTTGTCATTTTACTAGTGGGGTGATAACAGTGGCAAGAGGCTTGCTGTGTGGGCTGGGTTGTGGCTCAGCGGTGGAGTGCTTGCCTCACGTGGACCTGAGTGAGGCACTGGGTTCCATTCTCAGCACCACAGAAAAATAAATAACACAAAGTTATTTGTTCATCTACAACTAAAAGAATATTTAAAAAAAAAAAAACTCGTTTTGAAGAGGCAGGCTAACTGTAGGGGCCATTTGGGGTCTGTCTGGGGAGATTAGTGCAGAAAGGGAAGGAAGCATCCAGGGAGGAAGAATGGGAGCCCGTCTGGATTGAAGACTGAAACACCATTACCATGAAAAAGACATTTAGAAACAAAAATGGGAACAATTACAGTTAGCAGTTTTGGTTAATCCTAAAGAGATGGAGCTTCTAGGGCTGGGGACATAGCTCAGTTGGTAGAGTGCCTGCCTTGCAGGCACAAGGCCCTGGGTTCAGTCCCCAGCACCACAAAAAAAAAAAAGAGAGAGAGAGAGAGAGAGAGATGGAGCTTCTAAACCAGCAGTCACTTGGTAGTTCTGTCCAGTGTGTGTCCTGAGCATGTTCAGGACTTGAGTTTATTGTTCCAGCTTTTCAAAGAGATGTTGCACTTAATCTGACCTTCTAAACTCTGGGATCACTTGGAATGCAGTTAACGTTTCCTGAATTTCATCCCTTGTGTGGCTAAGGAAATATTGAACGTGCTGGACTTAGAGTCAAATCCCTCAGGGCCCCTTGAGGGCCATGCTGGCTAACGGTGAATTATTCATAATTATTCTGCATTTGATTTTTGAGCCAACAATGGTGTAAGCATGTGTATCCCTTCTAATTCTGTGGAATCTCTTGTGTCCATTTTGCTTCAACAATTATGAGTAATTGTATCTTAACCAGAAGGACTCCAAGTTATATTGTTTTTCTCTAATAGGCTCCTTACAGATAACTGCTAGTTCTTACTATGTGTGTGGTATTAAAACTCAATGTTATTACTAATCTTTGTTGGACATCAATAATGTTAACTTTTTGAAGATATATTATCTATTAATTTCATAGATGTTATAGCTAGAGGAGAAATAATGACCAAGATCTAAAAAAAAAATAAGGACCAATGGGTTCCCCCCATACAACTTTAAAAAGTATTTATATTTATCCTTTCTTTCTTTAGGAATGCAGAGTGTTAATTGCCTAGAAATACAGTTCTAAGATTGGGTTAATAATGGTTTTCTCTAAAATTTCAGAATGATAATGAATTGGTAAATAAATATTGTGTTGCAGGGAAGAAAAAATCCCAAGAAAATAAAAACAAAGGAAACAAAAGCCAGGACATAGCACTGAAGACAAGTGAGCCAGATTCCACCTCTGCAAATATGAGAGATTCTGTGGAAGGTAAGCTGTGACATTAGACTTGTTTACCTGGGTATGTATTACCAGTTAACTTAGTGACTCCATGTTTTGCTCTTCTGAGAATCACCCAAGAACTATGAAGGTATTTAGCAAAGAAGTTGCCTAAGTTTAACAAGTGGTACAATCTTCCACTTCCCACTGGGGTTCAATCCCTTGTATAAATAAATAAATAAATAAATAAATAAATAAATAATAAATAAATAAAATATACTATGGGATTGCATTGATAATGAATAAAAAGTTCAAAGTCCTCAAAACACATGTATGGCGCTAGGAGCCAGACTGGCAGGAGCATGAGGAAGCTTCTGGGAGAGTAGCAGTGTTCCACTATTGATCTGTGCAGTGGTTACACAGGGCGTAATTATGTTGCAAAAATTTTATCTTATGCACTTTATGGTTTATCCACTGTAATTTGTGAAAGTTTTATTCTTCCAGTTGGTTTAACAATTTCATTGATCAGGAATTTAATTGATTGATATTTCTGGCCTTTCATAGTGTTAGAAGACAAGTTACTCTGGTCTCATGCAGTTGAACCACCATATTAGGACTGTTGATGTAGAAATGAGGTGTGTCTAAATTTGTTATGGGCAGCTCTACGCAGAGATTGGAGCTTGCTCAAGAATCGTTCATTCAGACAACAGAAATTTCAAAATACAAATTTCAGAATATAGGCTCATGACTCTTTCAGCAAACATTTGTAGAGAAAATAATGCAATAAAGCCTTTTATAGCCATTTTATTAGCATTGTGTGTGATAAAGGTATTGATAAAGAATTGCAATCTTTTGTGCCTTTGTATGAAACAAGAATAGATGAGTTCATTGGGACTTAAGTGCAGTGACCCTAGGGTGCCCTGGGGACTCAGGTTCGAGGAGGTCAGTTTGATTTTAAGATCAAAGGAGTTGATAGGGGGATCAGAGATCTTCCCATTTCTATACCAGAACTGTCCTTTGTGCTTACCTCAAAAAAAATATCTACACTTTGCCGGGCACTTGAGACGACTTTATTTCTCAGAGCCTTGTAAAACTAAGTTCTGTCTCCTGATAGCAGATTTGCTCCAACATTTATTTGAACAACATAAAAAGTTCTAAAAGACTTCCCTTACCTTTGGTGACAATTATTTTTTCCTTGTACCATTTCCCTTGAAATGATTTCCTAAGCCCATTTTAGGAAATAACAAGAGGGCCAGGACCAGATAATCGAGCTAGTATTCATATTTGCATTTGAAGAGTTTGCAGCAGTAGGCCTTTTTTTTTTTTTTTTTAAGATTTTTTATTTGTTCTTTTTAGCTACTCATGACAGTAGAATGGTTTTTGACATATCAGGTATGCATGGAGTATGACAGCATTTTTGTGGTTTGCATGGTGTGAAGTTACAGTGGTGGTGTATTCATATATGAACATGGAGTATTATGTCTGATTCTTTCTACTATCTTTCCCATTCACACCCCCTCCCCCCAATCTAGTGAACCTCTACTCCCCCACACCCCCTATTGTGAGTCAGAGTCCTCCTATCAGAGAGAACATTCAGCCTTTGAGTTTTTGGGCCTGACTTATTTCATTTAGCATGATAGTCTGCATTTATTTGCACATGTCATAATTTCATTCTTCTTTAAGGCTCAGTAATCCATTTTGTATATATACCACATTTTCTTTATCCATTCACCTGTTGAAGGACACCTAGGTTGGTTCCATAGTTTAGCTATTGTGAATTGAGCTGCTATAAACATTGATGTGGCCGCGTCACTATATTATACTGATTTTAAGGCCTTCGGGTATAAGCGGAAGAATGGCTTGCTGGGTCAAATGGTGGTTCTGTTCCAAGTTTTCTGAGGAATCTCCATTCAGTTGGCCTTTTTGGCCCCTTCTCCCCATTTTCCAGAGTAGTCCCCATGTCTTTCAACAGCCTCTTGTATCTTGACAGTTGGGCTACTCTTCTCTGCCTCTCCTTAATCCACTGCAGCTGAACCTTCCAAGTGGCACTCACTTGCTTTAGAACACCCCATTGGTTGCTCTGTATCCCCAGATAAGTCCCACACTTACAGTGTCGACATGCTTTTGTTTCCTCCCTCCTGGAGTTCCCTCTTCTGTTTTGAGTCTTAGGCCCTTCAGGTTGGGCCTCCTTGGTACTTCCTTTAAGAAGCCTTCCTGATTAGCCCAGCTGAAATAGCTGCTCCTCCATGTGCTTCCATAGCTTACATACTTCTATAAGCACAGCCATTAAGTTGTTATGTAGTTACCTGCTCGTGGTGTGTAACTTCTTTTAAAGTGAATTTTTTTCGTTTGCTGTAAAAATGATCTATCTGCTTCAGTATACGTTAAAGGTGAGGTTAAGTCTCTTGACGGTGCTGTTTACCTAGTGCTTCATGTGGTACGTGTTTATCTGTCAGGAAATAGTGAGTTCACTTGCAGAGTCACCTGGCTCTGCCTTCTCCATAGGGATGCGCAGGTGTGGCATGTGGTGCTTCAGGGCAGGTGCTGTTGGAGACCATCCCCACTAGCATTCGTCTTGCAGTTACAGCTCCTGTCTTGAAGGATCTTCTGTTGTCCTTTGTTTCCTTTCAAGAGACCACTGAATTGTCTCTTTTCCTTTATAGAGAATCCTGAAAGAGGATTGCTTACTGTTTCCTCATCTTTCCTTCCTCCTCCATTTTCTTTTCTTTTTCTTTTTTTTTTAATTTTTAGTTGTAGGTGAACACAATGCCTTTATTTTATTTATTATTTTTATGTGGTGCTAGGAATTGAACCCAGTGCCTCACACGTGCTTAGCAAGCGCTCTACAACACTGAGCCACAACCCCAGCCCTCCTTCTCTCTTTCTTTATGAACTCCTTTGAGCATTTGTCCTCACCGTTCTGCAACAGTTGTTTGCCCAGTCAGCAGCCCTCCAGCATGGCAGATGGAACATCCTGTTCCTAGTCGTCATCTTGCCCAGCCCATCAGTGGTGCTGGGCTCAGCTGATTGTTCTCTCCTTGAAACACATTACTTGGCCTAAGGGTCACACTCTTGGTTCTCCAGATGCCACCTGGCCACTGACTCAGTAATGAAGTCATCTGGGACACAGTTCTCTTCTCCTTTCTGTCTGCATCTGCTTTCTAGCTGACTTTGTCCAGTCTATTACTCTTAACTACTTTCTCTATCCTGAGGACTTGGACATTTCTAGACTCAGCCTCTTTGTTGAACTCAAGATTTATGGAAAATTGTCTTGTTTATATCTTCACTGGGACATCTGCTTTGGTACCTTAAATGTGAGCACACCCAAAGTGAGTACTTGCCCCCCACCCCACAACATGCACACACCCACGGACCAGACCTGCTCAGTCTTCTGCAGTTTGGTGAATAGGATTGTTAGTTTTATGCCATCCTCCTTGGCTCTTGTCTCACCACAGCCAGTCAACAAGCACATTTTGTCAGCTTCATTTCCAAAATACTACATCCAGAGCCTGACTGCTTCGCACCACCCTCCCTCACCCTGCCTCCTGTGTCAGGGTGGCCTTACTGACTTCCTGTAGTATGATCTTTTCCCTGAGGTTCCATAGTTACTGGTTCTTCCATCCGGAGGGCTTTTCTCCTGTAAATATTTGCATGACTTATTTTCTTTAGGTCTCTGTCCAGCTGTACCTTACAAGCGAGTGACTGTCTCCCATCTACTACAGGTTGAGCTCTTTTTCCTTCAGTGACATACTCCTGATTTCATAATTTAATCAGGTTTAGAAGTGATCTCCAACCTTTCTGGGACTTGAAAAACTTCTGACACGATTCTGAAAGATGTTCTACTTTCTAAATACATAGTTTCATCAGAGGAGAGAGGGGATCATCCACTTGAGACACACTATCAAGAATCTAACCTGGTGATATGTTTAGCAAATTCTGGTTTCAGTTTGCAATCATGAGAAATTGGAATTTATAATTCCTGAAAATTAATCTTGGCAATTCCAACATAATTGTAAGCGCTGTAGTTTCTGTAAATAGAGACATATACATGTAACTAAATGCAGAAAAGTAATGCCACATGTACCCAGAATGTCACTTGGCATAAAGCAGAGACTCTGTCAATATTTGTTGAATGAATGAAGTAGAGAAATTGGAAGTTAATTTGTTGTTAATCATACTTCTTTCCCTTACCCGTTAGGCAATAAGAGAAATGACTAGACTGATAGGAATGGATTGCAGAGTGGCTAATTTTGCCCTCACCTCTGTGGTTCTCCTCTGTGCACTTTCCAGGTCCTAAAGAAGAAGAAGAGAGGCGTCCAGCTGCAGCCCCCGAGCCGCCATCCCTTCTCCAGGAAGGGGTCAGCCAGGATACACCCCCAGAACTGCAGATCTCCCCTGCTGCCCACGAACCACAGCCAGAGCCAGATGGAAAACGAGAAGCCACAGATTTTGAGGTGAATGATCTGGATGAAGAGGAAGAGGAAGAGGAGGAAGAAGAGGACGATGATGACTTGGAGGAAGATGGTGAGGAAGAAGGTGACATGCCGAATGAAAGCTCTGTGACAGAGCCAGAGATCCGGTGTGACGAGAAGCCAGAGGATTTATTAGAAGAACCAAAAAGCATTTCAGAAGAAGCTCTCGAAGACTCTCCAGAAGGGACACCTGCTGTCCAAGTCCCCCAAGCTAAAGAAGAGGCCAACGGCGAGGTGTTTGAAGCGTTCATGTTTCCATGTCAGCACTGTGAAAGGAAGTTCACCACCAAGCAGGGCCTGGAGCGTCACATGCACATCCACATGTCCACAGTGAACCATGCTTTCAAGTGCAAGTACTGTGGGAAAGCCTTTGGCACACAGATTAACAGGAGGCGCCATGAGCGGCGCCATGAAGCAGGGTTAAAGCGAAAACCCAGCCTGACACTACAGCAATCAGAGGACCTGTCTGATGGCAAAGTTTCTGGAGAAAATGTCACTCCTAAAGATGAATTTAATCCTCCCCTTCTTGGGCAAGACTGTTTGATTCTGAACTCAGAGAAAGTTTCCCAAGAAACAGTAAATTCTTCTGTTGTAGAAGAGAACGGGGAAGTTAAAGAACTTCATCCATGCAAATATTGTAAAAAGGTTTTTGGAACTCATACCAATATGAGACGGCATCAGCGCAGAGTTCACGAGCGCCACCTGATTCCCAAAGGCGTGCGCCGAAAAGGAGGCCTCCTTGAAGAGCCCCAGCCCCCAGCAGAGCAGGCCCCACCTGCCCCGAGTGTCTATGTACCCAGCACAGAGCCAGAGGAGGAGGGGGAAGCGGATGATGTGTACATCATGGACATTTCTAGTAATATCTCTGAAAACTTAAATTACTATATTGATGGTAAAATTCAGACCAACAGCAGCACTAGTAACTGTGACGTGATCGAGATGGAATCGAATTCGGCGGACTTGTATGGCATAAACTGTCTACTCACTCCAGTTACGGTGGAAATCACTCAAAGTATAAAGACCACGCAGGTCACTGTGGCAGATGAGCTTCCTAAAGAGCCGTCCGGCAGCACAAACTGTGAGTCCAGGAAACGGAGGACTGCTAGTCCCCCTGTGCTCCCCCAGATTAAAGCTGAAGTGGACTCTGACGCTGCGGCTCCCTCGTGTTCCTTAAGTCTGCCTCTCAGCGTGTCGACGACTGAGGCGGTGTCTTTCCATAAAGAGAAGAGTGTTTATTTGTCATCAAAGCTCAAACAGCTTCTTCAAACCCAAGACAAGCTAACTCCTCCTGCAGGGATTTCATCCCCTGAAATCCCTAAGTTAGGTCCCGTGTGCGTGTCCGCTCCTGCATCCATGTTACCCGTGACCTCCAGTAGGTTTAAGAGACGGACCAGCTCTCCGCCCAGTTCTCCACAGCACAGCCCTGCCCTTCGGGACTTCGGGAAACCAAGTGATGGAAAAGCAGCGTGGACGGATGCGGTCATAACTTCCAAGAAACCCAAATTAGAAAGTCGCAGTGACTCACCAGCATGGAGTTTGTCGGGGAGAGATGAGAGAGAAACCGGGAGCCCTCCTTGCTTTGATGAGTACAAAATATCAAAAGAGTGGGCATCTGGTTCTACTTTCAGCAGTGTGTGCAACCAGCAGCCTCTGGATTTATCCAGCGGTGTCAAACAGAAGACTGAGGGTGCAGGCAAGGCTTCAGTCCAGTGGGAATCCGTTTTGGATCTCAGTGTGCACAGGAAGCCTTGTAGCGACTCTGAAGGCAAGGAGTTGAAAGAGAACCATTCGGTGCAGCCTGCCTGTGGTGCTGTGAGGAAGAAGAAGCCGACCACCTGCATGCTCCAGAAGGTTCTTCTCAATGAGTATAATGGTGTTGATCTACCTGTAGAAAATGTTCCTGATGTGACCAGGAGCCCAAGCCCTTGTAAATCTCTAGATGCCCAGCCAGATCCTGACCTCGTTTCTGACTCTGGGTTCTCTGCCCCTGCCATTGGGTCAGCTCCTGAAGTTTGCCCTTCGTCACCTCCCCTACAGACATCTTCCTCGTCTTCCCGTCGACTGCCTCCTCTCCTGATCCCCTCAGATCCCTCCTCCCCTCCACCCTGCCCTCCTGTGTTAACTGTTGCCACTCCGCCCCCTCCCCTTCTTCCAACTATCCCTCTCCCTGCCCCTTCTTCCAGTGCATCTCCTCACCCTTGTCCCTCTCCACTCTCAAATGCCACTGCCCAGTCTCCTCTTCCAATTCTGTCCCCAACAGTGTCCCCCTCACCCTCTCCCATTCCTCCTGTGGAGCAGCTCATGTCTGCTGCTTCACCTGGGCCTCCAACACTCTCTTCCTCCTCCTCGTCCTCGTCCTCCTCCTCCTCCTCTTCCTCCTCTTCATTCTCCTCTTCCTCTTCCTCCTCATCCCCGTCACCACCCCCTCTCTCAGCAGTGTCATCTGTTGTTTCCTCTGGCGATAATCTGGAGGCTTCTCTCCCTGCAATAACTTTCAAGCAGGAGGAACCAGAGAATGAAGAGCTGAAAGCCAGGGAAGAGCCCCAGTCTGCAGCTGAACAGGGTGCTGTTCAGGAAACATTCAGCAAAAACTTCGTTTGCAATGTCTGTGAATCACCTTTTCTTTCCATTAAAGATCTAACCAAACATTTATCTATTCATGCTGAAGACTGGCCCTTCAAATGTGAATTTTGTGTGCAGCTTTTTAAGGATAAAACGGACTTGTCAGAGCATCGCTTTTTGCTTCATGGAGTTGGGAATATCTTTGTGTGTTCCGTTTGTAAAAAAGAATTTGCTTTCTTGTGCAATTTGCAGCAACACCAGCGAGATCTCCACCCAGATGAGGTGTGCACACACCATGAGTTTGAAAGTGGGACACTGAGGCCCCAGAACTTCACGGATCCCAGCAAGGCCCAGAGGGAGCACATGCAGGGCTTGCCGGAAGACCCTTTGGAAACTTCCAAAGAAGAGGAGGAATTAAATGATTCCTCCGAAGAGCTTTATACCACCATAAAAATAATGGCTTCTGGAATAAAGACAAAAGATCCTGATGTTCGATTGGGTCTCAATCAGCATTACCCAAGCTTTAAACCACCTCCATTCCAGTACCATCACCGCAACCCCATGGGTATTGGTGTGACGGCCACAAATTTCACTACCCACAATATTCCACAGACTTTCACTACTGCCATTCGCTGCACAAAATGTGGAAAAGGTGTTGACAACATGCCTGAGTTACACAAACATATCCTGGCATGCGCTTCTGCAAGTGACAAGAAGAGGTATACTCCGAAGAAAAATCCAGTACCATTGAAACAAACTGTGCAGCCCAAAAATGGAGTGGTGGTCTTAGACAACTCTGGAAAAAATGCGTTCCGGCGAATGGGGCAGCCCAAGAGACTGAGCTTCAGTGTTGAGCTCAGCAAAATGTCACCAAATAAGCTCAAATTAAACGCATTGAAGAAAAAAAACCAACTTGTACAGAAAGCGATCCTTCAAAAAAACAAATCTGCAAAACAGAAGGCCGACGGGAGGAGCTCCGCGGCCTCATCCTCCCACGTCTGCCCCTACTGCAGCCGAGAGTTCACCTACATCGGCAGCCTGAACAAGCACGCCGCGTTCAGCTGCCCCAAGAAGCCCCTCTCTCCTTCCAAAAAAAAAGTTGCTCATTCATCCAAGAAAGGCGGACACTCGTCATCACCTGCAGGTAGTGACCGACATGCCAGCAGTAGCCACCGCAGACGGACAGCGGATGCTGAGATTAAGATGCAGAGCACACAGGCACCCCTGGGCAAGACCCGGGCTCGCAGCTCGGGCCCCGCACCGTCTCCGCTGCCCTCCTCATCCTTCCGGTCCAGGCAGAATGTCAAATTCACAGCTTCGGTCAAGTCCAAAAAACCAAGCTCCTCCTCTTTAAGGAACTCCAGCCCTATAAGAATGGCCAAAATCACTCACGTGGAGGGGAAAAAACCCAAAGCTGTGGCCAAGAATCATTCTGCTCAGCTCTCGAGTAAGACCTCCCGGAGCCTGCACGTTAGAGTACAAAAGGGCAAAGCCGTTTTACAAAGCAAGTCCAATTTGGCAAGTAAGAAGAGAACAGACCGGTTCAATGTAAAATCTAGAGAACGGAGTGGGGGGCCGATCACCCGAAGCCTTCAACTGGCAGCTGCCGCCGACCTGAGCGACAGCAGGAGAGAGGACAGCAGTGCCAGGCAGGAGCTGAAGGACTTCAGGTAAGCTCAGAGCCCGGGGAGGTGAGGACTGGCCCTCGGGGGTTTTGTTTTTGTTTTCTTTTCCTATAAAGTTTTGACCGGAGCACTTAGAAGAAATAGCTGCTGAGTAACCTGTAGGCATATAGGGTCACTGCTCTGACCACCATAGGGACGAATTAGTTTTTCTTTCAGACTCACAAAGTGGTACCATTTCTTTAATAGGGCCAGGTATGAATTGAATTTGAAACCACGGAGAAGCTCTCAAAAGTTCCCTATGTGAAAAGATGAAGTTCTCCCAAACTTCCTCCATGTCTTGGGTAATATCTCCACATCACTTTATTATTCCCTGCCCATAGATCATTTCGTAGGTTAAGGTGGGTCATGAGTTCATTAGCAAACCATCTTGCAATCTTGCTCAATAGTTCTGTGACGTAAGCACTAATCAACTTGGACAGCTTTAGTATTTATGCTTTCTTTGACTGCCAGGGTTTGAATTTTAAGAACTTGCCACAGTGGTCAGAATAACAAAACAGCACGATGCCACCTCCCCAGCCCCACTTCAGTCCTAGGGTGGTAAACAAGCCAGGCTCCAAAGGGGAGGAAGAGCTGGAGGCAGGACCTTGAGGTTCTTTCAGGCGTGCGTGGTGCCCGGGCAAGTCAGCTTCATCCGTCAGCGCCCTTCATCTTAGGTTGGTGATGGGTGTCTGCCTACTCCACGTCCTCCCTGGGTTAAGCACTGCTCTCAGTGACAGATGAAGAGATAGGGCTGTTGTTAATTTTGTTGCATTGACTTCTCAGGTTTTCTGAGTCACTTAACCTGAGTTGATGTGCATTCTTGGAATTCCTCCTGGTTCACACAATACCTTCAGGTCAGTTTCCTGTAAGGTCATTGTCATTGGCTGGCATTTCTGCAGATACTTGTTCGCCTTGTCTTCTTAGAGTATGCAGCCTGACCCAACTCTGGGCTTTCATGGCTCTAATTTTTAGTGTCTGGAAATTCTTTGATGTTTAAGCAAATAAAGGATAATGGTGGAGTGATTGCTGTTCTGAAGAGATCATAAGGAAACAAAAGGCCTCTTGTCACTGCTTAATTGATCAGGTACAATTCTTGGTGCCTATGTGCCTTAAATCATGACTAAATAAGGATGTAGGGAGGTCAGTAGCCCAGAATGATTTGAATGATTTACTGTAGGATTAAAGGATCAGATTTTTCAGAAGTGACTCTATCAATGTTAACTGCTCAGTTGCTGTAGATGTGATCAGCATGTGGCCGCTGGCCGTGGCGCAGTGGAGGCCAGCCTTGGTGGGAATAAGCACACCAGCCCTGAGCTGCCTCCCTGGGGCAGTTCACTGTATGCTGTGTGCGCAGCGTGTCCTGCAGCTCCATACTGACAGGGCGTGGTCAGAATGAGTTCTTCTCACTGTGTTGTTCTACCAGAGTATGCCATCATTTTCACAGATTTTACTAAAGAAACTTCTTCCAGGTGCATCCTTTTTGTCTCTGATATTATCTAAAATAATTGTCACTTTGTACTGGTTCCCATTTATACAGTTCAGGAATAAAGTTGATTTGAAAAAAAATGAAATATAAAGAAGAACCCTCTGAACAACTGTGCATTCGTGACGTTTGTCCGTTTTGCCATTAGCCTCACTGCCTTTAAAGAACCCAGTGACTCAAAAGGTGATTTTCTCTTTTCTCCTCTAGTTAATTTAATTATTTTGCTTTGTTTGATAGTTGACAGGTAGTTACATTGCTGGAGTGAAATTTGTCTTAAAAGGAAGCACAGAGAATCAGATAAGAAAACACTGGTGTTGCCTTACCTGCTGGATGGTAGCAACAGGCATCCCGGAGCTGTTCTGCCTCTTGTGAGGAACTGGAAGTGCCCAGTGCACGTGTCTGCCGGACCAGGGCTGGTATCCAGGGTGCTTACCAAGTGACCATAAACTTGTGAAGTGTCTTTGGGAATTAAAAAACAAATGTTCAGCAGATCATCATATTTTGAGTATCTGGATACAAGAATGGCCCTTTCTTCAGAGTTTATTTTGGTCTTTGCCGTACCTCATAGGTACTGGAATTCCTCAGTTCAGACTTGGTGCATGTGTATGCGATTGCCGTTAATGTCTCACTTAGGACTCTTCCCAGGGAGCTCTTGTCCCCAGTGCATGTTTGTTGTCTTACATTGAGAAGAAGTTGTTTTACTTACGGTCTTCCTGTGTTAGCACATTGTTATTTCTAAATTCTGTTTAGAGGTGGTTCCATGATGCAGGACATCTGTTACATGTTGAGAAGTACTCACTTTCTCTGTTCGGTGGTCGGTCTCCCTACCCTGCTGCGTTCTCTGGGTCTTGTCAGAGCTGCGGTGCGCCCTCTCCTGTGCGCGGCCCAGCACTTAGAGGATTCACTCTGGACAGCCAGTTGAGGGCCCCACGGTTTCTCAAGCTGTGCTTGCCACTAGCCCCGGGAATGTAGCTGGGCTTTTCCTGCAACCCTCAGGGATTGGCAGTTGGTTTGTTGGTCACTTCATGGAGCACCAGCCACTGTGCCTTTCAGGTGGTAAAGCAGCCATGGGTTCCAAATCCTTTCCTTAGGACAGAGCAGGAAGAATGTGATGCCACCGTCGCTCAGCTTCTGGTCCCGCTCTTCCTTGACGCCATGACCCACCCTGAGTGAGCAGTCACCGCCTACCTTGAGCTTGGGCGCACTGAATTCAGATCTGGTGCTGGGTTTAGTTCCACAGCCCTAGTAAGACACCAAGAGAAGGAAAGGGCTCCATTTTTCTCTTCACCTCTCACCCATTTTTGCCCAGGGAGTTTTTGCATTTTTAACACGCCTGTAGAGCAACACGTTCCTTTTGATAATGAGTTCCTGTTGCAGCCAGTCCAGAAAAATGTCAAGATCAGAGAAGCAAAATCAAATTTCAGACCAGGTTTTCCCATTTACAGTGAACTTAGTCAAAAAACCTAGCTCCCATTTCTCCCATCTCTGTTTCTGCTGTACCACTCAGAAATGGTCCTCCTGGCAGTATTGTCTTTGGAGCAGGACACCTGAGTTCCTTAATATTGTCAGAGTCATTTATGTGTTCTGTCTGGATAACATTTGTCTTACGGTCTCCTCACCTTTTTCTTTAACATGGTCAATTCATACAAGGTTATGTTATGTTGTCATTTATCTTCAGTTTTCTTATTTTCTAGGAACTTCCTGTAGAAAAGCCCCCCAAACAAAACAAACCTTAATTGACTAAAAGATATTGCATGCTCAACTTAGGATAAGCACTACGGCAAAGGATACGAAACCTACCAAGCTTGCAAGACCAGTTGAAGCTGACTCAAAACTCCAGCTGATTGCCGGCTGGCTTGTTGCCCTGGTTAGAGTCAGGCATCTGCTCCTTCATTGGTGCCCAGTGTGTGTGCTGGGCTCCTGGGTGACTGAGATCCAAAGAGAAGGGCCCTGTAAGATGGGCTAGATGAACTGGCTCCTCGTCATGGGACTGTAACTCAGATGTGAGTGTGGCCCCTGATTTTGGCACATAGCAGAGAAGGGAATGATTTGAACTTAACCTTGCAAAGCAAGTTCTCTGTTTTATCAGTAGTTTATCGTAGATTTCAGGGATGACAGATTCGGATGCACTCATTTTAAAACTTTTCCTCACACACCAGCTCTTGATGCCTTTCTTCTAAATGAATTGTAGACAGAGAGAGGCATTTAGCTGATCTCTTACCCCTCCAGCCCTTTTTTAAAAATCACAAGCAGATTGCCAACATAACCGAGAGGAAACCAGATTGGATATGGACTCTTTTTTATGCCTCTTACAGTGTCATGTTTATATATCCAGATGGACATTATCCTCTCAGATGGTTATCTGGCACTAATTTATAACTATTATATTATGAGAGACTATGTAGCAATATATCAATGCACAGATGCATCCAGGCCTGTATAGATGTGTGTCTACACGTAAGCATAGATGAATTCACATGCCAGGTTTTACACTGCAGTCTCTAATAGAGATCAAAAACAACAAATTGGCCTCTGCCCAAGTATATGAGTATCATTTCTCCATTTGTTTTTATGCCTCCTCCCAAATTAATGACTGAGTTGGTGGAAAATGGCTAGATTTTATTCATACTGTTTTTTGTTCTCAACTTTAAAAGTAATCTACCTCTTAAAATTTGTAGTTTAATACTTGTTTAGTGAGTTTGTGCCACTTTAACCCTTTCACTATCATTCCCATTTTGTTACATTTCTGTTTTGGGGACTTTGTGTTGAAATATTGTATAAAGCATTTGTAGCAGTTTAAAATAAAATATTTAAAATTATTTAAATTGTTTTGGGCGCTTCAATTGTATTATATGTGATTTACATTTTGCATTTTTGTTTGCCTTGTTAATCTGGAGTGTTCCTGTATGAAGTTTGCTGTTAGTTATTTTATTGCTTCTTGTTGGAGAGTGCTATAAAAGACTATTCTAATGAAAACATTAAACTTTACGATTTGACATACAAAAGGGGTTGTTCTTTGATTTTAACCAATGTAGCCTTGAGAAAGAGAGCGGGAGAGAGGAATTAATTATAAACAAGACTGCTGTTTGATACTTTCCCCTTCTAGCGTGAAATATATCATTGGCTTGACAGATGTATAAAAAAATTTTTTATGCCATTACTGCAAACACTTTAATAAATAGGGAAGAATTTGAATGATACATTTTATATCATTGTAACCAATAAAAGCTTTCTAAAAACTTGTGAAAGGACTGATTTTGTACATAATTGGGAGCACGTGAGAGGGAAGAGGAAGGTGCTGAGAGGACCGCTCTTTAACTCACCAGTGTGGTCCTGGGGCCTCGGCTCAGCTGCTTCTGTCTGGCGTTAGCTGGATGTTTGTAATTCCAGTTGTCATATCCTGTCTAGAGGGTAGACACATAGTAGGCCAGTGGTGCCAAGAGGTACCCTGGGAACTTAATTTGGTAAGAGTGACGTAAAGGATTGCATGCGTGGGGTCGCAGTTTCCTTTGTGTTGGCCGACAGTTTAGTTTGTGGGTTGATTTATTTTTATGAATCTCCTAAGAATGAAGTGGAGCGGTTGTAGCATTCGTGTTGAAGTTTCCTTCAGAGCGCCGTTCTCTGCACATGAAAAGTGGTTGGATTTCAGCAGTTAACTGCAGGCCCTCGTGGCGTGTCTTGTTCTAACAGCGTCTCCTTCCTCCTCCTCTGGGGAAGGTGGTGCGGGTGCCCAGCTTCCTCCGCCTTCTCTGGCTTATGGTGCTCATGGTAGACAACGGGGATGGGGTGGAGGGAGAGCTTGAAGGAAGTTGGGAATCCCGGACCCTCAGCAGTGCCCTGTGGAGTCGGGAGCATGTGGGTGGAGAGCAGTCCTGTGGGAGGCAGACCTGGTGTCTGTGGCCCATCTGCTTGCCATTCTGTCCCTGTGCCTTCAGTCAAGGGGCACATGACAGGCCTGCTCTGGTGGGTTAACATTAGGAGGGTTCTCTAGCGTGCGGAGGACAGGAAGGGGACTAGGTGGTCTTTGACTGTTCACCGGATTCAGATGCTGTCAGACCCCACGCTAGACAGTGGGCCGAGTCTCTTGTTGGCCACAGTGTCCCTGACTGACAGCAGTGCCTGTGAGCTGGGAGTGAAGATGCATTTCCCCACAGTTACCAGATCGGAGCAGGAAGGACCTCTGCCCCATTTGGGTTGCTTTTAGTCTTCATAGTTTAATTAAAAAGCCAAGAACTACGGCCTTCCGTCACTCCCGTTGTTTGAGAGCATCTGGCAGTGTTTCCATGGATGAAGCCCTGTCTGGGCTGCGGGGCTTCAGCTTGGGTGTAAAGGTCCTTTCTAGCAGTTGACCGAGTCAGCTTAGTTGACTGAGTAGTAGGGCCAGGCTGTCTTGAGGGCTTAGGATATATCTAGACAAAGTCCCAGCCTCTGAGCTTGTGGTTGCCTGGTCGCCCTTCTCTCGTTTTGATGCTCTGTGTTTGAAACCTCCCCACTTTGTCACAAGTCCCCAAAGCTGGGTGGTTGGGAAGATGCCTTCTTTGTGTCTGTTGGGGGACGTCTACAGGACTGCAGACCTATGACACTTAAGTCAAAGTGACACCAAAATCAATGCATTTAACATTTAATTTATGTGGATTTTGATTTGATACTGAAGCTCACTTTGAACAGATTGGCCGAGTCATAAAAAATTCCTAAGTGTAGTTTACCTTAAAGATGGGTTAGAGCACAGGTAGGTTGGCATGATCATGCAGGCCACATTGAGAGTGCACCACGGACTTGGCCGGTGGTGGAAGAAGATCTGCTGTTCGGTGTCAGCCTTGCACGCCCAGCAGGCCCTGGGCTGCTGTTCACAATATGCTCTCCGTGCATGTTGTGGTAAAGCACTGTTGAGGGTGTGGACAGACCATCCTCAGGCTTGGAAGGACGAGGAGCCGCAGTACTGCCCTAGCCTAGTGCTCTCTGAACTTCACCAGATAGCTGGTCAAGGCTCTGCAGCCAGTTTTTAAAATTAGATTATTTAGATGAACTGGGAAGAGGGTTGGTAGTCTGCTTTAAAGGCTCTGGATAATTTCAGTGTGTGTGCTTCTGAGTTTATACTGGAAGGATTAAATGTGCAGTCTTAACTGCTTGCTGGGGTGTTGGTCCTCATATTCACTCGCAGAGCGGGCGCTACTGCTCTTGCTTGTCTGAAGGTTGTGGGGCTCAGAACAAGTGTAATCTGATGGCAAGAAGAGGGACAGACCTGAGGGAAAAGCCATAGGGCCTGTCGTGCTGCTTCTCCTTGCTTTATGCATGCCAAGGTTGGCGCCTGTTGGGCATCACCTCTGGTGCTGCTTTTTTTTGGGGGGGGGGTGGTATTGGGGATTGAACTCAGGGCACTCGGCCAATGAGCCACATCCCCAGCCCTATTTTGTATTTTATTTAGAGACAGGGTCTCACTGAGTTGCTTAGCACCTCAGTTTTGCTGAGGCTGGCTTTGAACTCTGTCCTCAGCCTTGGCCTCCTGAGCTGCTTGGGTTACAGGCGTGCACCACCTCCCCTGGTACTTCTGGTGCTTTCTGACCTTTCCTGCTGCAGGGTTTGCCTTGCTAGCAGGACGGGAAGTGCTCTGGGCTGTGGAATACCAATAATAGAGATGAGGTCCAGATTGTAGGGGAAGATGACATTTGTGTTACCATTAAAATTCGAGACAAAATTAAAACATTCAGTGTCAAAGGGAACAAAATTTGAGATTTGTGAGTAGGTATGATGTGGGGAAGGAAAATGTAATCTGCTCCTTGGTTGATCTCTGGAGCCTGCGCCCCAGGCTCACTGTTCACCCCATCGACCCTGGTTCACTCCATTGCTTCCCCTGCTGACCCCTTTTGTGCTCCTTCTGAGGGGGAGGGTTTGGGAACGATCTGAGGAGATTCTGGATGAATTTAACATAGCTTTTGAGTGCTTGCTGCATGCTTGATACTGTGTTAAGCATTTTAAAAACTTGAATCTTGACCCATAGCCTATGAGGTTGGTGTCATTTGCAGGCAGGGAACAGACTTGGAACTGCCGGGGCACCCACAGCTCTCAAATGCAGGTAGAGTCTGAACTGCTTCCGGGCAGTTCAGTGCTCTCCTGTTGATCATCGTAAGTTTTAAAGTTTGATTTCTTCTAACTGCAGAATGCAAGCTTTGAGATCTTCTCAATTAAAGGCTTTTGCGACATTCAGGACTGAGTGGGGCAGTTATGTGTGTGAGTTGCCTCCCTGCTCAGGGAGGCTGCCCATTAACAGGGGCTGCAAGAGGCAGACTCCTGCCCAGTTTCCCTCCTCACAGTGGAATAGGCCTCTGTTCCCCTCACAGGTCAGCTGGCTCAGGTCAGTCACACTGGCTTTTAAAGCCTCTCCCTCATCAATAGTCTGACTGTTCAGCAGAAATCAAACTTGTCGTCACGATGCCTTTTGGTCTTGAAAACGATTCAGAGAAGGCAGCTGGGAGTCATCAGGAGTCCCAGGTACCGCTAGAGAGAGACATGTGACCAACAAGGCTGCGCCAGGCCCACCTCCCACCTCAGCAAGTAGTGCCTTGGGTGCGAGGAAACCTCTGCCCACAGTAAATTGTTCGGAAAGTATAGGATGAGGGCTCGGAGTGGGTGTGTAGGCTTCATTACTTTCTGGATTAAGACTAAGAATTGGAAAAACCATCATGACTGCGTTAAATTACTTGCTGCTGTTGCAGAAATTCCATTCACTCGTGAGCTGATAGAAGGGGCTTGGAATGACTTATTAGAGTCAACCCGCGGGCCGTGGTGGGGGGAGGTCTGTACAGCTTGCGTTTTCTACCTCACTTGTGCCAACTGGATTTCTTTTGAACTCTTGCTGATGGAAAACGATAGGAAATTCAACCAGAAGTTGCAGGTGAATTTTTTCTGGAAGACATTAGTGCCTAAGTGCCTGTCCACGTCCAGCTGACTAGCCGGAAGCCAGGTTTCTGAATGCCCTTCGAAGGTGCTGCTGAGTAACTCAGTGAGCGCTGCAAGAACTGATGTCACTAGGTGACAGCAGGGTCTTAGGATTTTAAAGGACAGTTTGCATTCTGAGCAGGAACATATTTAAGCTAAGAACACTTTCATATCAGTGTTTAGACAAGAGCTTCTGTATAATCTAGAATTCCACTTAGATAGCTATGGAGGATTAGCATTAAATCTAAATGTAAATTTTTAAACACGACTGAAATTTGCTGCAGGTAAGTGAATAATGAAAGGGTATTTAGACCATAGGATACAGTTGTAGCGATTTTATTTTTTAATGTAGAATTTCAATTTAAAGTAATTGGATTTTTTTAGTACTTAATTTTGCCAACATAGAATATTTTAATATTCTTATTGGAATGAAGTTATTTAAAACTCATATGGGTTCAATTTCCCTTGCAGTTACATTCTCTTCTCACTCGCTTGTTATAATCACATCCAGTCCTTGCCAGCCCCGCTAGAACGTAGGAGCATTTTCAGATGGCCTCTATTTCCAAGCTATTATTGGATTTGTGAATTCGGGCACATTCTCTTGTAGTGATTCAATCGGTCAGCCATTCAGAAAACAGCTTCACCCTGTCAGCCTGGATTGTCAGGGTGTTTGGCTGTGTGTCTGAGGGACTCTGGCCAGAGAGCAACCCCGTGTACTGGGACTTTGAGAGGACCCTCGGAATGCAGCGGCCTCTGAAGGGAGTTGGGGATGTAGGCTGGCCGTCCTTACGGGAGGGGCTCTATTCTGAGTGTATCAGGTGGCTTAACTGACTTTGAGATGTTCCCCACCTGAAGGGGATAGTGTTGTCATTTACAGATAAGTCAAAGAGGAGTTCAGTTGGTAGAGTGCCTGCCTCGCAAGCACAAGGCCCTGGGTTCAATCCCCAGCACCGTCAAAAAAAAAAAAAAAAATGAGGAGCAACGTCAGAGCTCTAAGGGAGAACCCCAAACCTGCACCAATCCCAGAAGGCTGCACTCAGCTGCAGCACGAGAACCAGCTGGCGCTCTGGGGCTGTGGAGTGTGTCTACCAACCCTCCTGGCCCTCACCTGCAGGGGATGCTAATGCCACCGCTCAGAGTGCAGAGAGGTTGTGGAGTGGGAATTCGCATTGGCTTTGAACTGCTGATCCGGGTTTCGTTCCCTGGGTGTCCTTTAACAGGCCTCCTGGTCTGCAGTGGATCCCCCCCCCATGCTGTGTTAGGAGGTGGAATGTTTTCCTTGGAAGTACTGGGTGACTGGTGACCAGGTTGGCTCTGTCCTGGATGGTCCTGGCAGTGACTGCTAATGCTACTCAGTGTTAGGCAGGCACTCAAGTGCTCACAGCAGTGAACTTCAGAAGGTGCTAGTGAGCAGCTGCAAGGCTTTGGTGACCCCCGGTGAGGGGCAGGACATGGGTGATGAACTTGGATAGTGGTGATCGCTGTGGAACCTTGGGAGGAGGCTGCTGGAGAGGCTGCTCGGACGTTTCAAAGGCCCTGAGAGAGGAAAGTTTGCTTTATGGAGACTCAGTGTGGTCACAGCCCTCTTCCTCTCCTGGCTCTCCATGGCCTGCTGCACGGTGCTCAGCCTGCTGTGCATTCTGTCAGGATTCGCGCTGGTCTGCACGGCTCCCTCCATGAACGAGGGCTACATCCGCCGTCTGGAAGTGTCTGGCAGGCAGTAGTTGCTCAGTAATTGTTGAATAAAATATTTGAATCCTGGCTGTATCTCATGCTCACTCTGGAACCTTAACCTCTGCAACTGGGTTTTCTTTATGTAACATTGAGGTAGTTGATCTGACCACAGAAGGTCACTGTGAAGACAACAGATAACACCTGGGAGACTGCAGATGCTGCCCACTGTCATTAGGGCCATCAACCATGAGCTGCTGTCACTGTTGGTATTACTTAAAGGTGTTCTCGTGAATCCCAGTTGGGGTCTGTTGAGAAATCGGGGCTAGGTGTGAGATTTCACAAGAGCCTGGGTGGCTGTAGCCAGAACATTCCCACCTCATCTGTTCCCTCTGCCTGTGACTGCTGCTTCTGCCACCAGTGACACCAGGGCCTTGGCTATGTCTCGGCAAGGCCGTAGCTGTTCATTTACAGACCCCAGTTGCTCCCTTCCCATGGCAGCTCCCACCCCCTGCGAGCACACATCACAAGTAAAGAAACGAGCTGTGCAGACAGGAAGTCATTTTCAAGCTGAAGTGAGAAAAATGATTCATTTTTATTCTACCACTCCTCCACAGAACTTTTTATATCTCTAGATTTTGGACTTCAGAGCCAAATATAAATTTTCAAAGGCCTGGGTTCAGAAGAAAACATGTCATTAGCTCCATTAAACCTTGAGAACTCAGCCTGAGGACTTGGATTCGCAGAGATCACGAGAATGGTTTCTGACACTTGGAAGCCATCGCCAGCCACCATGGTGAGGGCTTCGCGGTTAGCCTTTACGACAGCCCTGTGAAGGGAAGACCTCTGTGTCCTCCCGTTTTATAGATGGGAAACAAAAGCAAAGGAAAGGTAAGCAGCTTGCTTGTGACAGAGGTGCAGCCAGGAATCCTGTCCAGGTTGTCCATCTCTTAATTGTGTCTTCTTGTTCACTGATCTGGGAGTGGGGAGCAGAAGCGGCCCCTCGCACGCCCTTGTCCCTGTCTCCTGGTGGCGGCTCCAGTAGGAAGCAAAGGGACACTGTTGGTTGGGAATGACCTGCCCGAGTGGACAAGAGGCACCAGCTGACCTGGAGGTAACAGCTGACCTCCCCCTAGGAGTGGTCCCTTTGGTGTGTTCTTGGGACGCTGGTCTGGCACGCCTGCCTTGGCACAGCTTCGCCCGCCTGCCTGCTGTAGGGAGTGGAGTGGACTCGGCTCCGGCCACCTCGAGAGCAGCCTGGCTCGCTGGCATCTGCTTCTCTTAGCGGGTCTTTTCATAGACGTCCCTCCACGCCGCAGTTGGAGGTGGCTTTCACCTGTGCTGGGAGCAGTGGCCGGGGCACGATGTTGCTGCCCCTGGGTCTGCTTTGGGTGCAGAGGGGGCCTGGTTCTGCAGCGCCAGGCGTTTGCTGTTGTGATCTCACTGTCCCCCTTCCCCACTTCCTAAATCTGTACACTGGCCACCATCACCTTCCCTTTTGAAGGCTGACAGTGGCCATCAGCCAGTACTCGCCTGTGGAAAGGGATGCCCCTGGGTGGTTCTGACATAGGGGGCCTAGTGTCACCACACAGTGGGCCCAGAGCTCGAGATGCTGGCCACCTCTCCTTGCTGGCCCTGGTCAGTGATGGTGTGTCTGTACCCCTTGGCCTCCCTCAGACCTGCTCAGCGGGAGGCGGCCCGGGAGAGCGCCCAGGATCCACGCCAGGGCCAGTGTGCCAGTCCTGGGGCCCAGGACCCGGTTTGCTCAGCGTTCACTGGTCTTGCTGTTGATTCTTTTCTGATAAATGACATGGCCGGACTAGTGACCTCCAGACAGGAGAGTTCAGTGGGACACACATGGACGTTTTCTTCCTAAACGTGCGTTCAGCACTGGTGGAGACAATGGAGTTTGGGGGCCCGGGCGGTGAGGGTCCGCCCACGGGGAAGGCCTCAACTCCTCAGGCAGCATGTTTCCTCCCCGCCGCCCCCGTCCTTCAGTCTGTGGTGAGAGTGGGCTTGTGTTCGCTGCCAGGTGCTTACAGGTGGCCAGGCTGGTGGCCTTGAGTGGCTGCTCTCTGAGCTGCAGTCTAGCCTTCTGCCCAGGCTGGTGGCCTTCCCGTCCTGATTGGAATGTTTCCAGAGCCTCCCTAACAGCCAGTCCAGGTCTGCAGAGTGAGTTTATGCACTTACTGTCCTCGCTCCCATTTTAGCTACTTTGAGTTTTGCAAGTGAGTGTCATGAAATCCAGTCTACGACCAACCTCTTCCATTCGACTCAGGAAACCAGTGCTGTGCCAAGTTATTTCATCGCTGCCATTAATGATATGTTTATGCCATTTAAAGTGTTTTTGAAGTTTCAGATAGAGCCCACTAGTGCCCACGAACACCAGGCCTGGCATTAAGGTGACGCTCTGACTGTGCGGGGCACGGGACTGGGTGGGTGGAGTCTCTTGCTCCCCCAGTGTGAATGGTGGTCCTGTTATTTGAGCTTGGGAAGGGGCCACGGCTGCCTGGGTTGTCTTGCTGATGCTGCTCAGGGACCACCTACAGCCGAGTCACCTGGGTGGCTTGTTAGTGTCAGACCTACTAGGCCATAATCTCTGGGGTGGGGCTTTGAAATTTCTATTGCGTCAGCGTCTCCGAGGCATCTTAGCCAGACCTGAGTTCTCCATTCTGTCCTGGGAGAAAAATGGTAACGTGGTCACGCAGCTCATGGCTTCTCCCTTTGGTCTGTAATTTAGGTTCCTTCCTTTGCTTACTGTCTCTGGTGTGTTGCCAGCACTTTGCAGGACTCGGAACACCTGGGCTTACCTCCCCTCCTTCCTCCTGACCTAGACGGTCAGGGCAGAGGTGCTATTGGGGTCCGCCCTCGTCTGTCGCCCTGTGTGCATCTTTCTGAGGAGGGATTCTGAACTTGGCCACCGCCTGGAACCAGCTTGGTGCAGTCCGGCGCTGGCCTGAGCCTGTGTACCACGCTGCAGCCGCCGCGCCATGGGGTCCCAGAGTCAAGCCACTTGTGTGGCCTTAACTTGTGACTTCTGAGTTTAAAATGTGACTCTTGGGGCAAGTCGTTGCTACCGCTGACTGAACAGAGAGCATTGTTTCAGAGTGATCAATTGAAATCAGGTAGAAAAGGATCAGTTCCTTGGTGAAAGTGAATTACAGCGTCAAAGGGTCAGTGCCTGAGGGTGGTCCTCACGGTGAAGAATGCCGGTGACAGGTGATCAGCACACCCCAGGGACTGGGAGGAGACGGCTGCAAGTGTCCAGGGTGTCGGCAGAGCCTCCCCTTCGGCCCACCCTGGCACTCGTGCCTCAGGACTCTGACCATGACTGTGCCTCCCAGACTTCATGGAGTAGACCTGTCCGAATGCCCTTCAGATGGTTAAAGTCTTGTCCCCCAGTTGTGGATCTAAAATTGGGGTGGCCCTCTTTCTGGCGCCTTGGCCTCCTGACACAGGGGCTCCCTCTCTGCAGAGACACCCCAGTGCATGGCGATGGGCACCTTCCCTGTGTGGCTCTTTTCAGTCTTGCTCAACGTTTGGAATCCCCTTCTTAGGCCTCCAGCCCTGGTTGGTCCTGCTGAGCCTCAGGCACTTGACCTGGCTGTGAGCGAGGCTGTTCCCAAAACTGGATTGCTCAGCCGGCCATTTCCCCATCGGCCCCTGAGTCAGAGCTGCCTGGTGAGGTGACTCAGCCCCGACCTCCGAGAGCGAGGGCCAGGCACTCTGTTCAAGGAGGCAGGCCTCCTCAGCCCTCTCCAGCAAGTTCACGGTTGCCCCGGGAGTGCTGACTCAGAACAGGGCAGGCAGGCTCAGGCCTGGGAGTGGGCGTGGCTCCAGAAGCCCTTGGTTTTTGTTAGAACACTCATGCGGCTAAAAGGGCGGTTGAGACTAGTGTAGCCCAGCCTGCAGAGGCTCTTCGTTGTCTCTGAAGTCCTGGCCACTGCGCATGGGGACAGCTCTTGCGCTTCATTTCCCAGCAGCCTAGTTAAATGCGTGCCTGAAGTCACTGGTATTTGTTTCCAGACTGGTTTATGCCACTTGTATTTATTGTTGTGCTCGTATGATTTAATAGATATTGTTCAAACCAATGAAAGCATAGACTTGTTTATAAAACAGCTGTGAGAGGCACAGGCTTGTAACTCAGGAGGCTGAGGCAGGAGGCTACCACATTCGAGGCCAGCCTCCAAAACTTAGTGAAACTGTCTCAACAAAAGGGAGGGCTGGGGATGTGGCTCTGGTAGAGCACCACTGTGTTTAATCCCTGGTATCAAAAAAAAGAATTTGCAACCCAATTAGGTGGGGAAGAGCAACAATTGAGATGTACGGAGAGCAGGGTGGAGATCAGTCATGGGAAGACGTTCACTCGTGTTGTTTTTATGAGTGTCGCTTTGAAAACTAGAAATCCTGGACGATGCCCTGTGGGCCTCCTCCAGTCAAGCAGGGCAGTCTGGACGTTGGCCTTCATTCCCTCATTTAGTGGCGTGGAGCCGAGGCCTGTGCTCTCGTCCTCCTGCTGCACTAGGCACTGAAGGGTCTAGCAGAGAACAAAGGGAGGTTCTTTACTTGGGACATTCTAGTGATGGACAACAAACAAGTGCAGTGTTGGCCGAGGCGACTGAGCCCGGTTGAAACCTCCAGGTCAGAAAGCCAAGTCTTGGAGGTGGGGGGCAGGCCTGTGGTCCCCGGGGAGGGCAATAGTGTGGGTGTAGCGAGTGCAAAGGTCCTGAGGTGGAACCCCTGTGTGCCCACGGGGTGGTGAGGCCCGTGAGGCTGGGCGGGGGTCAGGGAGGAGCCCGGGCCAGTTAGTGTTGACTGTTGCAGCCTCTCTGGGTGGAAGGCATCGGAGGACTTTAGAGGAGGAGCAGCACCTCGTGCTGTGCCTTTTGAAAGGATCTCCGCTGGTCCCTGGAGAACAGACTGAGGGAAGGGGATGCAGTGGCGCAGTGGGTTCTGGGCCCCTGTGCAGGAGCGCGCAAGTTGGCCGAAGGTCAAGGGAGGGCTGTGGTGAGAGGAGGTTGAGAGGGCAGTGGAGGACGGCCCGCTGGGGTCCGCAGCGGGGGGAGGGGCCTCGGGGTGAGGGGAGGGCTGGGTGCAGGGGGTCGTGGGGGGCAGTGGGAACCTGGGCGTATTAAGTTCCCGCTGCTCTTAGAAGTTGGGAGAGACGGGGCCGGTGGACGGCAGGTCCAGAGGAACAGGCTGCGGGGAGTCGGGCCTGCCTCACGCGGTGCTGAAGCCTGGGCCTGGGGTCCCAGGGGGCTGCATCCCGCCCTGAGGTCAAGGAGAGGCAGATGTGGTCAGCACTGCTGGGGTCTGCGAGGAGGAGGAGAATGCCCTCTGCTGACCTCGGTAGACCCCTGCCTGGTGTGGGGACGAGAGGAATGTCAGCCCAGGCCTGGTGCAGTGGGCGCCCTCCAGGAGCCGGGAGGGGGCGGGGAAGGGGCTCGGAGGGCCTTGCCTTGGTGTGGTGCCTGCTGCTGGAGTGGGGGACCTGGAGAGCCTGGCACAGAGGGGACCATGCCCTGCCCTGCTTGGGTACAGGGGTTGGCGGGCCTGCTGCCTGTGGGGACAGCTGGGCTCAGGTGGGGGGAGACGCCCAGGGAGGGGTGGGTCTTCCACACCGTCCAGTGCATGGCCAGCAGCTGAGGTGTTTGGGGGACAGGAGCAGGTCCAGGGCAGTCCCGGGGCCCCGTGGGAGGCTCCAGTGGAGGTTTAAGGCCTGTGTCCCCCTCTGTGCAGTCTCCCTGAGGACCCTCTCCCTGTTGAGCTCCTGTCTGTCACAGGCACCATGCAGGCTGGGTGCCGTGCATCCCGAGGGCGTGGCTGGCCTCAGGCCTTGTCACACTGAGGGCGTGGCTGGCCTCAGGCCTTGTCGCGCTGGGAGGGGGGCGTTCAGACTGCTGGCAGTGGAGCCCGGGCGCAGACGCTAGCTGAACCTCCCAGCCTTGGCCTTTCCGCCTCCCCAGGAGCACTGAATCAGGCGTGGCAGGGGTAAAGTCAGGGCGGGGAACTGCAGTGACATCTGATGGAGGTGGCAGGGATGCATCCTTGCAGGAGCTCTGTGTGCAGAGGCCTCCACGTCCTCCCTGGTTGGCGTAGAGGCCCTGCGCCCCATTTCCGAGACTTGGACCTTTCACTGCCTGCACGGCGGCTGCGCGTGGCCGTCTTGTCCAGGTGCCCTCGGCCACCCTCAGCTCGCCTGCGTTCCTCTGGGGAGGTGTTTATCAGAAGAACCCTGATAAACCCTTTCTGTTTATCAGAAAGTCCGTGACCTGTCCTCAGCTGCCCAGAAGCCCTTGGATCTGTGCTTGCCGAAGGCCACACACCCCAGGTTGGCCGGATCTGTCACTCGAGGGTCCTGACAGCCCTGAGGAGGAGACACTTCTCAACCCTGGGCTGCTTCAGCTGCACACTCCCCAGTTCCCTGGGGAAATGGCTTCGTCTGAGGCCCAACGAGAGGCAGGGAAGAGTTGGGATGGGGTTGGGAAGCAGCAGAATGCCCCCTGCCCCAGGACTGGTCTTCAGGGGCAGAAGTGGCCTCTTCCAGGACACTCTCTGCCTCTTGGGGTGAAGTTGTCTGTGACCCCCCCCCCCCCCCCATCTTCCAGCAGAAGACAGCAAGCACCGTGGAGCGAAGCAGACCCCACACGCGCTGTCTCTGGCCCCCGTTAGGGGCTCCTGTGTGCACCGTTCCTGTGGCCAGGCCCTGGTGCTGGGCACTGCCGGGATCTTGTCCCCTCAGCAGGGTGCACAGTTCTTAGCTATATGTTAGGCAGCCAGCGTCCCCTTCTGGAACGTGTGCCCCTGAAGGCAGAGGCCGGGTCTGCTCCGTTCCCTGCTGCGTCCCAGGCTGGCACGGGCCAGTGTGGCCCTCGCCCTCCGCCTCACAGTTTCACACCTGTAGGTCTCACCAAGGCAGGTCAGAAATGTTTGGGGAAAACTGGCATCGGTACCGACCTCGTGGACTTCCCCTTTGTCATTCTCTGACCTGGTTTCTGCAAACACAGTGACGTTGTTTGTAAAGGGCTTGAGCATCCACAGGTTTTGTGTCTTGGGTGGGGAGTCCTGGAACCCGCCAGGGGAGGGCCAGGAGGAGCGGCTTGGCCGGCACCTGGAGCTCGGTTCTGGCTCACTGTGGATAAGCAGGCGTGTGCACCTCAGTGGCCCCCAGGACATCCCTCCATAGTCACCCAGGACGTGTGCAGAGTTGGAAGTCTGATTCTTAAAGTTTAGAACACGTTGCTCTTATGACTGGTTTTAGAGAACTTCCCTCCCAGAAGGTGAAATTAAAATCTATTTGTGATGCTCAGGGCTCCCCCTGCAGCTCAGCATAGCCTCTGGGCAAAGCGGGCTTCCTGGAGAAGCCCCCCGGGTCCTCGGAGGACGTGGGGCTGGCTCCCACCCTACGCACAGAGCCTGCATGGATCAGTGGGGGAGTGCGTCTGGGTGCATGGCAAGCTGTCTCCTCTTGGGAATTTGAACTGCCCGACAACGCGTGAAGCCCAGGGTCCCACAGAGACACACCTGTTTGGCTTCGCAAGCCGGTGCTCTGCTGGCCAATGACGGGCTGCAAGCCTGGCTCTTGCTAGCTGTGTGTTGTTGGGCAAGTTGCCTAACTGCTCTGTGCCTTGGTCCTTCATCTGTGGAATGCAGGAGCACCCACCTCATAAAGTTCAGCACTTGGCACAGAGTGACCATGACCACGTTAGCTGCTGTGCCGGAGTCGGAGTCGTTTTGACACACAGTGTCTGGGCCACGCCCCCTGAGGGCAGATTGACAGATGCTGGTAACAGGGAGGGTTGGGAGGGCTTTGATCCACACCTGCCCTGCGGGCCTTGAATCCCTGGCTCCATGACAGTGGCCCCTCCTGCCCAGAGAGTGAGCAGGGTGCAGGTCTGAGTCCCGGACAGGGCCGGCAGCCAGGGCCACCGCCTCCTGGCTGTGCAGCAGGCTGGACTTCCCCACCGGCCACCCTCCAGGCTATGGTCAGTGGGGAGAAATGGGGGCCTTGGGGTGGTGGCAGGGCTGCCTCCCTCCCTGCTTCATTTTACAGGTGAGTCCGCTGTAGCTCAGAGAGGTGCAGGCGTTTCCAGAGGCCACACAGCAAATCAGAGATGGAGCTAGGACTGGAACTGGGCTCCTCTATTCCAGCCCTCTGCTCCCCTCCTCCCTCTGTCTTCTCACCCCCGACTCCTGGCCTGGGTGCTTCATTTGGATGGGAGGGGCTCCCCTGGAGCACAAGGCTGTGGCTGCCTTGGGAGATGCTCTCCATTCCTGGAAGTGGCAGGTGGCCCTGTAGGTCCCACTGTGGGTCTCCACCTGCCCACAGGGAATCGCAGCCGCATCTCCAGCTCCTCCTCCCTCAGCAGCTGCTCCACAGCCTCTGGCACAGGGTGGAATGTCCCACGCTGCACTCTGGGAGCTCAGAGCTGTGTACGATGTCCGGGGCCAGCTGTGTGACCCAGACAGCTTTGAGGACTGCTGTTCCAGGAGAGCAAGGGGGGACAGGGCAGGGGGCGTGGAGGAGCCACTGGGCCTGGCGGAGCCCTGGCTTCCTGGAGGGCACCTGTCCTTTGGGAGCCGTGGCTGCTCCCCTTGGCCGGGTCTCTGCACCTGCAGCGTCTCCCCTCCTCCCTTGAACTCTCAGGACCAGCCGGCTCCAGGACACCGTGCCGTGGGGCGCCCTGGGCTTGCTGACGCCTCGACCTTGCTTCCCCTGCTTTGCTGGGGTCCCGCTGCCCTCCACCCTCACTGGGCCGCCTCTCCTCTCCCCGCCTCACGGGGCCCTGGATGCAGGCAGCACCACCCGCCTGGCTCCCCCTTGAGGGTCTAGTTGAGGTTCACAGATCCCCCCAAACTGAACGGTGTCCCCAGGAAGCCGTCCTCCTTGTGCCTGTGTCTGGGTCACCAGCAGATCCTGCCAGCGCCACAAACCGGTGCTTCTGGACAGCTGCCGGAGGGCCCCCGCCACGGCCTCCTCTGGGGCAGCTGCTGCTTCCGCATGGGCTCCCACCTCCGCTCCTGCCCACCCTCAGGGGCAGCACAGTGGCACGTGGGGTCCTGTCACTCTGCCCGGGACAACCACACTCCCACCTCACCAGGACCTAGGGGACCCGCCCTTTGCCTCTGGCTCTTCAGGCGCACCCACCTCGGGCCTTTGCAGTGCTGTCCCTGCCACCTCCTGCCTTCCTCCTCCTCCGCCCAGCTTCCCTGCTCCACTGTGGCCCCTGAAGGTCACTGTGGCCTGAGGCGCTGCTCCTTTATTGACTCACTTTCTCTCACTGGGTTGGAGCCTGGAACCTGACTCTGTGACCCTTTGTTCTCTGCTGTGTTTTCTGGTCCCTGCTGTCACCAGGCTTGGGGGATGAGGAAGGGAGGACCCGAGGAGATGCCTCCCCCTCCCCCACAGGGCTCTTGGACTCCACCTGCCTTGGCCCCAGAGGGGACAGCCTGCCCCTTTCCTTTACTGTGCTGTTTGCTCTCGAAGGCCAGGGGGACTGATCACCTCGCCACGTCATGAAGCTGTCCTAGCGTTGGCTCTGCCTCCCCGGTTCCCCAGTTCCCGTGTGTGTCTCAGGGTCTCCAGCTCTTTCCTGGCAGAGACCACAGGGCGGGGGTGGAAGGAGAGCCGGTCGGTTGGGGGCCTGGAGTCCTGCCTCCCACCGACACCCTCCCCCTGCCTGGAAAGAGCTGTCGTAGTCACCAAGTCCTGCAGGAAAGCGTCTGGCACGCAGCAGCAGACACACATCCAACAAATGCTTAACCACTTAACCACTTTCTCCACGTGACAGCAGCGGTCTGGGAATTGGGGACACGTCAGGGACAAAACAGCCTCTCATCCCACCCTCTGGAGCCACCAGATGGACAGTGAGCACCAAGCAGTCAGAGCGCGTGGGTGGGGATGAGCATGACCCAGGAAATCACAGGGACCCGGCAGAGCGGGGAGGGGTGGCTTCAGAGCAGGCAGGGTGGCTCACTGGGGAGGGGACCTGGAGCAAAGTCAGGAAGGATGGGTGAGCCACGTGACTGCCTGGGGGAAGAGCTTTCCTGGCAGAGGGAACAGCCTGTGCAGAGTCCCCAAGGTGGGAGCAGACACCTGGAAAGGAGGCATGAAAGAAGGGAGGTGGCTAGATCAGAGGCTGCCCAGGCGATGGAGAGATGGGGATGACGGGAAGCACATGCAAGGAGCAAAGCGATGCTCTGGGAGTGGTTTTCTGAGCCTGGCCAGGAGCCCCGTGGGGACCAGAAGCTTTGGAGGCATCCTCTGCACCGATCAGGGCAGGCTGGTGGCTGTGAGGGCCTGGCGCCTTCGAAATCCCTGTGGGCTCTGTGTGTGCAGTTGGGGGGCAGCAGAATGCACAGAGCCGAGGCGGAGCTGAGCTCAGGGGGGCCCTCCCACCCCGTTTTTAAAAGCTTCACCACCTTGTCTGACAGGCTTTCAAACAGCCGTCTCCTGCTTTCCAGTTGTGCTGGTCTTGTTCAGCTCAGTCCTGATGCTCGGGTTGAGGGTCCTGAGTGGCATGTGTTTTGCTGGCTGGCATGGAGGGATGTCAGGGGACCATTAAGTCCACTCCGCTCCCCACCACTCCCTGAGGGCACAGATTCTTGGAGTCTGAGCCTGCGCTGTGGGAGCATCGGGTCTGGAGGGTCTGCTGTTCCCTCGCTCGCTCTTCATCAGTGCCGAGCTGGACATGACTAGCTTCTTCCGTCCTGGATCACGTGGGGCTCCCCGATTCCCCCACAGCGAATGAGGGACTGCCCATGTGGGATCACGTGCCATGAGAACCTGGCTGTCCCCAGAGCACAGTGGCTGCACCAGGACTCATTGGGGAGCTTAGAGACACTGCCCATCCACTGCGCCACCCCCAGGTTCCCGTGTGGTGACCTGCTGTGCCGCCCGCCCGTTCCTCCCATCTCAGAACACGTCTCAGAAGCAGCCAGGGCTGTGTCTCTGGGAAGAGGATTCCGCCCAGGTTACCTGGAGTTGTGAGCAGTGAGCAGCAGCTCGACCCTGCATGTGGGGTCGCTTGGATCTGTCCTGGGAGCTGCAGAGAAGGTCACACTTCTGTGGAACAAGTGGGCGAGGAGCCAGTGTGGAAGTGACAGGTCCAGCCCTGAAGGTGGCCCGTGGAGGTGGCTTGTGAAGGTCTAGCAGGTGGAGTGCCCCTGTGAGGCCTAGTAGGAGAGAGAGGAGGGACAGGTTCACTCCGAGGGCTCTGGCTGGACAGCCTCCTTCACCAAGAAAAGGAGCCGGGTTCCTAGTCATCAGATGGGGCAGGATCTGAATTCCAGGGACTTTCCAGAGTCCAGGAGAGGTCGCACCAGCGTGTAAATGGCGCCTGATGTGTCTGAGCCCAGAGGCTAGCTGAGAGCCGGCCTGGGCCCTGGAGCGTCATCTGCAGGAGGCTGTGCCTGGGGTCGCCGAGGGAGGGCTTGTGCTCAGAGGCGAGCCCATGTGTGGATCTGATCTTCCCAAGGAGGAGCCCTGGGACCTCAGACCGGTCGGTGTCTTGGGCAGTGCAAGATGCCGTGACAAGACACCAGGGACTGGGGCTTAAATGACAGCAATTAGCTTCTCACGCTGCAGAGGCTGCAGGTCTGGAGGAGGGAGCCAGCTGTCCAGGACCTGGGGAGGCCGTCCTGACTTCAGACGGCATCTCCTCGCTGCACCCTCACCTGGCCTTTTCTCAGGGCACGTGTCTGGGGCGAGGGAGGGAGTGGGGAGAGATCCTTCCTATAAGGCGCTAATCCCCTTGGAAGGGCCCCACCCGTATGACCTTATCATAACCTGGTTACCTCCCAACCCAAAGTCCCATCTCCAGGTATGACGCTGCATATTCGCCAAATATGACACCAAATCCAGCTGTCAATTTGGGATAAGGACAAAGTCAAGGACACGCAGAACCTTGGGCAGGCAGCACATGCGTGGCCCAGCACAGGGTGTTTCTAACCCCCTGGAAGGTTACCTCCCCTTCCCTTCAGAAGGGTGCACTGATGTCACTGCTCCAGACTCTACAGTGGCTCCATCTGAGGGCTCTCCTCTTCCTCTTCCATTCATTTTGCTTCTTCTAATTGGCCATGGACTTGGAGACCACCCAACCCCACTCAGCTGAACAGCGGCGTGCCCTGGGTGTGCAGCGGAGGCGCTGGTCACAGTGCCTCTAGGTAGAGTCTCCACCAGAGTTGCACAGTCAGTCCGTCATGGACAAGTGAGTTCTTCTGACTGTCCTCTGGGTGGCGAAGGTTCAGGAGCTTTGAATGGGAGTTCACTTGTGGCAACTCTGTGGTCAGCGTAACCAGCAGGGAGCAGCCTATAATCCCTGTGCTTGCCCCACAAGCTGGCGGGCATCCACTTGGACCTGGGGCAGGGCTGGGAGCCCGGCAGGGGTCTTTGCACCCGAGATGCTCATTCTGCTTACCTGGGTGGCAGGCCCAGCCTAGGAAGCCTGTGACATTTCCCTGCAGGGCCCCAGTGAGGGGCATCTTGCTGTCCAGGTTAGGACTCCACTTCTCTCTAGATTCACTCACCCAGCTGCCCCTCCTCCCCAGCTGGCTGTACCAAGTGTGGGCTGGGGGGAGACGCCTCCCTCCTCATGCCTGCGGACACCCGCCAGCACAGGACCCGGCTGTGAGCAGGACCTGTCCCTGCCCGCAAGTCCTCTCGGAGGTAGAGACTGGCAGGGAATCAGTAAACAGCTCCACAGGCAGGGGAACCACTGTGAGGGAAAGATCCAGAAAGACCATAGAAAAAACAGGGCAAGTGCTGGAGAGCAGCGGGAGTGGGCAAGTGGCCTGCTAGGGGGGTAGGAGAGGACTTGAGGGGAGGGGACACCCAGACCCCAAAGGTGAGGAAGAGCATGGGAGGCAGGGGGAAGGGCAGGGACAAGCCAGGCTGGAGGGGCTGAGGTGGCAAGAACAGACCAGTCCCCAGGAGAGCTGGCCCCGGGCAAGGAGGGGAGCAGAGGGCAGCGGGCAGGTGCACTGGGCTCTGACGCAGTGCACGCCCTCCGCAGCACTGGGGTCCAGTGACCCTGTCATGTCCAGTGGTCCTTCGGAGGCCGTCCTTGTTTGGGGAAGGATGGATTCAGGGAGAGAGGGGGAGTGGAGAGGCCCACAAGGCAGCTGTTGCCACGGTCCCTGCAGAGGATGCTCAGGCTGCGCTCAAACTGGGTGGCAGCAGGGGACAGGGCTGCGTGGGTGTGGAGTTCGGTCCAGGACTCTGAGGTCGGTAGCTCTGGGTGGGCCACAGGGAGGCCTCGGGGCCCCTCCTGGGTGCGCAGCAGGTTCTCCCGCAGCCCTGCGTGCCAGCGTGGGGGGTGGTGTGTGGGTCCAGGGTCCACCAGGAGCAGTGGAGTGAGGAGTCTGCTGGGCGTTGATTGACATGCTCTGTGATGAGAGGGGTGGGAGAGCCCCACTTCTGGTGGCAGGCAGGGCCACATAATGTCCCACTAGCTGGGATTCCCAATAGACAGCCGCAGGGACATGCCCGGTGGTCAGTGGGGTGGAGGCTGGCACTTGGCCCAAACTCCACGGCTCAGAAGCCCCGGCTGGCAGTCAGCCTTGGAGGCAGTCGCCGTCTGACTCACCTCCCGCTCCACGCTCCACTCTGTCACGCTCACGGGCCACATGCGCTGAGCTCTGCCCAGCAAGCCACACTCTGACGTCCTGCTTCCCCGCGCTCCTCCCGGCCCTGCTCGGAGTCAGTTGTCTGGCAGCCATGGCCTCCACTTCATGGAGGCTGAAACTGAGGTTAGGAGGCCAAGGGGCCTGGAGTGACCTATCCTGGGTCTCACAGTCCATGATAGGAGGCTCACCCCCGAGTGTCTGCGGGCCATGCTGCCGCGCCCTGGTCATGTGCCGTGCTGAGGTCTTCCTCTCAATTCAGTGGCCACACGAGCCTCCAGGACTGGTTTCGATTGGCAAAGGCAAACCTGGAGCTCGGACAGTGCCACGCCTGGCTGAGGTCACACAGCATGGGGGTGGGAAGCCAGTTCTTACGGGAAACCCTGAGGTGGTTTTCTGACCCCCCACTGTTGCGGCCCATGGAGCTGAAAGGCCTGGGCTCTGCTCCCCAAAGCCCACTCTGCCTTCCTCCTCCAGGAGGTGGACACTGCCTAGTCCTCTGTGGGAGAGTTTAGGGAGGAAGCTGAGAAAGGGCACGGAATCAAGGGCCATGTGGACACCAGCTGCTGGTGTGCTCCAGGGGGCTCGGCGGGATGCCCAGGGGTGGCAGAGGCCCTTCCTGTGGGGACTTGCCCACACCTTCAGTGCTCCTCCCAGGTGGGCCCCCTGGGCTGGGGAGAAGGTGCGCCCCCAGTGGGAATGCTGCGGTTGCCATGGCCGCAGGAGCCAAGAGGTGGAAGAGCCACTGTGGGGGGCAGAGAGCCCGTGTGGCTGGCAAGGCGGGTGGTGGGACAGTGCTTTGTCTGATGGAGCTGGTATGCTTAGTTTAATGGATGCACGGGGTGGTCACAGAGGAGCTGGAGGTTGGTGACTTCAGACTGCCCATCTCTAGCTGCTGCTTGTCCTGCTACGCACCGCGGGAGCTATTTCCCCAGAAGACGGGACATCGGAGGGAGATGTGCTTGGTGCTGTCTGCATCTGTGAGCAGACTTCCAGGAGGCTGTGTCCTCCAGGTGTCTCCTGGCAGAGGATCCATGTCCCCTGGCTGACAGCGCTCACCAGCTGCAGAGGTCCCCTTCAGCCTCCTTGTGTCTTGTGCCGAGCCATGCCGATCTCTGGGCCTCTTTCCTAGATTCTCGCTCAGGCAAGTTGATTGAGCTGACCACAGGCCTTGAGTGCCCCGCATGGGGAGGGATTCAGGCAGGGGCAGCCCTGATCTGGACTGGGAGCCAGGCCTGTGGAGAGAGGAATGTTTCTTGTCATCCAAGGCTTCTCAGTTCTTTTAACAGATATTTCTTGAGGACTACCGTGTCCACTTCGGCAGTGATCCCCCTCTGTGCTCAGTTTCATTTTCTGTGGTTTCAGTTATCCTTGTCAACCTTGGTCTAAAAATATTAAGTGGAAAGGTCCAGAAATAATTCGTATTTTTATGTTGCATGCAATTATGAGTAGTGTGATAAAGTCCCCTGCTGCTCTGCTCCATCCTGCCCAGGACATGAGTCATCCCTTTATTCAGTGTATCCATGCTGTATGTGCTACCTGCCCGTTAGTCACTAGTAGCCATCTTGGTTGTCTGATCAATTGTCATGGTGTAGCAGTACTTGTGTTCAAGTACCCCTTATTTTACTTCCTAACTGCTTCAAAGGACAAGAGTAGTAATGATGGCAATTCAGAGATGCCAAAAGCTTCCCTGACCCAACCCGCACATGCCAGGATCAGCCCCCACCCCTAAGTCGTGACAGCCCAGAACGTCTCCAGACACCCCAGATGTGCTCCCTGGTGGAGAAGCACTGATGTAAACCCTGCCGTTGGCCAGCTTTGAGCCTGGCCCATTCCCAACTCCTGCACGCTCCGGCAGAGCTGGCTCGGGGCCGACACCTAGTGCAGGTGAGGTCCTCAAGTGTTTACCCTGCCCACCTGGCTTCCCACCTCTCCCGACCTGGCTGCTGTGGCTGGAGCCCCGCTCCTTCCTGTTGAGACAGGGCAGTGGAATTGTCTGGGTGAAGGGAAGAGAGCTGGGTGTGGAAGGTGTGGCACAGCCTCACACCTGCAGTGTGAGCCCTGTGGTCCTTATTACCCAAGCGTCTGTTTTGCTGTGCTAAGCTGCCCTCGGGCCCTAGCGCTAAAAAGGTGGGCAGCACCTTATTCTGCAGTTGCAGGTCAGTGTAATGGGTGTTGGGTGGGGAGACACTGGGCAGTGGAATTCCACAGGGGGCACTCCACACCCAGGAGTTAAAGAAGGAAGGCTTCCTGGAGGAGGCGGTGTCCCAGCTGGGACCTGAAAGATGAGTACGCGTCAGCTGGGTGCAGGAAGGGGAGGGATTATAGTCTGGGTTCTCTGTATTTTAAATAAAGTTTTAAAAGCTTTTCTGAAAAAAAAAAAGTTCCATTTAGTAGGTGATGATTAAAAAGGGCCAAACCACGTTCAAAGGCCCTGGGTCCTGCCTCTGTTGGGAAGTCATGTCCTCAGACCCACATACCAACATGGACGTGCTTGGCACACGTGAGGCCCAGGGTGGATGTGGAGTGTGGGGTCCGTGGCAGGAGGGGGCCTGCCCCTTCTCCCCTCCTGCCCATGCAGGTGTGTCCTTACCCCCCTGGATGCTTTCTGGCTGTGGGTGCTGAGCCTGGCAGGAGGGAAGAACAGCAGGGCAGGTGCGGAACCTGAACCAGAGAGGGGCCCAGCCGTCTCCTGGGCCCAGCAAAAGCTTGCTGAGGCTGGCTGCATGTCCACTGGGGGTTTCCGGGACCCCCCTCCCTCTGTGGCCTCTCGGGACAGGGCTGATGGACACTTCCTCTCACTTGGGCTTCTGTGATCTCCTCCACGGGGAGAGAACCTGATGGGTGAAATGTGTCAAGGCACGCACTGAACATCAAAGCCCATGTCCCATTGGCTGAAGCCGGCCAGGTACCTGGCCTCCAGGTGGCCAGGCAGGGCCATCCTGCTGGATCTGGGAGGAATGGCCCGCCCTCCAGCGGTGTCAGGGGTGCAGGCATGCTCCCGTGACCCTCTGTGTCGTCTCTCTCCCCACACAGCTACAGCCTCCGCCTGGCGTCCCGATGCCCTCCACCGACAGCGCCGTACATCACCAGGCAGTGTAGGAAGGTCAAGGCCCCTGCTGCGACCCAGTTCCAGGGACCCTTCTTCAAAGAGTAGACTCTTCGCCTGCTCCCTGACAGGTAGGAGACAGGTGGCAGCAGTCCTGGCGACACCAAGTGGATCTCGGGGCCCAGACCTTGGTATGGGTCTCAGGTGGGTGGGTGGGAGGACTTACGAAGGGCCTGTGAGCCAGGCCGGGGTCCTTCCTGCAGGAGGGCACTTGGTGGCCAAGAGCACAGATCCTGGACTCCCAGGGTTTAGACCCCAGCTCTGCCCCTGGTTGTCTGCAGGACTTCAAGTCACCTAATCTGAGTCTCAGTTCCCCCATCTATAAAATGGGGTCCACAACAAAACCTCCTTCATAAGATGACTGAAACAATTTCAAGTGTTAGATGTGTGCAGAGCACTCAGCTCAGTACCTGGCCCATAGTCATCTAGGTAAGTATGAGCTGCTGTAACAGCGGTTCTAGTACTCATTTTTTAAAAATAGTACTTCTCCTCAGTATTCAATTGATACTTCAGAGGCTTTAAGCTCAAAAAAGATTATGAAGTCCTCATTCCCTCAATGTATTTGAAAATCAAAACAATACTAATCCTTAAAATACACAATTGAGATTTATTTTGAACCAAACTAGTCTCTTTCTTTCTAGGTTCTCTGAGGGTAGAAACCTAGAGTCATTCTAAGTTTTCTATTGATAAAAACAAGGAAGCTGGACTTTTCATTTGGGGTGTCTAGGCTTTGCCGGTGCCCACGGGCAGGCTTGGTGACATAGCACAGCTGCACCGACTGTGCCCCTGAGGTCTGTGTCACAAAGCTTGCCCTGGGGAGCCAAGCAGGGGAGGACCTGGCTCAGTCCTGAATGGGCCAAGACGGTCCCGCTCTGATTCAGAGTGAGACTGGCTCTGGTCACGTGGAGTTCAGAGGCCCGTGCTTCACACCCCCTCAGGGGTGGGACCACTAGCCAGGGCATTTGGAATGAGACTTGTCATTCAAGGCAGAGGTGGTGGAACCGTGCAGTGGGGCATTTGGCCTTGGACCAGGGACAAACCCCTTCCTGCCTCTGCCTGTCCTCCCATCTGCTCTCCCCTGTGGAGTGTCTGGGCTGGGCCTTATTCCTCTGGAGGCTTGGGAGAGACGATCCACCTTCCCGAGTCTGCCGCCAGCTGCCCCTGGAAGGGGACATGACCCTGAACTGGAGTCCTATGGGGCAGTTGAAACAGACTCACAGGTCTGGGAGGCCCCAGAGGTGAACTCTCTCCTCCTCCATTTCACAGATGGAAAAATTGAGACCCTGAGAGAAGAGGCTTGAGCATTAGTTAGATAGTGGGCAAAACCAACCTGAGGTAGCAGAGTTCTCCACAGTGGCTGCTCCAGGGGACAGGAGGCATTGTGGTCATCCTAAAAGGTGGCCTGGGCGGGGGCAGTTTCTCAGTGGGTGCTGTTCCGCACCCTGTCTGTGTGGGCTACTTAGTGAACGGTTTAATTTTAAACTGAGCAGCGCGCAGAGCCTGGGTCGGCGCTGAGCTGTGCACTTCCCTTCTCTCCCCAGCACCTGAAGTGACCTGGAATCGTGAAGCCAAAGGGCCCGGCAGTCTGCCTGCAGGGAGCACCGACCCACCCCGGCCTAGCCAGCCTGCGAGAGGCGGGGAGTGAGCGTGCGAACGCGGGCTCCAGGCTGCGTGTGCAGGTGATCCACGTGGGCTTCAAGGTCCTGAGCCTGGGGAGCAGAGGTGGCTGACTCCCTTGGTCCCCCGGATGGACGACCCTGGCCGCAGCTGGACCTTGCTCTGCAGCCCCGCCTTCCTGTCCGGTGGGGCCTCTCCTACTATGCAATTTCCAAGAGCCCCTTGAGCCTCCTTTTGCTTCTTCAGTTGTCCTTTGCCACGTGGGGACTTTGGTCTGGCCCTGGGGTCAGCTTCAGTCCTGAGGAAGGCCTTCAGGAGGAGGCCTCGCTCCCCTTCAGGACCACCCGCTCCCCATGGACCCTCTCCCCACAACATCTCTGGGAATCAGTAGCATAGAGACGCATCGGGGCCAAACCTGAAGGCTGAACCCCAGCCCTCGGGACACCCTGTTTCCTGCCTACGCAGCCCAAGCTGTGGCTCTGGAATCGTTTCCAGGTTTGAGACCCCAGTTGTCCATTGCTCTTGAGTCTTTGCAGGGAGCCCCTACAGCAGGCGCATGCAGGAGAAAGACCTTGTCCCCATCCATGGGATGGCTCGGGAGGAGGGGCTCTCTGGGCCCCACTGCCTGGCTTGTAGGGGACCTTCAGCATCTGAGCTTCTCAAACGAGCTGGAAAGGAAAGCAAGCAAAGTTGGACATGGGAAAAAAACAGAAGGACTGAAAAGCACAGGGAGAAGGAAAAGAGATTTCCAGAGGCCATAAATGCCCGCCAGGGGACGAGGGCTGAGCCTGCTCCCTGGTGGACAGTCCACGTCTCGGGGAAACGGGTGGCTGAGCTCGGACTCTGGAGCCGGTTCAGTGAGGTTCTTGGGTTTTGTGCCTTTGGGGCAGACCCCGGATGAGGATGCCTGAGACCGCCTTGGTGTTGTCCTCTCGACTCCGTTCCAGTGGTGACGGGCTGAACCCCAAGTGGACGGGGGCTCGGGAAAGCCGTCACACAATAAAGGGATTTCTTTTCAGGGCTACTATGGTTGATCTTGCAACTTTGTAAATATGTATGTAGACACTTTTAAAAGCATGTATTTATGTCCCTGACTGTAAATGCTGTTTTTAAAGTTTTATAACGTGTTATTTAATGAATCCGTCGACGGGCTGCAGCGTGGGGTCTGGCAATGTCCAGGACGAGTCTCGCCAGAGCCTCACACGGGCAGGACGATGCTGATCGGTGGCCGACGTCCTCTCCCTGATTCCCACCCAGCTGAAGTGCGTCTTTCGATTTCAATTCCCATAAACCGGAACCCTCTGCACTCCCACAGCTGACCCTCACAAGCATGGGGAATTGTGGCTGTCCCTGGTCCTGATGACACAGTTTCGTCCCCTAACTGCTCACACCGTGAACTGTACCCCAGCTCTCGGGTCCTGAGGGCTCCCCCTTCCAGCTTTGGGGAAGCTCATGAACCAAAGCTCCAGTCACCTTCTGCCAGTGGTGAACTCGGGGGGCATGCAGCTGGGGTCTCAGGGGAGACTCATTTTTGCGTGTGCAAATGTGCTGCCCACCGCCAGCACCCCGTCCGCCAGGGACGTGGCAGTAGTGAGAGGGGTGGTTTGCTAGGGTGGTGTCCCCGGGTCACTGGCGGCCTTCCTTCCGGGGGGTGGATGGTGGAAGGTGGTTCTGTGTCTGCCGTGAAGGAAACCAACAATAAAGCGAGGGGAGCGGCGGGAGGAGCAGGCGCAGTGTGCTCATTTGGTTTCTGTGCTTCCTCGTCTGGGTTGGCTGGTCCTGGGCCCCTGGGTCCGAGTGGGCAGGCTCCCTCCTGTCCTCCTGCCATTTCTCTGTGAGTAGAAAGGCCCCTGTGATCGCCAGGCTGG
The DNA here is from genome assembly GCA_020662805.1 of Glaucomys volans. NCBI lineage: Eukaryota > Metazoa > Chordata > Mammalia > Rodentia > Sciuridae > Glaucomys > Glaucomys volans. The sequence goes on along the minus strand of JAJEJO010004491.1, from coordinate 590,138 downwards.
CCTCTGGCAGCCGTGTCTGAGGTCCAGTTCACACAGCACGCCATGTACCCTCTCGTGTACGGATCCGTGTGTTGAGCACCTTCAAGGCATCCAGCCACTCCACATGCTGCGTCCACTGTCCTCACCCCAGGAAGCGCCACACCCCCAGCACTTCCTCCCTTCTTCCCCAGGTGCCTCGCTGCAGATCTCCTCCTGTCCCCAGGGATGTGTCTGTTCTGGACATTTCTTGTAAGCAGAACCATCCAATCTGGTGTGGTGCCTCCTTCCTCTCTGCAGCCTGGCCTTCCTTTGAGTGGATGGACGTACAGCTTTTCTTCTGACCAGCCTGCAGCTGGTGGGCATCGGGGCTGCTTCCACTTTTTGGCTATGAAGGATAAGGCTGTGCCCACGTGGATCTGCTTGGGCATGCAGCGGGCAGGGGAGTGGGGTCATGTGGCCGCTCAGCAGGCTCGACTGTCTTCCAGAGTGGCCACACTCCTCCACATTCCCACTCGACCTGTGAGGGTTCCAGGCTCCCCACGCCTTCCTTAGCACTGCCACTGTCCCTTCCGTTTGAGCCATCCTAGGGGGTGTGAATGCAGTGAGGGACCAGGGCCCAGAGAATGTGGGGACGAGGACAGGTGAATTGCGAGGGGCCATGAGCATGAGCATTTTCTTGGGTTTGGGGTGGAGGGACCAATAACAGGGTGCAGCGGGAGGCCCCCAGATGGACTTAACTTATATCCACGTGTGACCTGGAGGCGGAAGAAGGGCCCGGGCTCTGTCCTTCAGCTAAACACTTCTAAAGGAGAAGTGCGAGCCCCTTGAGCTCCTGAGAGGAGCGAACGAGAGGAGATGTGGATGTGCGCACACAGGAGACTTATGCTGAGGAGCTGGCTCCCGCCACTACAGAAGCCAAGAGCTTCTGCCATCTGCCATCTGCAAGCTGGAGCGGGGGACAGCTTCCCGGAGGTGTGACCCAACCCGGATGAGCTCACAGTGGGAAGCCCAGTCTGAGATCAGAGGAGGAGATGAGCTGTCCCAGGGAGGCAGGAAAAATCGGGCTGGCGGGTTTCCTCTTTCCTCCACCTGCTGTTCTATCTGGGCCCTCAGTGCACTGGAGGTGCCCACTCAGCCTGGGGAGGCCATCCTCAGGGAGTCACATGCCAGCCATCTGGAAGCAACCCCCAGAAACACCCAGAAATAATGGATCACCTTCCCAGATGAACACAGAAGACCCATCTTCACCCAGGACCACCTGTTCTGGACAAAACTCCTCTAGAAAGTCAAGACCTCCGAGTGAGGTGAGATCTGACTCTGGCCCCTGAGTCTCAGCAGACAGAGACGACTCAGTGCTGACAGCGGGGAGAGGGAGGGCAGAGTAGGGGAGGACTGGTGAGAGGCAGTCCCCGGTCCTTGAGAGCATAGAGAAGGCTTCCTGGAGGGGAGGGGACAGGACAGGGGACACTTGGCAGACCCTGATCAGCTCTCCTAAAGCCTTAGAGGGATTCATACAGGGAAGAGAGATTTTCTCAGTGTAACTGGTGACCTGGAATTAGCGTGAAGGTAGTGTCCATTGACAGAGGACCTGTCGGCTCTGCCAGATGGGCACACATGGCCCCATCTTGTCCTCACAAGCTTCCAGGTGGCAGAGCGGATCCAGCGTCCCTTCTGCACAGGTAGGTGACTGACCCAGGCCACACCCACTCAGCATCCGCCTGGGGTGGGCTGCTATTTATAGGCTCCCCTTACTGGGCTCTGCCCAGACCGGGCAGCCCCTCACCTCCAGCAGCCCGTCAGTGAGGGTATCTCCATAACCTTTTCACAGATGAAGAAGCTGAGACCCAGAGATGTTAAACAGTTTGTCCGGGTCACACAGCTGGTTGATGAGGGCCAGGAAGTGGACACAGATCTTTCCAGGTCCAAGGGCTAACATTTCTCACTCATCCCTGCCCCTCAGTGCTGCTTCTGCCTCTGCCCTGCCGATCTCTTCTGATCTCAAGCCACCTGGAACATGACCACAGAGGTCAGTCCCCAGCCCCTGGGACATGGCCATAGATGGGCAACTTTTGCCCCCACCCAGATTTGTAGCCATGAGAGAGGCATGGGGCTCAAAGCCAGGCTCTGGAGCGCCAGCCCAGGTCAGAGCCCTGCTCTGCTCCTTACTGGCTGTGTGGCCTTGGCCTGTCCCTGACCTCAGCCAGGTTCTTGGTTCTCACACACTTTCCTATGTGCTAGAGAGGACAGGGTGAGTCGGCTGTTCCTGGGGTCACCCAGTCCTATGGCTAAAAGAGATTCCTGGCCTCCATCCGGGCACCTGAGAGTTGGCACGTTGCATGCTCAGCAAGTTCTGTGTCCACCAAGTGTGATGCCCACTAAGTGGGAATCGGGGCCACCGCACTCCAGGCCCTGGCCACACCTCTGGATCGAGGTCACCACAGGGAGCTCTGGACCCACAGGGTCAGGCTGGGCCCAGGGCTGAGTCGCTAGGAGGAGGACTCGGCTCGCAATGGCACCCCTGGGTGGTTCCGAACCCGGCCACCTGTGACGAAGGGACAGCGACAGCCCCTGTGGACCTCCGTGGCAGCCCCCGACAGAAAGAGACTGGCCTTGTCCCTGGGAGGTGTTAGAACGTGGTGAGGTGGCAGTGGAGAGTCCAGAGGTCAACAAACTGCCGAGTGACTGAGACGTGCCGTGTGCACCATGAGGACAAGGAGCCGTGTGCACTGCCAAGCAGACGCAGCGCAGGTCACCTGTGCCCTGAGGCTGGGCGTCTCCCTGGGCACCGAAGGCGGGGACCAGCCGTTCACCTGAAGCTGTGATGCTGCCTCTGGCCACCAGATGGGGGTCCTCCGTCACGCCGAGGCTCAGGACGGCCAGTCCCCATCCAGGCGGACCCTGTGATCCTGGTCAAGGCTGAAGTCAAAGGAGCTTTGGGGCCACGGAGCCTCTCAGCACAGTGGGGAAATAAGTCTCCGCGAGTCCCACAGGGGTCGTCATGTGGTCCCTGCTCCAGAGACGGAGGCTGGGATCCCCTCAGGTACGTGGAAAAGGGAGACACCCCCTCACTCAAAATGCCCCCCAACTTTGCAGCCGCCCCCAGGATTGCAGTGGGAAGCCAACTCCCAGAGGAGAGCCGGTGTGACGACAGGCTGGTGGGAGGGGTGGGCCAGAGGGTGTGGCAAGGGCTCCCGGCCCAGGGGAAAGTGGAACCTGCCTCCGGTCCCTGGGGATGGAGCAGAGGATAAGTCATCCTTCGTGGTCCACCCGCCTCCTCCAGCTGCAGGCCAGAGGATGAAGGCAGGTGTCCTGGGGGTGAGGCAGGTGGAGGGCCACACCTGATCACTTGAGGGTAGTCCTGTGACTTACATGCTGGGCTGAAGGAGGGGACTGAGGCCAGTAACGGTCAGTACGTGCAGGAATCAGGGCCCAGGGTCTCCTTCAGGCTCCCACTCTGAACACCCCACTTTCTGCCCCTAGTTCCCATCCTGGCGACTCAGGGGCTTGTGTTTTTTCCTGAGCTGCGTGTGCATTTCTGAATCTAATCATGTCATTTTAAAAACCCTCCAAAATCTTCTCATGTTTGTAGAATAAAATCCAACTCTCTGTTCTGGTCTGGAGGCTCCTCAAGCACTAGCCTCACCTTGCACAACTGTGCCCGCCACCTTGCCCTCTGTCCCAGCCATAGCGGCTGCCTTTCTGCTCCTGTGCTTCATAAGCTCTCCTCTGCCACAGGGCCTTTGCACCAACTAATTCCTCGCCTTGCAGCGACTTTCCTTCCAATAGTCATGTGACTCTCAGCTTAAATGTCATCTCCTTGGCATTCTTCCCTGACCAGCCATTGAAGGCAGCTTCCCAGTCGCCTCTGCCATTTGGGCCTATTATTAGCACTCCTATCTAGCTGGGATCCTAGTCTCTTGGCTTCTCTAGGATAGGAGAGCGGGACCACATCTGTGGGTTCATTGCTGTGCCCTGGGTCCAGTGAAGCTCCCAGCCCCAGCAGTTCCTGTAGGAAGCATTGAGCGGCCTCCCCGGGGAAACTGACCTCAGAGGAGTGCTGGCTGCACCGGGATCCGGGCCTCATTGAAATGGCTGGGTTGCCGCTTCCAGGCCAGGCAGAGCCACCTGCCTAGCTTTCAGCCGCAGCCTGCTCCTGTCTGGGGGGCTCCTGTGACCATCTTGGGGACTGGGGTCTGCAGATGAGAAGGATTTCATGTCACTGCTTCAGAGGCAGGGGGGCCAGGTAAGACACAGGAGGCCCGGTTGCCTCTGAGCATCAGATCACTCCTGAATAATTTTTTAAGTGTAAGAACGTCCCAAATATTGCATGGGGTGTACTTATCCCAACGTGTTTCCCTGAAATTCAAATGCAGCTGGGCATCCGCAAGTCATCTGCTAAATCTGACAGCCCCACGTGGGGGCTCAGCCCCTCCGCCATGCTCCTCTCCCCGGGTCATCTCGAGGCCCCAGCAGGTCACTGCGAGCCTCTCTCCTCCAGCTTGGCCCTCAGCCCAGGAGCCTGGGCCGCAGCTCCTCTGCTCCTTAGAGCAGTTTGTGCCTTGGATATGAAGGTCACCAAATGTCAAGTGGGACGCTAAAGAGGGTTCAAGTGGCCCTTGAAGCCTGCCTAGATCTTGGGATTGTGGTGCTGACCTTCGCTTAGTGCGTAAGATTCAATTTTATTTTTTAAAAAAGCAGCTTCCGTTTCTTGCTATTGAAGCCACAGATGGACAGAGGGGCAGGAGGACCGTTTGGGCATCGGCTGGCAGGGTGTCACAAGGAAGGGCTCCTCCAGCCCTGGCCGTCCTGCCCCTTCCCAGGGTGCACTCCAACCAGCTGAGCGTGTTTGAAAATGGCCTGGTGCACACCCGGCCTATGGCAGCCAAGCACCGTGAGGAGCTGGAAGCAGGGCCAACGGCTCAGGGCAGAGGAGGGTGGGGGCCTCGGTCAGGGTGCGACCCTGTAGGGTCTACCCCTCTGCGACCTTGTAGGTCCAGGGTGCACCCTCCTAACGAGCTTCTACCCGCATGCACTGCTCCAGCCCAGAGCTCAGGGTCAGCACCAAAGGTTTATTTTTATTTTTATTTTTTAGTTGTAGATGGACACAATACCTTCATTTAATCTATTTATATGGTGCTGAGAATCGAACCCAGTGCCTCATGTGTGCGAGGCAAGCGCTCTATGACTGAGCTGCAGCCCCAGCACCAGGTCTTATTTATGTATTTATTTATTTTTTCAGCTTCCACTTTATTCGACATTATTGGTCCATTGGTTAAAAAAGAAAATTAAGCCCTGTCAAGAGTAATAATGAAGAAATTCTACCTATGATTGAAGCAGAAAAATAAAGTTTCTGAAGAAAACTGGTGAGAGTCTCTTGAAAATGAGTATAATGTAATGTTATTTCCAAGTTTTGTTATATTTTGGTATTTTTTTTAAGAAAATCTTTAAATTTTACTTGTTCTGATTAGTTGTCCATGACAGTAGAATGCATTCATACATTTTGATAGAGACACATAAATGGAGTGCAACCTCTCGTTTTTCTGATTAGACCTATTGCAGGGTCGCATGGGTCATGCAGTCACACAGGTACAGGTTTTATTTTTTAATAAGAAAATGTACATTGTTAGTAACTAAAAAAAAGAGAAAATTTAAAGAAATCCCCAATCACCAGTGGACTATTTTGTGCATAATCCTTGAAGTTTTTAGGCAACGTTAGCACTCGGCTCTGCCGCCTGCCCACTGCGTGACCTTGGGATGCTCTTGGACCTCCTGGTGCGTCAGTGTCTCATCGTGGAGCAGGTGTGATTGTGGTCCCTCCTCACAGGGTGTTGGGGAGGTTAGGTTGGCTGTTAAAAGCTCCGAGTCCCTCCCTGGGTCTGGTATAGACGGTTAGTTGCGATATCTTCATCCTGGACTTCCAGATTATCATTCCCTCTACCTTCCCTTTACGGATGGCGGAGGTGAGGGACAGGACTCAGTGGGCATTTAGGTAACTTCTCAGTCTTGCCAGGGACGCTGGACATCCTGGTGCATGTTTGCTCGCAGGCTGATTCTCTACTCAGGAGTTAGGTGACTGTGCTGTGGGGCGGTGACAGTCGGTCTTTACCAAATCCACACGGGGACCAGGCAGGGGGTGAGCGCTTGCCTGTGGAAGCCCACCGAGGAAGGCCCCTCAGGGCCCCTGCATCCATGAGGAGGAAACAGGCTCTGAGAGGCTGACTCCCCTCTGGTCACACTGCAGGCCACTGGGTCTCTCCTTGAAGGTCAAGGTGGAGATGGTCAGTGCACACGACTCCATGGAGCTTCTTCCAATTGCTGCCAATGCCTGAAGCCACCCAAGGTGCCCATGTTGGTCCCCTCTAGGGGGTGCTGCAGGGCTCCTGCTGGGACAGGGGCAGGGCATCCATGGGGTCTGAGAGCAGGGCTCTCCTGGCCCAGGTGGGATCCAGGTGGGAAAGAGGTGGGATCCAGGGGGAACCAGTGGTCCTGAGGTCTGTTGCCGGCTGGCTCCACGGTCCTGTGGAGATCACATCTTCACAGATGTGCCCTCAGTCTCCCTGGCACAGCCACCTGGAGAGGGGCGTGGGGAGGCCTGTGTGCCACACCTGGTGGGGGCCATCTTCTCCGTGTGATTCCGCCTTTGTGTTTTGGTCTTTAATGGTGGGCAGTGACCAAAAAACCAAGCACCTGATTTCTATGACGAGGTGTGCTTTAGGCAGCTTTTCGCTGCTGTGACAAAAGGATCCAACCAGAACAATTTTAGGGGAGGAAAGGTTTATTTCAGGGCTCACGGTTCCAGAGGTCTTAGTCCATAGAAGGCCGGCCCCATTCCTCAGGGCTCAAGGTGAGGCTGAACATCATGGCGGGAGAGTGTGGCAGTGGGAAGCAGAGAGAGACTCCCCTCTCCAGATATAGAATATATACGCCATTGCCACGCCCCCAGTGAGCCACTTCCTCCAGCCACACCCCACCTACCTCCAGTTACCACTCACTTAATCCCATCAAGGATCAATTCACTGATTAGGTTAAGGCCATACCCGATCATTTCTCCTCCAAACCTTCTTGCGATGTCTCCCAAGGGAGCTTTAGGGAGACACCACAGCCTACCATAACAAGGTGTCACCCTCTGGGTCAGCCTCCAGCAGCTGGCTAGAGGGAGGGCTGTTCTCCAGGGAGCACGGATGTGGAGCTCGTGCTGGGGGCCACGTCGGGGCCTTCTCCCCTATTCTGTGGGCTGGGAAGGGGCCTCCTGAGCCAGTAGTCCCAGCAGGCTTCTCTGGCACCAGCCCTGCACATCTGTGCCGTGGGGCCCCTGCTGCTTCTGGAGGTCTGGCCATCCTCCAGGCAGAGTGTCCTGTGAGGTGCCCGCAGGGAGCTGCCTCCCGGACAGGTGGATGCAGGATGCCAGGAGGGCAGCAGGGAAGGCTGTACCTCGGTGACCCAGGCCACATTCACTCACTCGTTCCAGCTCCCCCCACTCTGCCCTTCTCAGCCGCCCCCCTGCAGCCCTGGGGGAGCCTCGTGCATGTGCACACCAACTGGGCACTGCCTGGCTGCCCCTGCTGGCCCAGTGGTGGGGAGAGGACCCTAGTTGGACATTTCCTTCCATGGGGAAATGGGGGGAACGAAATGGGGCCCTGGGCTGTGCCAGCTTCTCAGGGCCCCAGATCCTCTTCTCTCTGCTCTTCTGAACCCTAACCCTCCATAGACCCCCAGTGACGGTGCCAGTCCATGTAGGAACAGCCATAGTAATGACCCGACTGTGGTGTCATCGTTTCATCAGACCAAGCGAAGCCCAGGAATCTTATCTCCATTGTGCCCTTTTACCTTTCCCTGTTTACAATTTAATTGCACTAAGTATCTCCCCCATGTACATTAGAACCAAATTGGACAGTGTGATAAATTTGCTTCAACCATGAAATATTGGTTAGAAAATACTCATATGAGTTTGCTTACCATCTTCTTTCTTCCCTTCTGATTGTATTAGTTTCTGATTGCTGCCATAGCAGACCACTCCAAACTTGGTGGCCACTGTAGCACCATTTTTTATCATATTACACTTCTGGAGGTCAGAAGTCCAAAATGGGTTTGCAGAACTGCATTCCTTCTGAAGGTTGTAGGAGCAAGACTGTTCCTTTGCTTGTTGCCCTGATGGGTAGAATCTGCTCTCTAGGTTTAGGAAGCTTCCTCCATCTTCAAAGCCACAAGTCTAGCTTCTTCCAATGCCTCCCTCCCCCTCTCTCTCCTTGCGCCATTGTTGCATCTCCTTCCGCCATCCTCCTTCCTGCCTCCCTCCTATAAGAATGCATGGGTGTGGGGGGCCTCTCTGCCACGTCCCGCATGGATGAAAAAAGGGTTAACGGCTGGAGGAGGACGTTGGCAGTTTTCACTCAATTACCCAAAAAGCTTATCTACTCAATAAACACACAAGAGCCAATACTCTTTTTAAATGAGAAGGGGCCTGAGGGGTCTGGCCACACCAGCTCTGGCCTCTTAAAACAACCCAGCCAACTCTCTTTTATTTATAATATACAGGTAAAGGGGGCAAGGGCCAGGAGGAGCTTCTGTGATGGACAGGATAGGGTGGAGTTAGGGGAGCCATTCTCTTAGGGGGAATATTCCAGAAGGAGACAGGGAACCACTCCCACGCAGCTCCACATGCCTCCCAGCAGTTCCTAGAAGCCAGGCCCCTGCGTCCCATGGCTCAACCTAGTCTGATTCTGCTAAATAAGGATGGCTTCCCACACCTCCCCCTTTTAATATTTTAAAATGCAAATGATGGGCAGTTATGATGAGGCTCTTAGTTCTGAGGGTATGGTAACATACTATCACCATACAAAAGAATTAGTAGCAAACATATTCTTCCAATACCATTCAATTTAGGAAATATCTGATCAACCAGGAATGCAGAGTCCATCCAGGCTATTATCACTGCCATGTCAAATGCCCCTTAGGTGATTCTTAATTATCTCTCAGTCCCATTGGGAAGCATGATATTTAGTTGTAACAACACACATGCTTACAGTCATTATGGCCTTTAAGCCTTTGTTTAAATTGGAGAGCAAAAGGCTCATCACTGATATTTGCAATAGTAGCTGTTAAAGCATTTAATCTAATCTCAAATCATTCTATTAATACTTAACTTTCAGGGGCCATAGCATCTTAACAGAAGGAATCATGCCCTAGATACAATGAATGGGGGAACAGAAAGAAACCTAGAAAAACACATTAAAATATATAAGAACCAAATTATCATCCAAGAAATAACTGTTGGAAGACAAATGTGAATTCTTCATCCTTCCAGTGCAATATCGATCAGTCTGTTGGATTCCAACTTGGTCTCCATTACATGGTCACCAGCAGTGCAAAATCATATCCAAATAATGGAGAATAGTCCAAATCACATGGAGTTTCAAAAATCAGAATATATCTGATTTGATTTAGATTAAACATGGTTGCTTGTAAATTATTTTCAAGACGTAAAAGTGAAATATTTAGTGGCAATGTTGCCCCATTAGGCCTTGCTGGCTTTGAATCTTTTAGAGGAAAATATTTTAATATAACTGTCTTTCATCAATTTTTTAAAGTCAATCCAAAAACATACCCAACACCTTTAGAAATAATGTGTAGCATTGGCAAGACATTCGTATATTTTATCCATTTAGGAAAAGTTTGAGATTCAATTGCAGAACAAGTAAGGCAGTGAGATATTGGTGGATATTTCATAGAAATGACTGGCTCTATAGGAGAAAGTCCCATTCTAATATCTGTTTGAACATACAATCCTAAATTCCAAGGGACACCATAATTGGCTGGCCTAGGTATTCCTCATGCTTTTTGTCCCAGGTACATCTAGACAGCCAGAGTCTGTCATGGGAACAGCATAGGGATCAGTTTCCATTGCAGCCATTATAGTCAAATCCAATCACGTGGATGGGTGTCATGTGAGTATCTGTAAAACCTCCATCATATGAAAATCATCAGTAAATACTGGGATTGATTCTGCAGTCCACATCGTTGGATGTATTAATGGTGGATCTGGGAAATGGGCCCAACAGATTTCCCATATATTTCACTTACCTGAGAGCTCGATAGAGCTAGCATATAAATATTGTGGTTGGAGATTTAAGATCTCCTGATTGTAAAATCAGTGCATTCCACTGCTCCATGTGTCACTCAGCAGTGGTGAGACTCCTAATATCAAAAATTTTAGACATTATTTTTTGAAATTAAGTAGGTTTACATAGGGATCTGTTTCTCCCTTTTATTTTTATTTTTTAAATTGTACTAAAAGATTGCTATAAACTGGAGCATATTAACCTTAAATTGTAGACAATGACCTAGCATTGCACAAATATTTAAACCATAAGAAGTGACTTAATAAATATTTCTATTTATTAAGATTAATAAAGGAAGATTAATAAAAGTTACCTATTATTAAGGTCAATGTTGTTAAGTTGAAAAGGGCATTATAATAAAAGAAGGCCAGTTTCCACCAAATGTAGGATTTGATTTTGTCTCTAATAGTGGGCTGAGTTACAAAGCTATTAAATGCAGTCAGTGCAGACATTGAAAATTAGTCTTATGACATGTGTATTCTATAGGTAATGGTCTTGTTATTCTGAATTAACTTAAGCTATTAAGTTAGAATTGGTTGTAATTCTAAGGACAGTGATTCAATAAATTAGATAAAAATCTTAGAATTTATGTCATTGATCTTGCAATTATATTTCAAGGGATCTAAGGAAAGATAATCTTTATGTATAAAGATATAGTTGTATGAATATGATTAATAACCTTGTTTTTAAAGTAGTAAAAATAATTCAAATGTTCAACACAGGGTTTTGGATAAATGAACTATATGACAAAAATCTGGCATTAAAAGTAATGTTGTAAAAGAATACTAATTATGTGCAATCTAAAGCAGTGTTATAAGCTTTAAAATTAACAATATAATTGCATATGTACAAAATATGTATATCTCTGAGTTTATGGATGGAGAGCAGTTTAGAAGATTTAGTAAATGTTAATAATAGTTGTTAGAACCTTAAAAAAATTTTTTTAATGTATACTTAATATTTCCTAAGTGGGTCTCTTGACAAAATCTAGGGAAGTTACCTTAATCATGAAACCATGTTTAGCCTCTGCATCTGAATATTATTTTATAAAACCCCCATATATAATTCTTTGGATTAATATAAATTAAGTAGCATAATTTAATATCACATCTGAAACATGAAACAGATAAACCAAGAGCTTCCATCCCCTCTTAGGGGAAGGCGAGAAAACACTTCTATATCCCATATTGATGGCCTTTAAATAAGCCAGTATCTCCTGAATGTGCTCTAAAAATATAGCTGTGTTTACTTCTTAGTGTAGAGATAATATAAAAAGTGTATAACTTACTTATTCAATTTAAAAATGTTAAATATTATGGGGCTGGGGATATAGCTCAGGTGGTAGAGTGCTTGCCTTGCAAGCACAAGACCCTGGGTTCAATCCCCAGCACCGCAAAAGAAAAAAAAATTAAATAATATAATAATTTATCAATTAATTTGTTATTATTATATAAGTTTGTAAGAGACCATTATTGAAAAAGCTTTAGTTTGGCGAGCATCATCTTAATAACATGTCCCTGTTAAGTTTAATATTTTAAAGCCTTCTTTATCTGGAAAACAAGAATATAATTAACATAAGTACTGATTACCATGGTTAATTAAAATATAGCCATTGATGTTTTTATATTAATCGAATTTGGCTTTTAAAGTGAAATTTAAAATTTGGATTGCAAGGTGGTATTTTAAAATAAGTTATTGTTTAACCAAATTGTACAAACTATAATGTCTTTTGAAATTAGTTATTTTTTAAATAATAGAAATTCAACAGGCATAAGAACTTATTTTATTAGAATGAGAAATTAATGTTTTAAGTATTTTCTTTTTCTTCTGTCCTTTAGCTAGAAGATCCAATTAAAAGGGGTTTGTGAAAAGTTCTTATCTATAACTGTAACTAAACTGCAAAAAACTTTTAATAACCTTAGCTGATTGTATTAATTATATATAGCCAATTTAGTTACATGTAAATGTTTTGAAAATTATTTTGTACAATTTTTTTTTAATTTATTCAACATGTTATAGTCTTCTATTTTTTCAGATAAAAAAACATTTTTTTAGACACTTATATATCACACCTGATAGGTTAAGCACTAGTATCTTGGATCTCAATGAGAACACAGAGAACAAAGGAATTTCCTATCTTCTTAATATTAACCAAATTACAAATCTGTCTAATGTTTAAATACATTTTAGTTAAGAGTATCTGATGTTTTCAGATACTATAGTAGACAGTGTTCCATTCAATGACCTTTTAGCATCCCATCCTTGTAAATCAATTAAGTATCCCCTGTAATAAAAGCTTAGATAATTAATTTTATTACCTCAAATTAAATTTATTTATACTTATTTGTAAAAGTCAAGATATCAAACAAATGTAAATAATAGTATTAATAATTTTTTTCCTGTTTTAAAAAACCATTAGAAACAAGGGATGTAGGTCTTAAGTATTATAGAATTTAGAATGTTATTATTTATTTGACTACCTGGAAAAATGTGAGTTAATAAACATAAAGAAGACTTTTTTATTTTTAGTTGTTTACCCAATATATATTAAATTTCATTAATTCACGTGAATTAAAGATGTATGGATCCATTTTCATTTTAATTTTAAAATGTGAGCATGCTCCTTGAAGTGTAAGTAAATTTTGAAATCATGTAAATATAGTCATTGTGTGCACACACTTATAGATCAGTCCAAAAAAGGAAATTTTTATAATTCATTGTAAGTGAAGCTACGTAGCAATGAACAAACATGCATTGATTTATTTTGTCTAAGAATTCAAGATATAGAAAGAAAAACTTCAAAATAATTCGGGTTGCTGGCTTTTATCCTGATGATTGTTATTCACCTTTAAACTCATCCCTAAAAAGCAAAAGATCAATCCACCAAACAGCACAATTAGAGTATCTTTTATCAACCTCAGAAAATCTTTTCTTTCCCTTTTAAAATTCTTTTTTCTTGGGTGTATGGTTGTCCCAATGAGTCTTCAGGCTTCTCCATTTGCATTTCGATGTCAGCCTTCACTGAGAGCTGTAAGGAGCTCAGAGGGAGAGAGTAGTGGTCCCAGCAAAAACTTGATGCTGAGGGCATTTTTCTTGTTTTAAGGAGAGGTATGGATGTCAAAGAAAATTATGAGACCTTATTTTCCATTACTTTTGAGAATGAAGCTACTTACTGAGATATGCCATTGGCTGTTGACCTGATTCGTCCATGGCTGTCTATCCAGCAGTGTTGGGTGAATCTTTTTAGGGTTATTTTTCTCTCAGTGATAAACAGGTTAACTCTTGTTCCTTAGGTAAGCTGAGAATAGGGGCTTGAAGTCGGGTCCCTTTTTGATATTTTAAAAACTTTTCCTTGAGACAGTTGCGATCCTAAATATTGAACCTGTTGATGACATAATTGAGCTTTCTTTTTTGAGATTTTATAATCCCTATCAGCTAAGAAGTTTAGAGCTCTGTAATGGCCTTTTGACATTCCTCCTGGGTGGGAGGCACATAGAGGATGTCATCCACATATTGGTGAACAATTACAAAAGTTTTCTCTCTGAATTTTGTTAAGTCCTTAGCGAGGGTTTGTCTGAATTGGTGAGGGCTGTCTCCAAATCCTTGAGGCAACACTGTCAATTGTCCTCTGTCCCTTGCCGAATTTGGCTGGGGCTTAGAGTCCTCCCACCCCCCACCCCAGGCAAGTAATTCTCTCCATGCTCTTTGTGCATATGCACTTACTTGAGCATAAGTTTGTAAGTCATAAGTCAATTATCCCAAATCAGCAAATTGTCCTGAACCGTAAGCATGTCCAAGGTAAGGTGAGCTCCATTCAATTTATCTTCCCTAGGAGCAAAACTGAGGCAGCGGAGCAGAACCTTTCAAATGTAAATTACAGAGATCCCATGCTAACTCATCCTCCTCTACCTCTGAATAGAAACTTTGCCCCCACTATCAGGTGACCCTCTGTCCACAGAAACACAATTGGGGCTAGTGTCTGAATCCTTTTCTCGTTAATCAATCAACAATCGATTAACAAGACAAAGAGTTTCTGGAGGATGAGCATTTCTGACTCTTACATCTAAAGTTCTTAATAGCATTTCTCAGTCTGGTGATTAAATCTCCCAAAGTCCATAGATCAACATCTTGGTCCAAATAAAAGTAAGCTTCTACTACAGTCCAAACTAAATTCCCATAGCCTGCCGTTGCCTTCCAATCCCATGCTATTTCTCCTCTCATCCAGAGGCTTGGCCCTGAGGGGCTCTGCCTCAGTAGGGAGCAGCCGTGGTTTAGTAGGCTGCTTCCCATCCTCCCCTTCAGTCTGCTGCTTCCCATCCTCCCCACCCGGCAGCAGAAACCGTGCTGTTTCTGGAGGGCTGGAAGCTGTGGGGGGATCACAGATATTTAAACTAAGAGAGTTGCCCAGTAATTTCTCCTTCCTGAGTTAGCGATTGCCTCTGAATTCCTAATTAGGATGTTTTCTTCTCGGGATTCTAAACTTTTGCACCTGTCTAAGCCAAGTTAGGTCTCAGCCTTACACAGTCACAGAAATGCAGGCAGAACTGCTTGATCCAGTCTGCAGTATTTAAAGCGACCAGGTCTCCATTTACATTTCAAGAACTGTAGGAGTTGCGTTCTTTCCACTGAATTTTCACTCTGGCTAAGTATTGAATATAGGTGAATGGATTTATTTGTTTCTCTCCGTGGAGAGTGAATTCCCCAGGCTTAACACACACAACTAAATGCCCTTTCCTTTCTTATTACTAAACTTATTCCCATGCACACACTTCCCTCAGAAAGGGGCCAAGATCCTTACCTTTCTTCGTTCTTCTAAAAGCCTCTTGAGCAGTTGCTGTCCAGGCACCAAATGTGGGGCCCTCTCTTTCCTGCGTGGAGGAGAAAAGGGTCAACTGCCAGAGGAGGATGTTGGAGGTTTTCACTCAATTACCTAAAAAACTTATCTACTCAATAAACACACAAGAGCCAATACTCTTTTTAAAATGAGAGGGGGCATGGCGGGTCTGGCCACACCAGCTCTGGCCTCTTAAAACAACCCAGCCAACTCTCTTTTATTTATAATATGCAGGTAAAGGGGGCCAGAACTGGGAGGAGCTTCTTCTGTGATGGACAGGATAGGGTGGAGTTAGGGGAGCCATTCTCTTAGGGAGGAAATTCCCGAAGGAGACAGAGAACCACTCCCATGCAGCACCATATGCTTCCCAGCAGTTCCTAGAAGCCAGGCCTCTGTGTCCCATGGCTCAACCTAATCTGATTCTGCTAAATAAGGATGGCTTCCCACACCTGGGGTTGCAGTAGGCTTACCTGCATGATCCTGCACCATTCTGAATAATCATTCCACCTCAAAATCCTTAACCACATCTGCAAAGTCCCTTTTGCTTTATAAGCTAACATTCACAGGGTCTGAACTTAGGATGGGTGCATCTCTAGGAGGTCATTATTGTTTGTACTTCACTGACATTCCAAGCTTCCTTCTTTTGTCATTTCCTTTCTGTGTAGAGAACTTCCTTTAGCAAGGGAAGGATGACACATTCTGGAGTTGGGGATAAGTTCTCTCAGCTTTCCTTCAACTGAGAATGCCTTGGTTTGTTCTTTAATCTTTGAGGATATCTTCATTGGCTTTGGGCTTTTTGGGTTGACAGGTTTTTGCTTCAACGTTTGGAAAATATTTGCGCTTCCTTCTAGATTCTATGGTTTCTGATGAAAAATCTGTCTTTGAAGTTGTTTTTTCTCCTATAGGGATATGGAGTCTTTACTCTCTTTACTTTCTCTACTTTACTCTCTTTACTTTCCTTTCGAGGTGTTACATGCACATTTGGCATCTTTCCTGCCATTTTCTCAAGACGTTCTGGGGATTTCCTTTAGTGAGAAATGCTATTTCCAAACCCTAATCTGGTGTTGGGGAAAGCTCCTGGCCGCTGGGATTAGAACGTGGCCAATGTTCTCAGTGAAGACTTGCTACCACGTTGAGCATTGCTAACCACCATGGTGGAGGGAAAGGAGGCTTGTATGCTTGCAGTTAGAGGTTATGTCATAGAGGGACACCTGTCGTTTCTTTGTGTAGTTATTTGGGGACTAGTCATATGGCCCTATCTAACCATAAGGAACCTGAGAAGTGCCCTCCTACCATGGGTCTGAGAAACAAAGAGGAAAGTGTTTGAATAGTGCTAGCATGGGGCCCCCTACAGCTTACCCTAGTCAATTGGACATCAAATTAGAAATTCAATTGAATCAGAAGTGTCAGTGGCGGGGACAGACAGAGCTTTTAGAGTCAGACCTATGTTTAGATCCTGATTCCTCTGCTACCTCTCTCTGTTATTTTGGACAAGTTGTGTGTTGCCTTTTTCCTCATCTGAAATGGAGATGATCACATCCATTTTGTGGGATTATTTTAAGGCTGGTTGGAGAATCTGTGAAGCTCTCGTCGTGTTGCCTGGAGCACCGGGAGTGCTCAGAGCTTCGTGACCCTACTGTTTCCTCTTGTTGTATTTCTACTATATTTTTGAAACTTAAAAAATCTCTTTAAACAAAGTAATATTCATAGTTTAAAAGTTAAATCATCCATTGTCTAGTAAAATAGCAGATCTGTTATCAATTCTTTTAACCCCAAAATTTCACTTCCAGAAAGAACTACTCTCAATATTTTTAGCAGTAAGTGTCTAATTACCTATTTCTAAGTGATATGCTAATATCACCTAAAATTGAAAAAAAATCAAAGAACATTATCTATTGCAAGTCTACTGGGGAAAATAAGGATCAAGCTTCTTTGTGTTCTGCCTCCCTGTCATAATCCCCACAATGACAACACTGAGCATTGAGCCAATGGCTGATCTTGTCATCAGGGTACAAACATGTTCTGTGCTGAGCTATGTAATGCATTCGGATTGCTGACCCTTTTATTATTATTACTATTATTATTATTATTTCCCACTTTATTTTACTTACTCAGTTTTTCTCTTGTCTGACTTTCTGTGCTCATCCCCAAACTCTTTGCTGAAACCCCCGAACACCTCAATATGGTGGAACTGATCCTCTTGCCTCCTTCTTCTGGCTCACTTTCTCATTTTGAGCTACCACTCCTGGAGTCATGGTCCTCCTGTGCACAGGTAGACCTGTGCTCCCTGGGTGACTCAACAGCTGTGGTCCCAGGACCTCCTCTCCTCTGTCCTCCCAGCCTCTGGAGGACTGGGGTCCTCCCCTCTGAGTCAGGATCTGGGAGGCAGGGCTTCCCTGTGATCACTGTTCTTGGTTTACTCCCTTTCTTTCTTCCAGTGGCTTCCTGAAAAGGTGCACGGGACATAAGGTGTAGGCCCCTGCGAGTCAGCTTTATCGTTTAGCTGGGTATAGAATTCTGAGTTGGCAGTACCACATGGAGGATTTTGTTCCGTTTGCTTCTAGCCTCCAGAAATACTGCTCTCCAGAGCCCAGGTGGCTGGTACCACTCGAATGTTTATCCTGGGTTTCCCAGAAGCTCTGAGGATCTTCTCTTCATCCCTGGTGTCCACAAATGTCACAGCATGGTGGGGCATGGGTGCCTTCCTATTGGACTCGGTAGGTTCTCTGTTGGAATTCTGACATTATATTTCTTTGACTATAAGAAATATTTTATTTGAAGATATTTGTTTGAAAGAAATGTTTCTTTTCTCTTTCCATTATTTCTATATTTTTCCCTGGATTAATCTAATTATTATTATTATCTTTCTTGTTCTTGATGCTTTTGTCTGTATTTTTTGTGAGAATTTTTCAATGTTAGACTCCCAGTCATCTATCTTTTAGAAATTGTATCACTTGTTTATTTATTGTGCAGGGGTGCTGGTGTGGTTTGGATGTGAGGTGTCCCCCAAAATCTCACGTGTGAGACAATGTAAAAAGGTTTGGAGAAATGATTGTGTCATATCCTTGACCTAATCAGTGAATTCATCCCTGCTGGGACTGGGGAAGTTACTCAATGGGGGTCGTGGCCAAGGGGTGTGTATTTTGTATCTGGAGAGTGGAGTCTCTCTCTTTCTCTCTCTCTATTTCTCTCTCTCTCTCTCTCATCATGTGAGCTGCTTCCCTCTGCCACACTCTTCTTCCATGTTGTCCTGCCTCACCTCAAGCCCCAAGGAATGGAGCCTGCTGCCCTTGAACTGAGACCTCTGAAACCGTGAGCCTCTAAATAAACTTGTCCTCCTCTACAATTGTGCTGGTTGGGTCTTGTAACCATAGCAACGAAAAAGTTGACTGAAACAGGTGCTTAGGCACTGAGCCACACCCCCAGCCCTTTTTATTTTTCATTTTGAGACAGGGTCTCACTTAGCTGCTTAGGGCCTCGCTAAGTTGCTGAGGCTGGCCTTGAACTTGTGATCCTTTTGTGTCAGCCTCCGGAGCAATGGGGATTTCAGGTGTGGGCACCACTGTGCCAGCTCACTTTTATTTATTTTTATTTTTTTGGTTTGCGGTGCCGGGGATTGAAGCCAGGGCCTTGCACTTACGAGGCAAGCACTCTACCAACTGAGCTATATCCCCAGCCCTCGCTTTTATTTTTAAAGAGCTCAATTTTGTTATTCTTTTGAATCAGCATCTCAATTGGTGCAAACTCATCTCTAAATCTCACGTGTGCGCTCCTCGCAGTCCTCTCGTCCCTAAGGAACTGTTTCTACAGAGCTTCTTTTTGAGCTTTTCCTTAGACATTACATGGGTCTTCTGTACTTCAGTCACTGTTCTAGGTGTTTTTCAGGTATTTGCTAATTTTATTCTCTACCATTTATGATGTTGGTATTTTGAGGGGACCTGAAATCCTTTGTTTGAGTCCCACGACTGGTAAGTGTCGGAGCTGGGTTTGAACCTGGGCCCCCAGCTCTGAACCCTTGCTCTTAACCACCATGATCAGGGGCAACATACTTTCCTTCAGGGTCAGCTGTGCCAGGCCGTCTTTTCATGCTTGGGGAGGCACCAGGGCAGACGGGAGGTCCTGCATACATGGGGGACGCTTCTCCAGTCGTATACAGGAGGTTTGGGTAGGGCCTAGACATTCAGCAGGGGCTCCTAATGTCAGTCACTTTTTCCTTTGGTCTGATTAACATCTCAGAAGACCTGGGAAGGGGAAGTATCAGAGTGGTTGTTTTAGTCAGCTTTTTTGTTACCATGACCAAAAGACTTGACAAGAACAATATAGAGGAGGAAGCATTTGTTTTGCGACTCATGGTTCCAGAACTCTCCATAGATGGCCGGCTCCATTGCTCTGGGCCCAAGTGAGACAGGACATCATGGTGGAAGAGTGTGGTGGAGGAAATCAGGTCAGAACAGGGCCACCAAGAAGCAGAGAGAGCTTGGCTGAACAAGGACAAAATACAAATGTCCAAGGTGTGCCCGGTGACCCACCTCCTCCAGCCACATCCCACCTAGTTACTCCCTGTCAGGGGACTAACGCACTGAGTAGGTTCAGGCTCTCGAAACCCGGTCATTTCACCTCTAAAGTTTCTTGCACTGTCTCACATGTGAGGTTTGGGGGCCACCTTGTATCTAAACCAGAGCATAAAACCGTAGAAGGCTGGCTCCAGCGTTCCGGGGGAGAAGTCGGAGTGGGAGGACAGCCCACAGACCTTCTCTTGACGTCCCTGTTTGCAGGACAGCCTTGCTCTTGCCTGTGCTGTGCTTGACATTCCCGAGCCCAGGGGCTCTCTGGTTCAGCTGCTGCTTGGAAAGTCCTTGACATTTCTTGTGACGTCACAGGAAGGGGTTTGGGCAGCCCCAGAGTCCTGGCTCCACTCCAGCCCATCTCCCCGCTGTTCAGCGCTCGGTGGGTTCCTCCCTTCAGACGCGCCAATGCCCCCAGGCCTGGGCCTTTAGGGGTGTGCCTGGTGTGGCCTCAGCCTCCCCCGCCTGCCCTCTGCAGCCGGGCCCCCCCCCCCCCCGTTTCAGCTGCTTTGCTTTGAGCTCTAGGGCTTTGATCTCATGGGCATGACCCTGTCTGCTCCCCAAATTTGTTTGTTGACATTCCACCCCCGTCATCTCTCTTCTCTGTTGCTCCAGTGGTTTCTACTTTTTTTTTTTTTTAAATTATCCTTCGATTGTCTGGGGGGGGAACTGATTCTGTTCCATTTAAATGAAAACCATTCATCCTCCCTAGAACTCCAAGAGGAGCCCGTAGGTGAAGCCTTCCTGATGAAGAAGGCCCACGCCGTCACGGCAGCTCTGCCCGGGGCCTGGCACGTGGTAGCAAGTCGTGGGTCGTCTCTGCGAGCAGGCATCCAAGAGGGACAGGGAAGGACTCCGATACGGGAGGAAGGAAAGAGCCGTCAAGTGGAGAAGAGGGAGCTCTTCTTCCAGCTTTCCCATTGTCCAGCCAGGTCCCGGAACCTGTCTCGGGCACAGGATGTGACAGATGGCTGGAGTCCAGTGTGCAGGTGCGGTCAGTTCCACGTGTTGTGGCTACTGAGACCTATTTTCCATCTAGAGGTCCCTGGAGGATGAAGCCCTGTCCATGCTTGGAGACAACAGAGCGCAGCCTCCTGGGCTGGAAGTTTGCTCGCTCAGCCTCTGCGTCCCCTTCCTAGCCATGTCTTGGTGATTTCAGGGACTGCTTTGTCCCCTGCGAACGTGGTCTAACTAGGCCAAGTGGAGTCAGTTGTTGGCGCTCTGGGCAGTGCCAGAGGGGGCGTGTCCTTCCTCACATCCTCCTCCTACAGCCCGGGTGGGCAGGGACCAGCTCTGTAGTCACACACGCTTGTCTGAGACTTGGAAATCCAAAGGAGTGACGCACACTGCAAAGAAGTGGTTGGCAGTCCTGCGTCTCAGTAGTCATTCCCTCACCAGTTAACTGGCCCCATGTGGCTTCTGCAGTCCCTACTTCAAGTCCCTGGTTGTCATTGACAAGTCGTGTATCTGTTAGGGGTTTGCTTGCAAGTCTATACTGATCGTGGCTTCCCCACGGAAGATCAAGGGTATTTTGGAAGGATACAGAAAGCAGAAATGGGTGGGCAGCTGAAAACTGGACTTGGAACATGGGCACAGAGGGTCAAGAAACAGGAAGCAGGAATCACATTTCCATGGAGACGTCCAGCAGAAGGAATCTGCAGTGCCGGCACCTGCTGCTCATCACGAGGCTACCCGCCCTGCCGCCCGGGACTGTTCCTACCCCTTCTCTTGTCTCTGCCACTCTCTCCAGATCCAGACTCAGTTGGGAGGGTGGGATTTGCTGAGTCCGGGTCACGTGCCCACCCACTGATTGCCAGGGGCTGGGGGAGAAGAAACAGCCACTCTTTGGCCATAGCTAAAGGTGCAAGTGTCGATTCTACACACGATGGGCAATGTCCCTGCATACGAAAGGAGGCTTTGACTTCAGCCCGCCCTATTGCTGATTTCCATTCCGGGTCTGGACCTTTCACACCTTCTGCAAATTTCACAATTCTCTTTGTTTAGTGCCCAGAATCCTGGGCCTTATGCCCAAAGAGCCCTAACCAACGTGCCTGTAGCTCCCACCTGAGCTCTGTGTGTTGGCACGTCTTAAAATTCGAGACTCTCGGATTCTAGCCTGCACATCACTGCTTGATCCATCAGCCTGAAGAGCGTTTCCCACGTTCTTGGCCCAGGAGGTGTGAGCAGAGAGCATCAGTGCCAGGCCAGGGCACCCGCACCGGTGTGGGCTGTGAGGTGGGCCCCGGGGCCAACCCGTTCTGACCTGGCCATGCTCGGGTCTGAGGGCAACAGGGGGATGCCTGCATGTGAAGACGGACATGAGACCGCTTTACCCACTGCTGTGGTTTGGCCAAGGTGCCCTGGGCATCTCCAAGGGACCAGAACATGTGTGCTCACTTTTTGCAGGAGAGGGACCTTGATTCAGGAGCCAGGGGGATCCGTGACACCTCAAAAGATCTGATCGGTGATTCATATGATGAATTCCGAGTTTCTTAAAAATGACCTTTGAGATGGTGGTGATGCTTGTCTAACTGTGAATTCACCAAAGACCACTGGATTGTACACTTTAAATGGGTTGTTTGTAGGCATGTGAACAAAATCTCAAGAAAGCTATCAAAAACTGAGCTTGTCACCTCTCAAGGGGACATCCAGGGAGCAGCTGGTGATCCCAGAGACCTCATTCCACAATCCTGGTTTCCCGGTGCTTGCTCTTCTCAGGGCTGGCCCTGGGTAGAGTCTTTACGTGCTTATTTTATTAAATAAAATAGGTAGTGTCTTCTATTAAAAAGACACTAGTTAGACTAGACACTATTAAAATAAGTAGTGTCTTCTATTAAAAGATGCTAGTTTAGTGTCTTTCTAGGTAAGAGGTAACGTGGCCAGGGCTTCACGCTGAGTGTCCTGGCCCCAGTCGGCCAGGAGTCTGACTCCAGAGGCGACTCTCGTAACTGCTCCCTGTTGCCCTCTGGGTTCTTGGGAGTGAACTGGGAGCCGGAGTGAGGGCTAAGGGAGTGAGTGAGAGGGTCCCGGAGGGCACCCCACGCAGGACACGGACTCAGGACTGGAAGAGGCCTCAGGCTGCCATGCAGCTTTGAAGTTGACCCCTGGCGTGTCCCACATGGGTCAGCGTGTCCCGGGGATGTGTCATTGGTCCCTGGGATGGCTGCCCCAGGAGGGATGTGACCAAGGGCTTCTCAGCAGCTGAGGCAATTCTATAGAACCCCAAGCACCACAGCTCTGAGTGGCTGCTCCTTTGGGAAGAAGGGAGGCCAGACCTCATCCTTATATTCCTGGTCAGTTCTGTTTTCTTTCCTCCCTCCCTCCCTCCTTTCCTTTCTTCTCTCCTTCCTTCCATACTAGGGATTGAACCCAGGGGTGCTTCATCACAGCTACATCCCAAGCCTGTGTAGTTTTTTTAAATTTTGGGACAGTGGCTTGTTAGGTTGCTGAGGCTGGCCTTGAACTTGTGATCCTCCTGCCTCAGCCTCCTAAGTCATTGAGATTACAGGCATGCACCAATGCCCTGGTCTCTTTGGGACTAATAGTGAAACTATCCACCACTTATCTTGTAAGTGGGATTGTCCCCACCTTAGGTTACTCTTAGGGTTCCAGAAAGTGCAACACCCTTTAATTGCCGGATTACTGGCCGTCATCTCACGGATGATCTCATAAACCAGCTGTGCTATCCCCAGTTTTAGACAGGTTTACCCATGAAGGCCAGAGGCCCTCTGCTCAGGGAAGCAGAAGGGGCTGTGGGACAGTTGCAGACCAAGACTCCTTGGGGGGATCATTGGCTGCTCTGGGGACCCCTTGGTCTGATTGCTGAGCTAGGCCTTAGAATCGAGCAAGATGAATAGAGAGGGCCATCGGCTTCTGCTGCCAGAGTAGGAAGTCCACAGAACTGCATCCGCCCCTGTACCTTCCAGCTGACCTGTTGTCAGCCTCTGAAGACTGTCCCTCTCCTCCCACCTCCCAGCAGAGCATGGAACCATCCTTACTGAGGAGGTCTGACAGTTCTCCATCTAGATCAGGGCGTGGCCAACACCCTTTTTGCACACCACTCTGTATGTACATTCTGCAGTGTGCGCATGTTCTTTGGGGTGACATCTAAATTGGCATTAGAAAATGGAAGTGTCCCTTTTCTTGCCTGGTGACCAGCCAGCCACCGTGAAGCACTGCTAGATGCCGGACGGTGCTGGGTGCATAGGATACTCTGCGTAATCTTCCCGACCCCCTGAGGTGGGACCCGCTCCCTTTCACAAGGGAAAACCGAGGCTTAGAAGTGTTGGCTAAACTGCTGAAAATGACACTGATGACAAGCCGGAGCGACAGCATCCTTTCCTGACTCTGATTCTGCATTTGTAACCCCTGCCCCCCGCCCTTCCCCTTCTGGAAGGATCCCTCTCTACTTCCGCTCGGTTTCCTGCTCCCTGCTGGTTCCTGGGGTGCTTTAGCTGGGGGCAGGAGTGAGTGGCTCACGGTGGACGCTGATGTCATGGACGAGCAATTTGGCCACCACCTAGGTTAGGACCAGCAAAGCTTGGCCACCATGGCCCCCGGCTCTTGAGCTAAGAATGGTTTTTACATTTTTAAATGGCTGAAAAGATTCACGGACGAGTTCCCTGTGCCACCTGAGGCTGACGTGGACTTCAGGTTCCGCCACCTGTGAAGGAAGCTGCATCAAGCCAGGATCTGTTGCCATGGTACCCGAGTCTGCTTTTGTGGGAGCACCAAAGCAGAGGAGTCGTGACAGCGGCCGCGTGGCCTTCAAACCCAGAAATATTTACTGTCTGACCTTGGCAGAAAAATTCTGTCAACTGCCAGGAGGAGCCCCAGCAACCTGGAGGGTCCCCGAAGGATGCGTGGAGTCGGCCAGAAGAACCACACGAACCCCCGGAGCAACTCGGAGCAAGCGCTGCTCAGATTTATTTGAGCTCTTCTTCTATAGTATTAAGCAGGATTAAGCAAGGTGCAAGCTACGGAGGAATCACCACAAGATCTGTCATTAGCCACAATTTCCAGCAGGCGTCCAGCACATCGCGGGTCCATTAAGGTATTTTCCTCTTTTCATCCTACTGGCCTTTGTTTGCTCTTTGGTGTCAGACCTGTTGTTCAGCAGATTGACTCTATTTTGTTTCAAGTTGATTTCACCGAACTGCTGAGCAAAACAAGCACTTTAGCTCATACTATGATGTTTTTGATTTAACCTTAAAAGTTTACTCTAGCCGGGTGTGATGGCGCACGCCTGTAATCCCAGCACTTGGGAGGCTGAGGCAGGAGGATCACGAGTTCAAAGCCAGCCTCAGCAACTTAGCGAGGCCCTAAGCAACTCAGTGAGACCCTGTCTCCAAATAAAATACAAAATAGGGCTGGGGATGTGGCTCAGTGGTGGAGTGTCCCTGACACTCCCCAGTCAGTCAATCCCCACCACCATTTTGTATTTTAATTGGAGACAGGAAGTTTACTCTAGTTGTTTGTGTGTGCTGTTTCTTTGTTCTTACTGTCCTGCATGTCCAGGGTGGCCCTTGATGTCCAGGCCTGGCTGTTTTACTGGTAAAGCATTAACTGGGGCAGGTGTGCTCAGCATAGGAGCTAGCGATTCCTGTAATTGCAGTTTTTGTTTGTTTGTTTTTTTTTTTGGAACCAGGGATTGAACTCAGGGACACTCGGCCACTGAGCCACATCCCCAGCCCTATTTTGTATTTTATTTAGAGACAGGGTCTCACTGAGTTGCTTAGGGACTCACTAAGTTGCTGAGGCTGGCTTTGAACTGGCGATCCTCCTGACTCAGCCTCCCAAGTGCTGGGATTATAGGCGTGTGCCACCGTACCCGGCTTGTAACTGCAGTTTTTTGAAGAACTCCTCAAATTCTGTATGATGTGCGACATCGGTGTTTTTTTAAAGCATCCCTCCTCCTCCCCCAAGCTCTGCAGACTCACTGAGGGTGAATTTTTATCACAACAA
Source organism: Glaucomys volans (assembly GCA_020662805.1). Taxonomy (NCBI): domain Eukaryota; kingdom Metazoa; phylum Chordata; class Mammalia; order Rodentia; family Sciuridae; genus Glaucomys; species Glaucomys volans. Next base: position 564,678 of record JAJEJO010004491.1, on the reverse strand, counting down.
TCATTAGTAATGAGATTTTCAGGGAATCTGATCAGCACTTGCATAGCTATAAGTATGTAAAACACCCAATTCCCAGGAGAGGTGACAGCAGCAATTTCCTGGAATGGTGGCCTTGCCAAGCCCCTCCCCACGCTCAGAACTTGCCAAGCAGCATGGTGGAAACGGTCCCTGCCAGTCAACCCTGATCTAACATGAAGAATGATGCTTGGCCTCCCAAGAAGGTGGCTTCCTGAGCTCTTCCGGGAGTGGGAAGAGAGGACAGTTGCAGAGCAATTGAATGCTAGATTCACTTCTCTGGATTGTTCTGGAACTTTCTTTGCAGTAATAATGTACTTGCTTTTCAGGGACCTTGGTGATCCAGTGTGTCAGTCAACTTTCCGTTACTGTAACAAATCGCTGGTAGAAATCAACTTAATGAGAGGAAGGCTTATTTGGACTCATGGTCTCAGAGGTTCCAGTCTGTGATCCACCGGCCCTGCTGCTTTGGGCCTGTGGTGAAGCGGCCCACGTGGTGGAGAGTGCGTGATGGACGAGGGCGTCACCTCATGGTGGAAGCAGGAGTGGGGAAGGGGAGGGAGAGGGGACCCCAGTTCCCTTGAGGGCAGTCCCCCTGGGCCCTAAAACCTCCCACCAGGCCCTAGCCTTTGAAAAGTCCCATCACCTTCCCACAGCACCAGGCTGAGGACCAAGCCTGTAGCCCCCAGGCCTTTGGGGGACACTGCAGATCCAAGCCGGAGCCCCCGGGGGCCTGCCCATGCCCTCCCCTGCAGCAGTAGGTGCCTGGACCCTCCTGGTCACAGCTCTCTGTGGGTGACGGGCAGGACTCAGAACGCCGTGCCAAGAGACGGCGCTTTGCCAAATAATTCTTTGGAAGGCAACTGAGAAAATTCAGACCCAGGAAAACCTCCGCACCCTGTCACCACCAGGAGGGACAGACAGTCCTTGATTATAGAGACACATCTGAATCCTCATGAGGTCGGAGAAGGTGTGGGTGACTCTGCATGACGAGCCTTATTAGTGAGCCCCGGAACTTCACCGAATATTCACACCCTGAAGTTTGCTACCCTTAAAAGCCCAACCCCTTTTGTCTTGTCACCTGTCTACAGTTTTTTTTGTCCTGAAGAACCTTCACAAGCCCCAAATTCTACTTCTCTAAGTTACTAATGGCTGACTTTCTCCCACGTACATGCGTTCTCATTACACTTCTTGTTTTTCTCTTGTTGATCTGTTTTATGTTGCTTTAATTTGCAGGACCCCGGCTGCAGGACCCAAGAGGATAGAAGAGAACAGTCTGTCCTCCCCTGTGGAGGCTGGACTGGAAACAACTGGGCAGGTGGGAAGCAGATCTGCACTCGGATTCTCCTTGTGCAGCCGGTCAGGCCTTGGGGAGAGTGGAGCTGGACACAGCCCCAACCAAAGAAGGGGGTTGATGCCCATGGAACACTGACCATGAGCCAAACCCCACACTACACGTTTGACCTGGTGTTGGACGTGAGCCTTGTGCTAGGGAGCAGGACGTGACGTCATCCTGCGGCACTGAAGGTGTGGCTCTGGCCGTAGGTGGTGCATTTCCCCCTGCCCAGGTGCTGCATGTGGGTCCAGAGATGACTAGGCCAACTCCGTGTCCTCGAGCGACAGCTGGGGAAGGCTGGGGACGACTGCAGAGTGCATCCTGCCTTGGCTGAGTTGGATGACTTGGTGCCTTTCCCGGCTGCTCCTGCCTCGGGCCCGTTTCCTCCCAGGGTGCACATCCTTGAGCAGCACCATCAGCTCGCGGTGTGTCAGTTTGACAGCTCTTGACATTGGCAGATCAAAGCAGCAACACTCAGCGGTGAGTGCAGGGAGTCCCCACTCAGTGATCCAGCGAGGAGCAGCTGTGCACCAGGCCCCGCGCCGCGCGCTGGGTGTCGCAGGTGACAGCACAGTCCTGGGCTGGGATCTCAGGGCTCTGGCTGTGTCCAACAGGAACCTGTTCTGGAAATCTCAGCCAGAGCCAGCGAGCAGGGAGCTCTGGAATGGTTCATGGCTGGACTCAGAAAGGACCTGGATGGGCAGCAGCTCCGGGGATTTAAGGAGCAGAAGTACCCAGTCTCTTCTGGACTCGACCAGTGCCTTCCACCAGTTTCCTCACCCTGATCAACACCGGCTTGTCTCCACATGAGAAATTGACTTGACTTTGGCAAGAGGTGGACAGGACTCTTGGTGGGCAGTTCACCAACTCTGGGGACAGTGGTGGAGGGGACCTCCCAAAGGACCCCGAGGTTTTGCTGCTGGAGAAAGGGGTCAGTGTACTTGGGCAGAGTTTCCAGGTCCTTTGAAGTATGGGAGCTTGGAGAAAAATGCCCAACCCAGTCCAAGCGGTCAGAGAAGGTCCTGCAGGAAGAGACACCAACGGAAACAGAAGGGCACAGTGAGCTGCACTAGAGGCAGAGGCAAGTAAAACAGTAAGGCTGAGAGCTGCAGGTGCAAAGGCCCCGGGGCAGAGATAATTACTGTCCTCCTCAGAACATGGCTCTTCCCTGCTGGTCTCTAGGAATGGCAGGTCACTTTGCCCAAGGACTTATACCTCTAAGGATCAGAGTCCCTGCTCTCTCCACCCTGTGGAGTCCTTGAGCTTTTCAAGGACAACTGAGCATCAGGGAAAAACCTCAGGCTGTGACTCCCTCCTCCCGGGGAGTGTGCAGGACAAAATGACATCAGCAACCTCTGTGTGGAAAGCTGATAGGAAGGAAAAGGCCGGCCCAGCGACGAGGATTTGTATCATCTCTCTCCGCCACGGAGGGGAGGCCTCCAGGCACGAGCTGCCTGAACTGATTGGCACTGGCGCTCATCACCGATCGTGGCCTGGCGTTTATAGCCGCTGTGATCCATGCGTATCGATTGTTTAAGAGGAAGAACGAGGCCGTGAAGGCCGAGCTGCCTCGTTAAACTGTGCCCTGTTGCATTTCATCCTGTCGGGAGAGGGGGCTCCTTGGAGTGGGGAAGAAGGGCCCCATCGGGCCGATCTCCTTCCTGCGGCGGGGACAGCAGGCAGCGTGCTCACGGCTCTGATTAATCAGCTCCTCTTTTTCATGTGACAACCTGCAGCCCCCCAGGCGCTCCCCGGAAGCAATCCCTGCTCTCTGCCTCCTGCCTCAGTCGCCTCGGAATCGCAGACCCCGGGCCACGGAAAGCGGAGCCAGGTCTCTGCGGGCCTGGCTCTGAGGATTCTCATCCTGCACGCTTGATTTCTCTGAGGGACAGTGGCCGTGACTCCTCCCTCCCTGCCATCCTGAGGCTAGTGACTGTGGGCGCTCTGGGAAGGGCCTGGGCCTCCTGGGCTCTCAGGGAGCTCTCAGCCACGGAGGCAGAGAGGCCCAGAGACCAGACCCAGGCCCGCGAGGCTGCAGCCCCAGGGTGGAAGGGGCCTGTGGGTGCAGCCTGCGGTCAGCGGGACCTGCAGTGGCCCGTGGCAGGAGACAGGCCCGCTCCTTCGCGTTACTGGTTCTGTGACGCGTTGACTCCTGTGAAGGAGGGGACAGGACTAGGTGAGCCTGTCAGTCGCGGTGCGGCTGATGCTACAGACGTCCGTCTTCTCCGGGTTCTGGAGGCTGGAAGTCCAGGTTCAGGTGTCGCAGGGCTGTTTCCTGGGGGGCTCTGTGGCTTGCGGACACTGCCTTCTCCCTGTGTCCTCAGGTGGCCTCCTCTCGGCACACAGCCCCTGAGTCTCCTGCCCTCCTCTCAGGGATGCTGGTCCTACTGGTGGCGTCCTGCCTCACAACCCATTTCTCCTTCAGATCCTGACTCTGTGACCAGGCTGGGGGACAGGGCTTGGGGCTCATTTTCAGTCCATAACAACGAGAAGCTTCAAATCAGAAAGGAGGTGGAGTTTTGACCTCCCTGCAGGGAACCTCAAGGATCGGGAGGTGGGAGAGGTTTTCTTCCATTGATACAACACCCCATCCCTGCTTGGACACTCCGTGCTGCAGTGAGCTCTTGTCCCCACGCCCTGCCTCCCTGCTGCCCCGGGGGTGGAGCGAATCCAGCAGGGGGCGCCAGTCAGCACCTTTCCCCTCTCTTTGCTGGCAGAGGTGACCACCCGGGTTGTGACTTTTGTGGGTTCTAGCCGCTCTTGTCTTTGGGGGAGGTCCTAACTCTACCATAAAACTTACATTTTCATGAATGACAGTATCCCCCAGCTTCCTGCCAGAGGGAAAGCGCGTTTCTCGGCTCCTGGAAGTACGGCTGGCCCTAGGCTCTGTGCCAGCTATGCTCAGTGGATGGGTCACCTTCTGCAGGGAACGATGACCTTGCAGCCTGATTCATGGGGAAATCGAGACTGCTGCTGGTGACCCCTCTCAGCCAGGGATGCTCTCAGAGTGATGTGAGAGTGAGTTTCCTGGAGTTGCTCATGCTGGTTTGTGGCAGCCATTCTGAGGTCCTGAGGCAACACTGACCCAATGCGAGTGGCAGAACAGAGAGAGCCCTGGGTCCCAGGGGATGAGGCTGAGCACGGTGGTAGCCATCGCAGGAGTTGCCCTGTCTACTCGAGCGAGCGACACAGGCAAGCACCACGGAACAGTGGCTTAACCAAAGGATATTTATTGTGGAAGGTGTTGGAAGGGTTGGTTCTTTCTTATTTTTTGTTTGGGGGGCTACTGGGGATTGAACCCAGGGGCACTTAACCCCTGAGCACATCCCCAGCCCTTTTTTTATATTTTATTTTGAGACAGGATCTCACTAGTTCCTCAGGGTCTCACAAAGTTGCTGAGGCTGGCTTGGAACTTGGCGATCCTCCTGCCTCAGCCTCCCGAGCTGGCGTGCACCTTCTTTCTGGGCTGTGAGGAGGAACCTGCCTCCAGGCCTCCCCAGCTGCCGGTGGTGTCCTGGCAGTCTTGGCGTCCCTCCGCCTGAAGAAGCGTCACCTGATCCTTGCCTCTGTCTCCAGGTGGAGTGTCCCTGTGGGTGCCCATGTCCACATCTCCCTTTGACAAGGACAGCCATGCTGGTTTAAGATCCACCCCCATGGCCTGGGTCCAAGCTGGTCACTCCTGGAAAGCTCTGTCCCATGGTGTGTTCTGAGGTTGTGGTGGTAGAGGTTCAATGGAGGCCTACTGGGGAGACAGAGTTGAACCCCTCACCCTCCCTGGGGACAGTTCTGTGACAACCAACCCCTCTGTGGTTCACCCGTGTGAGTTGGCGCTTCCTATTCCACCTGAACTGCAGGAAGAGATCTCAACAGGGCCACCTGCTCCGACTGTCCGCAACCTGAGTCTCCTTCCTGCCCGCAGGTCCCCCCAGTCCTGTTCTCTCCGTGGTCGGCATCTGGGTGTGGGTCCTCGAACCAGAGCCCCCACAAACAGTCCCACCCAGGAGAAGAGCAGGCAGAGGCCCCCAGGCAGCCAGGAGCCTGGGGCCACGAAGAAGCCGCGCAAGACAAGGGTGAGGCCTGGCCCTTCCCAGCTCCCGCCCCGCGCTCCTTGGGCTATGGCCTCTCCCTCCATCTTTTTTCTGTAGTTGTAGATGGACACGATACCTTTATTTTATTTACTTATTTATATGTGGTGCTGAGGGTCCACCCAGCGCCTCACACGTGCCAGGCAAGCGCTCGGCCACTGAGCCACACCCCAGCCCTCCTCCATGATCAGCCCGTGGCTCCGATTCTGCCTCCGCCCACGCGGCTCCTCTCTTCCCAGGACCTCTGATCTCACCTGTGCTGCCTGGACCATCCGTGGAGATCTCCCGTCTCCGTAATCACATCACAGGGTCCGTCTTCCACACTGGGCCGCAGAGTCGCAGTGTCTGGGTTGGGGGCCTTGGAGCTCTTGCGGGGTGGGCGTCCTTCAGCCTCCAGGGGCAGAGGCTGGTGGACTCACTCATGGACCTCTGCGGTTCGAAGGCTGCGTTCGGCCCACTCTGCTCCTGGCAGGGACGTACTTGCCTGTACCTCCACGTGGGGTGGGTGGGAAGTGGGACGAGTTACCCTAAAGCACTGGTTCTCAAAGTGGGGCCCTGGTCAGCTCGTCAGCCTCACCTCGTCAGCCTCACCTGGTCGGCCACGCAGATGCTCATCCCCACCCCGACCTCCTGGGTCAGGAACTCCGGGGCTGGTCTCAGCCATCTGCTCCCCACCCTGCCTCCCTACCCTGCCTTCCTTTAAAGCGTCAGCATCGCATCTTGGTGAAATCTCTTGCTGGACGATATCACTGGCCTTGGCCTTGGCCTGGGAAGTTGGCTGCTGCCCAGTTCAGGCTGCACCTCTGGTGAACACTGCACCCTAGAAACCAAAGGTCATCGAACATCAGATCACCCCTGAGTCCTCGCCGGAGCGCCGTGGAGGGCCAGCCACACTGGCCCACCTGGGGCACGGGGTCTTCCTCGGGGACCTGAAGTCAGAGCCGGGAGCTGCAGGTTGTGAGGGCTGGTGAAGGGGGACTCAGGCAGGGAGGGCAGCAGGGCAGAGGCAGCGCTGGCAGGACATGTGGGGAGACCACTGGCCACCCGATTCCTTTAAGGACAGTGTACTAAACCCCTGCAGCCAGCGCCGCTCTCCTGCCTCTAATAACCCAGACCTCCAGCCCACACGCCACTGGCAGAGCTGGGGACCAGACACAGGTTAGGGTGGCTCCCTCTGCCCCTTGCAAAGCAGCCCGGGATCCTCCACCCAGAAAGGGTGTTTGGCACCCAGCAGATCCGGGAGGGAAGGCAGGAAAGGCCACGAGCCCGCGGAAGACGCGCTCAGCCAGGTTTGCACCTCAGAGCGGAGGCAGCTGCGCGGAGGAGGAAGGCAATCGCCCTGCTTTGACAACAGGGGTGACAGCGCTGCTCCCCCCCAGGATCCCCGGCTTCCATCTGGAGGCTCCTGCAGCCGGCAGCCCCGGCTGCCACCTCCCCTCCCAGGGTGCTTGCCAGGCCCTGGTTTATGCCCCCGCACAACGTCATCCTCACTGACACCCTCTCTTCCCTTCAAGTGCTCCCGTGAGCACCCTGGCCACACAGAACCAGGGACACTAAGCCTGCTCTTGGTCACCTTGCTTCCCTCCAGGTCCTCAGGGCAACCACCGCTACTACAAATGGAAACCAAGCCGACTTCACCAGATGGCGCCGCACTGAGCCCCCGTCCAGGTGGGGGCCTGGCCAGGCCAGGTGCGGCTGGACAGCCAGGGCGAAGACCCCGAGGACCTGAGACGAGCCTTTTTACTGGACCTGGGAAAAGCTTAAGTGGAACACAGGGAGGCAGAGGCATGGTGGGGACAGTGCAGGTGGCTTGCCCTTGGGGACGCTGCCATCGTGAAGCCTCCTGTGGGGATGGTGATTGGGGAGCAGCAGCCCCTGGGGGACGCAGATAGGTTGCCCCGGTTTGGTGTTTGGTTATTTAAAACATGACACCCACCCAAGTGTGTTTGGGACGGTGACCACGGTTCCCTTGGTGGCCTGCCGGTTCAGGGTGAGAGGGTTTGGTTCACCTCCACTCTGACCTCCCGAAGCAAGTTTTATTGAGATGTAACAACAAGACAATTGAGGACAAGAGCCAAGGCTATAGGACGGAGCGCTGTGAGAACAGGGCCGACCCCCGCCTCCCCCTCCGCAGTCCCCGCGAGTCCTCCAGGCAGCCCTGCCCTTCCTTGGAGGTGGCCGCTCTGCCGATCCCTTGTGTCAAAGGTCCCATGACTTCGGACAGATGAGGCTGCCTGAGCGGCGTGGGGAGGCCCTGTCTGGCCGTCTCTGTCCACCCTGAGGCCAGGTGCACTGCCCATGGCTTGCTTGCTTGCATGGCCAGTATCCTCCATGGCATGGACAGGCTCATCCATTCTGCCCTGCTGGTGGTGAGGACTGGGGCTGTTTGCAGGTTGGGGCTGCTAGGGACAGCGGATGCTTCTGCGAGCATTCTGGGGACAAATCGGTGTACGTGAGCCTCATTCTGTTGGGTGCACACCTAGGAGCAGGGTTGGCAGCCATGCAGCCGGGGGGCCCAACTTGAAACTGCAAGGCCAGATGCTGTTCCCAAGTGCTCGCGCCTGTGAACGTGGATGTGGCTGCATCACTGTAGATGCTGATTTCAAGTCCTTTGGGTACAAACTGAGACGTGGGATAGCTGGGTCAAAAGGTGGTTCCATTCCAAGTTTTCTGAGGAATCTCCACACTGCTTTCCAGGGTGGCTGCACCAATTTGCAACTCCACCAGCAATGTATGAGTGTGCCTTTCCCCCCACATCCTCGCCAGCATCTATTATTGTGTGAGTTCTTGATAACAGCCATTCTAATTGGAGCAAGATGAAATCTTAGAGTTGTTTAATATGCATTTCTCTAATTACTACAGATGTTGAACACTTACCATATATTTATTGACCGCCTGTACATCCTCTTCTATGAAGCATCTGTCCAGTTCCTTGGTCCATTTATTGAGTGGGTTCTTTGTATTTTTGGTGTAAAGTTTTGTAAGTTCTTTATAAATTTTGGAGATTAGGCTCTATCTGAAGTGTGTGTGGAAAAGATTTTCTCCCACTCTCTAGGCTCTCTTTTCTCATTTTTGATTGTATCCTTTGCTGAGAAAAAGCTTTTTAGTTTGAGTCCATCCCATTTATTGAAGCATAGTATATATACACAATGGAATACTACTCAGTCATAAAGAATAATAATATCATGGCATTTACAGATAAATGGATGGAATTGGAGATTATCATGCTAAGTGAAATATGCCAATCCCCAAAAAACAAAGGCTGAATGTTTTCCCTGATAAGTGGATGATGATACAGAATCAGGTTGCAGGGGGGTGGGTTGAGAGAAGAATGGAGGAACTTTAGATTATGTAGAGGGAAGTGAGAGGGGAAGCGGGAGGGGGTATGAAAAATGGTGGAATGAGCCAGACAACATTACCCTATGTTCATGTAAGATTAACAAGAATGGTATGAATGTACATCATGAACAATCATAGAAATGAAGATTTGTACCACATTTGGGGTACTAATGAATCAAAATGAAGTCTGTGAAAATTAAAAAAGAAAAGAGGAAAGCTTTTCTTTATTCCTTCAGGGTTTTTTTGTGACACTTGAATTAAGGTCTGACACAGAGACAAGTTCATTTTTTAAAAAGTGCATATTCTGCAGTTGTCAGGCAGGACTATGTGGTTCCATCGGTCAATGTCAGTGACATTCAGTTTTTCTGTGTATTCTACTTTTAAAAACTCTTTCTGCTTTGTACTTGTTGGTTTATTTTTCCTTGTTAACTGATCTGTCTTTTTGCCTCGTGTCTTAGGGCTTGTTGGGTTGATAATGTTGGGTTATCATGAAAGAGTTTTGGCTGCTCGAAAAAATTTAAAGACATCTTAAAATGTGGGCCACCCACCTTATAACCCTAACAATGGCAGCACACCTGGGGAACCCGTGACCAAGACAGAGTGCCCGAGAAGAGACCCCTGCTGCAGAAACCACGAGATGATATGTGGCTGCAGTGGGGAGGATGGGGAAGCGCCTTGCTCAGTGGGCGCTGCCGTAACAGGTCACCATAGGCTGGTGGCTTGAGCATTGGCAACCCATCCCTCACCGTTCTAGAAGATGCAAGTCTGAGATCAGGGTGCCCGGTGCCCACAGGGCCTGGTTCTGGTGAGGCCCCTCTTGCAGGTTGCAGACGGCCGATTTCTTGCGTGTCTTCACATGGTGGAAAGAGAGCAAGAGGATCTCTGGGGTCGTCTTTGCAAGGCACTGATCCCAATCACAAAGGTTGCACCGTCAAGATCCAGTCACCCCCCTGAGACCCCACTGCCTGACAGCACCGTATTGGGGGTTAGGATTTCAACATGAAAGCTGTCCTCGGTGAGCCCGCCATTCAGCCACTGTACAGGGTGAGGACGATTAGGGGAAAACCGGTTCACCGTATCGCAGTGGGGAGGGGAGCTACCCCACATGGTACCAGGCATGGTGTGGCTCTGGAGAGATCCAAGGCCTCAGAATGAGAGGTCAGAGTACGAAGGAGGCTGAGTGTGTGACCTCAGCGAGACCCACAAGCCTACCACAAGTCAGCAGTCCACAGGATCTGACCACACTGGATGCTTCCGGTCAAAGAAAGGTCCCTGGGCAGAGTGGCCAGTCATGACCACCTGTGAGGAGGACAGGCGAAAGGGGCAAATGGCAAATCAAATCAATTCTTCCAACAAAATTGGAAAATGACCAGAAAAGTGGGCCATGGCTACAAACAGAGCCTTTCCCAAAGAAGAAACTTCTAGAGTTCACCGGCTCTTCAAGAAGTGCTCAATTTACTAGTGATTAAGGTCAATCAAGCTACGAACGATGATGAACAACACCTGCCAGACTTCTCAGCTTCCAGCAGCAGCGACGTGGGAAGGAGCCAGAGCGGGAACCAGGGGCAGCATCGGTGCCACGCCTGGTGGGCAGGAGTGCAGGCTGGAGCACGACTGGACACACTTGGTGAACTCAGATTCGCCCCTGTCTTGGAGCACTGGATCCCACCCCTGGTGTGCAGCCAGGGAGGTCCCTGTGCCGACTTGTCCCTCTTGTGGTGCCATGTCTCCCGATGCCGTTATTCCTGCCCCTCCCTTCTCGCTCAGCGGGTCCTGATTTGGACAATACATGGCTCAATGACCCCGAGCCTGAGGAGACCCTGTGACTTCGCTGTCTCGGTTACCGCAGCAGGGGTCTCTTCTTGGGTACTCTGTCTTGTTTACGGATTCCCCATGTGTGTTGCCATCGTTAAGGTGACTTCTTGCTTAGCAGCACCATCCCAGGTAACCCTCAGAATGTCACTGGGCTGTGTATCATTGCTGGTCAAGGGTTCTCATGGAGAAGCCTCAGCCTGGGAGCCGTCCTGGCCCACGAACTGGTTGAAACTTTACCTTCCACGTCTTAAATACCGAAGAGCCCAAACTCCTCCTGGAGGCAGACGCGGGTGGTTTAGTAGCTGCAGCTGTGCCAACCTATCCCAACTGCCCTCTGGGCTCTCGCTCCTGGCACAGGTGGTGCTGCCTAACTAGTTGATGGTCAGCCTCCTGCCAAAGCTGACTCCCGATCCCAAGACAGCACCCCAAATGCTGGCTGGAGATGTGCAGCATCTCTAAGGTTGTGATCAGCAGATGGGAAAGAAGACACAGAGGGGGCGCCCACCACAGCAGCTGTGCTCACCATGTGCAAGGTGTCCCCCCTCCTCCTTTCCCGAGGCACTGCCCCCTCCTGTAGATGAGCAGGAGACTCATCCTCCTCCACACGGTGGGGCTGGGATGGTGAGGGCCAGGTTCCTGCACCTCCCTGTGACCTGAGTGCCCCGAGGGGTGCATGGCATTGTTCCCCGCTTCTCCTCTCCAGCTTGGATTCTATTGCCAACCGTCTGGTCTCCGAGCCTGGCACTTCTTGGCTGTGGGCATGAAGAGGTTACAGCAGCCCTGGAGCCTGCTGGGCTGGGTTAGCACTTCCCTCCGCATCCAGGATCTCTCCAAGTAACGGCCTCTTTGCATCATGGAAAAGGGGTGGCGGCGCGGGCTGGGGGGCCCGCCGCAGTAGGGCTTCTACCCGGCTCCTGCAGCCCCCACTGCGGGACGCGGAGCGGGTCGCGGGAAGGCAGCGGCGGCGGAGCAGCGAAGGATGAGCCAGGGCCGCGGGCGGACCCGAGCTGCAGAGCGCCACAGCTGCGCGCGCCTCCCGCGCTCTCCCCAGGCTGCGGCTGCCGCCCCGGGCGCGCTGGCCTCGGGCCGCGGTGCTGGCGCGGGGACCCGGGAGCCCAGGACCGGCGCGGCGGGGGCGCGGGGCGGCGCCGGGCAGGCCAGCTCCCCCGGGAGCGCGGGCAGGAGCCGCGGCGGAGCCTGGGCAGCGCTCTGCCTGCAGCGGGCGCCGCATCCAGCCTGTGCGGCCGGGGCGGAGCGGCTGCGCCCCCGGAGGGCTGTGCTTCTCCGGCGGACCCAAGTCCCAGGCCCCCTTCCTGGGCAGGAGGCAACAACTCCTGGTGGGGGAAACTTGGACTCTGCGTCTAGCTCGTGCGGCCTCCCGGATTGCCGGCCGCAGGGCTGCCTCGCTCCGGACTGGTGCCTGCGGAACCCCGCCGGGAACCGGTGGGCAGAGGAGGGAGCGCTATAAACTTTGGGGGCGGGCACACATCCTTGGAGGTGACAAGTAGCCTCACATCTACAGCTCCTGGACCGGTGACGAAGTCCTCGGCTCAGATACTCTCAGGGTCTGGACCCTGCCACATGACCAACACCAGAGACCCCAAAAGAGCCATGGAATCCACACTGGGGACATCGAGTTCTGCTGCAGGCCCTGTCACCTTCTCCCACGTCTTTGGTCAGCAGTGCCAGCTCATGGAGGCAGGTAGGAAGCTCGGGGCGATGTGCCCAGGGAGTGGGCAGCCAATCCCGGAGCGGAGGTCCGTGAGTGTCTGCCTGTCTGCCTCTTCTCCTCGCTGATGTATTGTGGGTGCGAGGATTAGCTAGGGACTCGCCAGCCTGGCATTTGTCACTTAAGTGGTAAAGTTTTAGGGCTGGCTGAGACTGAACGTGCCGCTTGGGTGTGATGAGCCAGGGGTGTCCTCTGTGGCTGGAGGAGGGGGGATGGTGCTCAGGAGGATCTGATGACGTGCTGACCGTGGCCATCTTTGGGGGGCAGGTGCCAGCCTGGACTGGTCTCTGTCCACCTGCCTCTCTCTGTCCCTGGCCTGGCCTCGCTGGCTGCATTGGAGGGAACTTAGGTGCTCGTGATCACATGCGCCCTGAGTAGCCCGGCCCTTGGCTCCACCATGGGCTCCCTCAGCCTTTGGCCAGGGCTTCCAAATGGCTCACACTTCATTCAGGGAGGGAAAGCTGACATGGGTTGCAGTTAACCCGTGCCGGCCATCTTGCCAGGAGGGGCATTAGGTCACAAGACAGCCAGGGAGACCGATGGCTTGGAGGCCAGGAGTGGCTTGATCCACACTCAGCGCTCTGGGAGTCACATGAGGACTGGAAGACTAGTTTTCTCAATTTTTCTGAGCTCATTCCTGTGGGGAGAAGGGCCTTTGCACCTCCAGGGGTTTCCCGGGCATTAGGGTGTTAACCTTGCGTCTTACCTGACGTCTCAGGAAGGTGCTGAGAACACTCTATCCGGAGTCTGGGGTCCTGAGTGGTGTGGGTACTTTCCCTGGCGGTTGCATGATCTTGGAAATCGCAGACCCTACCCCTTCCCCGGGGTATCTATCCCCAGCTGCAAAACAAGAAAATAGGGCTCGGGGCTGTCTGGGCAGGCAGGCCTTGGTTTCTCTACACTCAGAGAAGCTCATCTCAGCTCATCTCAGACTTAATCTGGTTTCTAAGACTTATGTGAGGCAGCTCATGGAGAGGGGCTCAGAGCTGGGTTGCCTGGCTTTAAGTCCCAGCTTCACTTGTTAGAAGCTGTGTGACCTCAGGCAAGTTACTCAGCCTCTCTGTGCCTTAGTTTCCTCACCTGTAGAATGAAGATTCTAGGCACTATTTCATAGGGCTGTTCAATGGTTAAATAAGTTAATACATGGAAAGCATCCTTCCTTGGGCCAGTCAAGGTATCTGAGCATAGCTGCTTTTGGAGAAGGCAGGTGCATTGAACGCCCCGCTCTGCACCCCAAACCAGACTCTAGTTTGTCCTGCAGGGTGAGAATCTCCAGCTCCATCCACCTAGGGAGTGATCTGCTCTGGAGTGGTCCAGGTACATCAGCTCCATCAGGAGGGCTCGGGGCTTCCTGCACCCGCTTCCCTGCGCTTCCCTGCTCCGAGGTTGCTGCGGGGAGGCAGGCTGGGTTTCCAACGTGCCTCCCCAGTGGCTTTGTCCTCTGTCTTTTACAGGCTCCCAGGCCTGAATCAGGCCATGAAATCCTCTGTGTCCTTTTTAAAAACTATGTCAAGAGAGCAGCGTAACCTGTAGTGATGGTGCCCTTGGTCTCGGGGGGATGGAGAACGCTTCCCCTGAAGAATGCAGAGAGCAGTAGTTCACCCTGAAGTTGAAAGAGCTCACTGGTTAGGAGGCGAAGGGACGAGGCGCCCAGGCCGCGTGTCCAGCAGCCATTTGTAGTTGGTCAGGATTGCAGGGAGCCCTCACTGCCTGTGCCGACGATCTGCGGACTCCAGGCTGACGGCTGGGTTAACCACCTCTGTTCCCTAGAGGGGGCGGAGGTCCGTCCCGGTACCCACGGTGTCCCGCGGGGGGCTGGCCCTTACTCTAGGGGCCGATGATCTGGTCAGTGGTGACCGTAAATCATATGGAGGAAATTAGACACCATCTGACTTTCCAAGGAGGCCATGTTCTGAACAACCCTTTCACACAATTTTTAAACCCTAACCAGTTTCCACCGGCTAAGGAAATGCTCCGGGTTGCCTGCCGGTCCACGGTCATGCCGCCTGGGAAGGCAGCCTTGGTTGGACGCTCAAGCCTGAGCACTGACCCTAGAGCCCAGCTCCCTGGTGAGGACTTGTGTTTGTCTTGACACCCATGCGGCTCTCACGTCTTAGGGGAGGAAGCCGATTCTGGAGAATGGATCTTAAGGATGCTAAAGGGGGCAGGGAAGGAGGGGGAGAGCAGCAGAGGACCTACAGTTTGGGGAGCAGGGGTTGATTCTTAGCAGCAAGAGTGAAATGGGGCGAGCATGAGCCCCCAGCACTCTGCCCTCACGAGGAGCAGTGGGAGCACCAGGGCCCCTAGGGGCCGCAGGAAGATCGTCAAGGCCTTCTCATTCAGTCCCAGCCTGCTGTGCCCACCTGGTGAGCTCCCTGGACTTTAAATCCCTAGACAGGGTTGGAAAACCACAGCCCCAGGATCAACTCTGGCCCCCCACTTATTTTGTCAATAAAGTTTTATTGGCACACAGCTGTGCCCATTCATGTACGTTTTGTCCACCGAGACCTTGGTGTTGCCTTGAGAGTCAAGCAGTTGTGTGACCTGTATGTCCTCTCGGGCACCTTCCCTGCCGTGTGCTGACTCGGTTTTCTCTATCCTCCACTGCCACCCGTCTCCCCAGCCCCTCACGGAGGTGCAGAAGGAGTCGCGCAGGAAGTGTTCAGGATGAATCTGCAAGTCCTGACAGCACAGGCGTGTGCCCAGATCTGTGCACCCGAGCTAGGCAAGAGCTCACCAGCCTCCTCTTTTGCGGAGTGGGTGGGCGTGCATCCTAGTTAACAAGAGAAGTTTGTTTGTTTGTTTGTTTATTGGTATGAGGGATTGAACCTTGGGCATTTTACCACTGAGTGATGTCCCCAGTCACTTTTTACTTTTTATTTGGTCTCAACAGGGTCTCGCTAAGTTGCTGAAGCTGGTCTCAAACTTGCAATCCTCCTACCTCAGCCTCCAGAGTTGCTGGGATTACAGGCATGTGTCACTGTCACAGGTTTTCAAAGCTGCTTTGTCTTGCTCAAGGTTGTGGAGGACAGAGCAGCATTCTGGACCTTTTGGGGGCTCTGTGCCATGGCTCCCTGGGCCCTCTCTGTGGCCCTTCGTCCCGCTCCTGAAGGCTAGGGCTGCGGAAGGCGCTAGGCATCTGCTGTTTCTGACCCCAACCAACATTTCCTCTCTTTTCTTCTGTCCCCTGCCGCAACCCTGGTGTCAGGTGGCAGTTAGCCTGGCTGGGAGGGAGTGGCCAGGGAGGCTGCCAGGCTCAGCCTTCCTGCTGACCTCCTGGCGGGGCGGGGAAGCTGCAGGCCACGCTCCCAGGTCCCACTCTGGTTTCTGGTTGTTTCCAGCCTCATCCTGAGGATGGCGGTGGGGACTTGGTCAGTGGCTCTTGACCCCAATGTAACTCAGTCCCCTTCTCTGTCTCTTCCTTGGATCCCCACTAACTGACCGGGGCCCCCTCTGAGCTGCTGCTTTGCTGCGTCTCTGCGAAGGGCTCCTGGCGCCTCCCGTGGCCTGGTAACCTGGTGGTGGGGTGAGCCCAGCTGGCAGGCCACAGCTGGGGCCTTGGCCCCTCGTGCCAGGCTCTGACTTGCTGAGCTGCCCCCGTCACTCGAGTTGACTTGGCACCCATCTCATCTGGGCAGCGAGCATTCTGCAGGGTTCCTTTGCTTGACCAGAATGTAAAATCACTCTGTCCGTGCGTCCTGCTGACACTGCAGGATTCCAAGCCCAGCTCAAGGGGGAAGGAGGGAGGGGAGGTCAGGACAGAACAAGACTTTGGCATCTGGGCTGCTGGCTGCTCTGGGCTGCAGCTCGAAGCCACCTGACAGGTTCCCCATTTGTACCATCAGTTAGGGGCTGTCCTCTGCCCCCCACCCTGGACCAACTCAGCATGGGCAAGCCCTGCGCCTGCCTGTCTTGTCTGTCTGGTTGGTACCTGGAGCTGGGTCTGGCCATCTTTACACTTTCTTGTCTTGCTCCTTCTAAGTCCCTTCCCCTGCTGTTGACACAACACCGGCCCTTCTGAGCATAGGACCCGTATGCATCTGGAGCCCACGTGCCAGATTCACACCCTCGAGGTAAAGGGACGAGCACTTGGGCATCTGCTGAGAGCTGAGCACATCATGTGCTTGTGCAAAAGGTAAACAGAGAGAGAGGGGGAAAGAAAAAGGAACCCCTTTCCTGCCCCTCCCCCCCTGGAGATGCCAGCAGGGTTTAAGGTTTCCCTGAAGACCCCCCGAGCGGCGAATGGGGCCTGTCTTCTGCCTGGTATCTCTCCAGGCGGAACCCTGATTTGATGTTCCAGCGAAAGATTTTTGGTGGCGAGCGGCTGGTGCTGAGTGCCTTTTCCAAAATGGTCATGTGTAAGTGCTTTCCGTGCCACGGCAAGCCACACCCAGCGTGCAGGCGAGGAAACCAAGCCCGCAAGAGGAAGCGTCACTTGACTCCCTGGGGAGTGGTGAGCAGGCTTCAAGTTGGAGCCACCTCCGTTTGAAGCCTTTACCTCCTTCTGCTCTTGCTTCCCGACTCTCCATCTCCAGACATCCTGGGTGAACATCTGGGTCAGGGAAGGCGCGTGTGCTGGCTGCAGGCGGCTTAGTCAGCTTCTCAGGCCACCGTGCCATGTGCCAGCTCCATTCTTCAGCATCTCCTGTCTTAGCCCTGAGCAGCCTGAGGTCCAGAGCTGTGATCTTGGTCACCTTGGGTCCTCCAAACCTCGCCTGGCACCAGCGACTACATTTTCATCAGCAGGATGGCGATGTGTCTTTTTTTTAGTTTGTTTTTTGGTACTGGGGATTGAACCCAGGGGCACTCCACCCACTGAGCCACATCCCCAGCCCTATTTTGTATTTTATTTAGACAGGGTCTCACTGAGTTGCTTAGGGCCTCGCTAAGTTGCTGAGGCTGGCTTTGAACTCGTGATCCTCCTGCCTCAGCCTCCCAAGTGCTGGGATAACAGGTGTGCGCCACCACGCCTGGCTTGTGTCTATTTTAAAGGAAACCGTGACCTTGCACAGGACGCTGCCATCCTTCTGGGAGCTGTGAGCACAGTAGGTGGTGCTAGGGACATGCATGGTGGCGTGTGGCTATGGTCCTGTTTCCTCAAGACTAACCTCCTTTACGGCTCTCAAGTCAGCGTGAGGAAGCGAGCGTGGGGGGACACTTTGTCTCAATGGCCCCTTGGCTGGTCGACTTGAGTGCTCTTGACTCCAGGTCGTAAAAGGAAAGAGGCACACGCGAGGCCCAGTGGGCAGTGATGGGCACAGTGGCTCGCTCCTCCCGTCTGATTCCCACCCTCAGTCCCAGGGTGGGCTACTGGCCACCAGTTCTCAGTGATCTCTCTGGGCTGCACGCAGCTGGCGATGCATGTGTGGGCAGGGATGTCCACTGGCTCACCGCCTGACCTCTGGAAGTTCCCAGCAGTGGTGCTCGGGTGGGGGACAAACAACAGGGCCACGCTGGGTCCTTCCAGCGTTGGACTAAGCACCGAGTGCAGGAGCCGGGTTGGAGGCAGTGGTCTTCCCGTGCGTCTTTGCATCATGGGCTGGTGTATTTCTCCACAGACCACCTTGTCGAGGCAGGGCACGTGGTTAGAGCGCCGTGGTTTGAGTTTGAGTCCCTGTTCTGCCATTCACTAGCTGTGTGACCTTGAGCAAGCACCTTGACGTCTCTGTGCCACAGTTTCCTCATCCTTAAAACAGGGATAACAGTTTTCTACCTCATCCACTTTTAGCAAGTCTGCCAATGACTTATGTGTAAAGTGTTTGTCACAGCGACGAGCTCAGAACACATTACATAGAAACATTTAAAGTCGCTGTTATTATTTTTTATTAGTGCAATTTCTCTATTTTGTTCAGTGAGACAAAGTTCAGAGACACTGGGAATTAAGACCTTCCCCGTGGGCAAGGCTTTCTGAGCAGTAAAAAGTTGGTATTTTTCCTCTTGGGCAATCATTGTGGTTTAAAAACAAAAAAATTCAACGTTCGTTCTTTCCGTGACCCCCAGGGCCAGGAATCAGCAGAGCTATGAAAATAAGTCCGCACCCACTCATCACAGAAGGATGCTTAAGAAGGGTCCGTGCGGGACCCCGCTGGCCTGGGGAGCCTGGTCCGTGCCTGTCTTCCTGGTGTGACCGGCAGGTCCTGCCACCGATCTCAATCAGGTCCTTGCTGCGTATTAGATCACATGGTCTCCTTAATAAGAGGCAGCTGGATAAATAAAATTCAAATGCTACTTAGACCAAACTCAGGGCCTCTGACCCCTCGGAAGTGGTTTAAGGTTAAAAAGACAGTCAGCGGAAGGAGCGAACGCTTGGTCTGAAGCAGGGGCCAGGGAGGTCGGGCTGCGGGGCTGCTGCCCAGTGACACCCCGAGGGCGGCTGATGCAGCCACATCTCCACGGTCTCTAAGAGAAATCTGGACTCTCGATTCCCTGCTGAAATCTCCCCGGGCAGGATGCGCGTTACCAAGAAGAAGATCCTCCGTTCCTCAGGTCAGACTGTGGCCAGTGCGTCCTGCGGGCAGCCTCTGGTGCCAGCCCTCGGTTCTGGTGGGACAGGTGCCAGTTTCAGGGTGCTTCCTGCTCAGTGACATCCCCACCGTGTGTTCTTACTCTTCCTCTGCGAGTGGGGTCCCCACCCCTGGGCACACGCCTGAGTTCCTCTTCGGCACCTCTGTGGCCTGTAGGATTGTGGTAAAGGGGCCCCGAGTAGCTGGTGTCTGTCCCGAGGGATGGCAGCGCTGGGGACGAGAAACAGTCCTGAGGTTCCAGGATGCTCCGATCTTCAACTTGAGGTCACACCAGTCCAGAGTGGCAGGTGGGCACCGTCATGCAATGAACCCTTGAGAGGCGAGTCCTCAAGTAGCCCCTGGGTGGCCAGCCACAGAGCCAGCTCCCTGCCCTAGGTGGCTGCACTCAAGGGCAAAGCCAGGGTGT
Organism: Glaucomys volans; assembly: GCA_020662805.1. NCBI lineage: Eukaryota > Metazoa > Chordata > Mammalia > Rodentia > Sciuridae > Glaucomys > Glaucomys volans. The sequence continues at coordinate 545,429 of JAJEJO010004491.1, read as the reverse complement.
CCGGACATGGTGAGGTGGCAGTGGGCATTGCGGAGACGGAAGGAAAGTGGCCCCAGGGTGGGAGAAGGAGGATTCCCAAGTTACCCTGGATTCTGTCTTTGGAAGTTCTGGGATCAACTGACAGGTGGGCTTTCCGGTTGAAGTTGGCCTCCGTAATACCAACCCCCAAAGGACCTGGAAAGGGCCTTTTCTCCAGCACCCGGGTGGGATGAGTCGGCCTCTCCATGTGGCCTTGCTCCAGGGCGTGGCTGTTAACCAGCTCGGCCTCTTCCGCTGCTCTCTCTCTGCTCCATTTGTTTGCCTGAAGCAGGTTCTAAGAAGGAGGGCTCCATTCTCCTCTGCTCCCCAGCCATCGCCACATAACCCTTTAACCCCAGGGCAAAGCTCTCAGCCAGACAAGCTTCTGCCCCCTTCCCAATGAAGAGGAGGGGCTGAGGTTCAGCAGAGGCTGGGGAGCACAGCCCCGGGATCCCTGGAGGTGGCTGGTGTGAGTGAGGCTGGGCCCTTGCTGGGATTCACCTGTGGAGGAAGCGCCCGGGCCACGTGGGTTGTGGGAGCTTACCACTGACCATGTGATGCCGGAGTAGGGGACTCTAAAGCATTGCTGTGAAATGCTGTGATGACATACCGGGCCCCCCGCCTCTCCTGGGAGGGACATTCAGACCTCAGAGAATCGCCCATTCCTGGTTTTGTTTAGTCTTAGTTTTTGTTGTAGTTTTATTACCATGTCTTTCTTTTGGACCTGTTCAGAGCTCCTCTCTTTCTGAGCTTGTAGGGAATAAGCAAGATGGAACCAATATGGCGTCTGGGCTTTGATCTGCAAGGCAGGCGCATGTCCTTTGGGCCCTTGTGTCAGCCATCCTGCCTAGTGCCTGTGTGGACCTTTTGCACTAATCCCAGGGTCCAGGGCCAGCAGGGCTGGAAGGGTGACTTAGCCTCAGACCCCAAAGGGAAGGTCACTCCAAGAGGCACCCACCTGAGGACAAAGTCAGTTATCATGGCGGCTGAGCTGCCAAGCCAGGCTCTGCAGGCTTTTTGGGACCTCCTGAAACTTGAGCCTTTTTCTTTGAACTCCTTGAAGTCATTATCAGTCACAGATAGTGCTATGGTTTGGATACGAGGTGTTGCCCAAAAGCTCAGGTGTGAGACAATGCAGGAATGCTCAGGTGAAATGATTAGATTGTAAGAGCTGTGACTTAACTGGTGGATGAATCCATTTGATGGATGAATAATTTGGATGGATTCAGGGGTGGTAACTGTAGGCAGGCAGGCAGGGTGTGGTGGGAGGAAGTAGGTCACTGGGGGTGTGCCTTGGGGGCCACGTTATTCCTGGCACTTTGCGCGCAAGCTGCCTGCCTGCCGTGGCCAAGCATCTCTTCTCCACCATGTCCTTCTGCCATGATGCCACCTCACCTTGGGCCCAGAGCAATGGAGTCAGCCAACCATGACCTGAACCTCTGAAATCATGGGCCAAAATGGTGTCCTCCTCTAAGTTGTTCTAATCAGATCTTTGGTCACAGCAACGAAAAGCTGGCTGAGAGATAGTGGAGACAAGTTAGGAATACTTGAAGAGAGGGCTGGCTTGGAGAGAGCGGGAAGGAGGTTTCCATCTCGGCTGATCCAGGGGACAGCAGAGGTGATGTGGGAGGTGGCAGACAGCTGCTTCTTGGGAGAAATTTGAAGGGATGTTTGAGCAGCTCTGGGAGGGAAATGCTCCTGGGTACTTGGGAAGACCGATGTCTTGGCCTTGGGTCTGTGAGAATCGAATCTAAAACGATTTTCATGGTGGGTCCCTCTGAGTCTCCAGGGGACTACGGATTCAGTCTGTGTGGAGACAGGCAGGATCGAGGACTGGATTCATGCTTTCAACAAAGTCGTTGTCAAAGGACTGAGTAGAGGGAGGAAATGTGGGGCTAGGCCGAGGAGTGAGGGTGGGGAGGTGGGATGCAGAGGTGGGAGGTGCCCTAGGGGCTGGAGGCCATCAGGGCCTCGGTAGTGCAGTGGGCCCGTACAGACAGGTGAAAGAGCAGAATTTCAGGAAGAAATAGGGGATGTGGAAAGGGAATGACCAGATTTAGTGCTGGAGTCTGGGGCCAGGCCAGGTCAGCTGAGACGGTCATAGATAGCTGGGACAAGCTGCCCTGGAGGCCAGGACGAGCTTCCACAAGGACTGCCCGGCTGGACCTCCGACTGTTTTAGTTTCATACCGTCCATTGCTATTGAATGAGGTCAGCTGGATGGAGATGCCTAAGTTGAGTTACTTTCTTAACATTTTGGGTCTGAAATTCCCCTGACTTCTGGCTTGCATGGTGGTCGTTGGCCTCTATTGATCTTGGGGTCTCGCTCCTAGGCCATCTTTTGTCTATGAATTTGCTTTTACAATCTTGGTCCTGGAAGTTCTGTTGTTTCACTGTAATGTGCCCAGGAGTGGATCTGATTCTATTTATACTACCTGGGGTTTGAGCATCTCAGATTTGGGGATCAGGGTCTCAGTCCTGGAGAACGTTTGGCTACTTCTTTCTTTTTTTTTTTAATTTAATTTAATTTTATTTTATTTTATTTTTTTATTTTGGTACTGGGGATTGAACCCAGGGGCACTCCACCACTGAGCCACACCCCCAGCCCTATTTTGTATTTTATTTAGAGACAGGGTCTCACTGAGTTGCTAAGGGCCTCTCTAAGTTGCTGAGGCTGGCTTTGAACTCGCGATCCTCCTGCCTCAGCCTCCCAAGTGCTGGGATTACAGGCGTGTGCCACCACGCCCGGCTACTTCTTTCTTTTTTTAATTGGTGCATATTAATTATACAGAATAGTAGGTTTCCTTGTGACTGCTTAGACACGCACATAGCATAACATGATTGACTCCAGCTACTTCTTTCTCTGAGCGCCACTTCTCTCCCATTCTTTCTACTCCTCCCTTCTAGAAATTCCTTTGTATTGCATTGGGCTATCTATCTGAACTCTTTCATATTTTCCATCTTTGCCTCTTGACTGTGTTCTGTACAATGACTTTAAACATTATCTTCTGGTTCATTAATTTTCTTTCTAGCTGTGTCTAGTCTTTAGACAAACTCGGGCAATCCATTTTTTCACTTAATGTCTTATTGTAACCTTTATGTGTTCTGTGCGAGTCATTTTTAAATCTTCCAGGCATTATTTGATTTTGAAAACTTTAAGTAATCTCTTGTGTCTATTGCTTTTCATTTTCTCTTTAGCCTTTTAAAACCATATTTATCTGATACAAGAATTTTCTAGTCCATTTCTGGTGTTTGGGGCCATTAATTCTGTTTTTTGACTGGTGTCCAGGATAACTATTGCTATGTATGCATTTCAAGTTTAAATTCTGAGTTCATGTTTTTGGGTTTTACCTTGAAATGTCATGAGTGTAAGCAAGGTTAATTTAGGGGTGGGAATTCCCTTAAACTCCCAGGTGGTACAAATTTGAACCCAAACCCATTTGAGGGCGGGTGAAGGGTAATGAGTTATTCAAGAAGGTTCCTCCGCCTCCTCAGTCCAGCACTTAGACTGAGACAGACAAGCTTCCTTATTTCTTTTTGCTTTGTGTGTGATGTCATCCAAGTCCCGTCTGTTGTGATGGTGCAGCCCTCTAAGATAGCTGGCTGTGTGTGTGTGTGTGTGTGTGTGTGAAGTGTTGCAGTCCTGACTCCTCCATCCCAGCAGACCTAAGGCCTCCTTACCTCTCTGTGTGGCCAATGAAACTCTAACATCAGTTTACGAGATCTGCAAATGCCGCTGAGCAAGGTCCCAGCATGTCAGGGGGCTCATCGCCTTGGCTTTCAATTGTACTCTTTTTTGTTTTGGGTGTATTAGTGTCTGTGGATGCTGTAACAAGTTTTTACAACAGATGCTGATTCTCTCTCTGCTCTGGAGGCCAGAAGTCTGAAATCAAGATGGCAGCCCCAGCTCCCATGCTCTAGGAAGAATCTGTTCCTCGCCTCTTCCAGCCTCTAGGGGCTGCTGGCATGCCTTGGCTTGTGGCCACATCATCTCGACCCATGGTCACCTTGCTCCTCCTCTTCTGTATGATGACTTCTCTTATCCCTCTTTGGTCTCTGTCTTTTGAGGACACTTAAAATAGCCTTAGGTCCCACCCAGACCGTCTAGGACATCTCATCACTAGATCCTTAATCTCATCTGCAGAGACCCTTTTTCCCAAATAATGCAACCTTTCCAAGTAGGGATTAGGGTGCACATACCTTTTGAAGCCCATTTCTCAGCCCACCAGTGGAGTTCTCCTACACTGAGAGCTCGGTTTGGTATTTATAAGGATGCCCATGGTATTTCTACAGGTTTTATAACCTTTTTTTTGTTTGTTTTTTCATTGAATCTACCATGTTCCCTGGAAAAGAAACACAAAGAATCTCAAGGCTGGAGACAGAAATCACATCCCATTGAGATGGGCTGCTTTTCAAAGGACTGGAGGCTGAAGGTGTTGAGACATGAGTGCTAACTTGTGCCAGGGAGTGACACTTCTCAGTTACTGTGGGCACAATGGCTGGGCCTCACTCCTGCTAACTGGACACTGCTGTGGGGAAGGTTGGGTGGTCCTGAGCTCCTCCAGGCTGAGCTCTTCTGGCCCACCTCTCCCGATTCTTCCATTTGCTTCTGCCCGTTCCCAGTTCTGTCTCCTGGCTTCTGTGTGTGTGCAATTGACCCTGGTTTCTGCTCCCACTTGACCCATGGCCTCTTCCATTTGGACAGCTTGGAGCAGACCTATTGTCCCCTTTGCTCCAGATACCGGACAGACTCTCACCTGGGAGTCTCGTGGGAAGTCAGCCTGTGCCACATGGGCATCACTAAAACCTGAGCAGAGCCAGGTCCAGGGCTGACCACCGTTGTGGAGCATACCTGCATGGCCACGGGTATCCCATCCACAGGAGAGAGCCACGTCATTCCTGGGAACCCTGTCCCCTTGCAAATCTGCACTCTGGGGGCCAGTCAGGCAAACTGCCCAGGACAATGTTGCACTTCTGTGGTTCTTTGGGAACTAAGACTGAACAACGTGTCTGAAGACCTCTGCAGAAATGCCCGGTGTCCTCTATGAGGTGTGCAGTGGTGACGACTGGCTTCTCAGCTCCCTTGACTCCCAGGGGGAAGAAGTACCCACGTGGGAGGATTTTGTCCATGCCTCTTTTGACGTGGTGTCTCTGCCCTTAGGTGGTGGCTGAAACCTTGACGGCAGGTGTTTTCATAGCTGGAGTTCCCTGAGAGGTCATCTCCACCATGAAGTGGAAGTTTCTGGGATCCCAGGGGGGCCCCTCCAGGCTCGGAGTCCCACTGAAGGCCGGAAGCCTTCTCTTCTACTAGTCTTAGAAATCAGTTGGCTGCTGTCTCTCCACAGTGAGGTTGTGGCCTCTGGGGAGACCCCAGGAGCTGAGCCAGGAGTCTGGCAGGGGGGCTGGAGGACCTAAAGTCCAGAAGGACTCCTGTCTAGGGCTCCAGGCCCAGAAATGGTGGACGGACAGAGGGGCAGGATCAGGACCAGGCCTTCTGAGGGGTGTGTGTCAGTGTAGGAAGGGGTGTCTGGAGCGACCAAGCCCCTTATCCAGGAGACTCTACAGGTACACTCCCGGGACCCATGGATGCCGTCTCCTGCCCAACAGGCCTTTCACATGCAAACCAAACTTCTGCTGTCTTTACACAGTTTCAAAATGTGTCTAGGACCTTCCAGGCTGAATCAGTCTGGCGACCCTCAGGCTAGATGCTGCAAGAGCTTGGTTTCCCTGGGAGACGTTTCTGCATGGATTAGGGACCAACCTCTCTAACTGGAACACTTTGTGACCCGGATGGTGATTCTGCTGCTTGTACCGGGTGAGACTGGGAGACTGTGCTGTTCCCAGGGAAAGGAGAACGTGCTCATCCTGAACCAGAGCTGCTGCCTTGTGAGAACCGCTGGGGTCTGGAGAGAATGGTACCCCGGTGCACCGACTGGTACCTGGGGTCTGCCGCTGTGGAAGTGCTGAAGACAAGGCAGAGAGCTTTTGCTCCCGGCCCGCCTGCGAAAGCTTAGTCATTGAAACGGAGCTCCAGCTACATTTTAGTAGCTGGTCACTTTTTCTGCTTGCAAGAGAATTCCTGAACTTTGCTTTATACCAAAGACAGTTTATTTTGGGGCCCATCAAGGAGCCTGTGACCAGGGTAGTTCAGAGAGCTGGGCTGCCTTGAAAGACGGGAGCATCAATGTGCCGTATCGCAGCCTAGAAAGCCTCTCTTGCTGGCTCTACCATGAAGGGCCAGCCGTTGTCCTTGGAGGGTGATGGGAAAGGTCAGGAGGAAGTGAGGGGTTTTGAAGAAGCCCACACTCTTGCACAAAGCTCACTGCTGTGGCTGAAGCTTTGCTCCGTGGCCTCGATGACTCTTTGGCCAAAGAAGCTCCAGCTGGAAGAGATCATTCCCTTGAGGATTCAGCATTGGTTCAAAATCCAGTTTGTCAGGTGGTGCCACCCTGGTTGTCCCCAATTTAAACAGAAGTTCCTTTGTGGCCACTGGCACTTGGGAATGGACCTGTGGAGCCCTGGCGAGACCAGAAGGCGGCTGGGGGCCTTACCAGCTTTCCTTGATACAGTGCTCATCACTGATAAATGGGCCCTGTGTGGCCGTCATCTTGTCCCCTGGGGCCTGTGCTTTTCTGTTAAGGAAACTGAACTGCTCACGAGGTGCGAGAGGCCTGAGCTGGCGGTGGAGCCGTGGATCCTGTGTGCGCAGCCCTGATGAGCTGCTGAGGCCTCCCTGAGTTGGAGGAAAACATGAATAAACGGTGGTTTTGGAGACCAGAGCGAGGACAGGCCCCTCCCAGTGGCTCCCTCTTGCCAAGGGGGAGGTGCTGAGTTCGCTTCTCCTTCTGTCTCTTGTGACCTGCGGGTGGACGAAGCCTGTGATTCAGGGTGTGGGCAGGTGCTCTCCGATTCCTGAGGGATGTGTCAATAGAAGAAGAGACAGGCATGAGGGTGGGGTTTTGGTATTGGATTTCCTAGGGACATGCAAGGTCACGATGCTGGTGTCCTGATCATTCTAGGATCTGGCCTTGAATTGTGGGGCTGATTGACATGCTCTTTATTTATTTATTTTTTATTTATTTATTTTTTTTACGGTGCTGGGGATTGAACCCAGAGCCTTGTGCTTGCGAGGCAGGCACTCTACCACTGAGCTACATCCCCAGCCCTGACATGCTCTTTAATTGTGCTGCTTCTTAAGCAACCACACAGTGTGTCTACAGGCTTGTTCGGGCAACATCAGGGACGATTTCAGTTGGGGTTAATGGCTCTTTGTCCATCTCTCCCCTGCCCGGGATGCTGGAGGTAAACACGCCAGAGAGTCTATGGGGCCCTCAGAGCTGGAGGGTGGTGGAGAGGTGCCCATCTCATTCCTTCCAGGTGACGGGGAGCGGGACTCCAGTCCAGCCCTGGAGAGTACAGAGACCAAGAATAAGGGGGCCCCACCTGCATCAGTCCTCTCAGGTCCCCCCAAAGTCTCCTTGCACCCCACCTCGCTGCCCACTGGTTCCTGTGGACATTTTCAGAGACTCACAAATCAATATTCAGTGCTTGGCTTATTTAGGATAAAATGTCTTTCTTGGCTCCTTGTGATGAGAGCCTGGCTCGGAAATGTAGTGGGATTGATTAAGCATTTATGAGGGGAGGAGAGGATGCCTGGCAGCCTTATCGGAAGATTTGGTCCGAGTTGAAATCTGTGGAAATCAGTTGCAGGGATAGAAAGGCAGAAGGGAGACCAGGGGCAGCCCCAGCCCCAGCCCCACCTCTGGACTGGCTGCTTGGAAACGCCGCGAGCGTAGAGGAGGCGCTCAGGTCCTTACTTTGCCCTCAGGCTCACCTGTGCCTCGGAAGCCTCGCCAGGAAGGGCCTGGTGCTACCCCCAAAAGAGGCCCTTGGTCTGGCTCCTTTAGGTGGGTCTAAGCCCCATCCAGGGACTTCCCACCGTCGGAAGAGGGTTGTGGAGTGGATTCCAGCCACCAGGCTGACTCCAGGAGATGACTTCTCCTGCTTTCCGAGGACAAAGGGGAACAATGCTGATCTCAGGGGTTGTAGCATTTTGCCCTTAAAAAAAAAAATCTCATTCTATGATCCACCAACACCATCTAGAAGGCCAGGCAGATGCATTTGGAGTGTTTACATGTATATTTTTTCCCATAACCTTTGCCATGTAACATAGTTCATTATATTATAATCCTATGTCCTTGAATCAAAAATATTCTAAGGTCTGATGTAGCTCGGCAACAGGGAAGAGGGGCTGATGAAGAGTCAGGTGCCAGAGGCCAGGTTGGGTGTGGACTCCAGATGTCCCCTCGAGGGGAGGCCATTGGGGGCATAGGAGAAGTTCAAGGCACAGGTTTGGCGTCAGATGCAAGTTCTAGCTGAGCTCTGCTATTTTTTTTTTTTTTTTTGTACTGGGGGTTGAACCCAGGGACACTCCACCACTGAGCCACATCCCCAGCCCTATTTTGTGTTTTATTTAGAGACAGGGTCTCACTGAGTTGCTTAGGGCCTCGCTAAGTTGCTGAGGCTGGCTTTGAACTCGCGATCCTCCTGCCTCAGCCTCCCAAGTGCTGGGATTACAGGGGTGCACCACCGCACCCAGCTCTGCTGTCTATTGATCATATGACTTTGGACAAGTCACTTTCCCTCATCGCTGTTTGAGTCTGTCTGAACGACAGCTTCATATGTTACAGGGTGACCGCAGCTTCCTGCGGTTGGATCTGTGTGGATTATGTAAAAATGGACCAGCAGAGCTTGAGAACCGTGTGCTCAGAGTAGCCGAAGACCGGTCCTGGGCACGGAGCACCCTGTGGAGCACGTGGCCTGTCCTGTACCCCTCCACCCCGGACCCGGGCCAGGTCTCCCTCTCAGTGCCCCGTGACATTGGACTCTCTTGGCTGGAAGAGAATTCTGCTCTTTCCTCTGCACCTGAGGGGCCCTAATGAGGCCGCTGTGGCCCCTCACTGACGCCCTGGCTCCGGCTGCCTGGAGCAGGTGCTCTGCCGGATTTGTCTGTGAGCACCGCTTCAGATAAACGGCCACAGGAGACAGGCCCACCTGGCAGATGAACAGACGCGGGTTAGCACACTCCTGTCAAGTGACCTCCCCACCAGGCTGAGCTCCTCTCCCGCCCAGGTTTGCAGGAAGAGGCTGAGCACTGGGAAGGGCTGGTGCCAATGCCGGCAGGGTGGGAAGGAAGGTGGGGAGGGAAGACCCACGTTGAAAACTACATCAGATGATGACCCGCTGGCTGAACTCCCTTATCTGTAAAAATGAACGCCTGTCAATGCCAAGGCTAGGATTCCCTGCGAGATTCACCCTCCAGCGTGCATCATGGAGCAGCCGAAGGAGAACTTGGGCCTATCCTGGAGTTGTGTTCTACTTAAGCCCTGGAAAGGCTGCTTCAGTGTTTCCTTCCTATCCTGCTGACCAGGGGGCCAGGACAGTGGAATGTCCCTAAGACACATGAGAACGGTGAGAGTCCTTGCTAAGCACCTACACAGTTCCCCCTAAGGCCAGGTCTTCCAGGGCAGGCAGAGGAGGCGGGAGCCTGCCCTGTCGGCTCAGGCAGATGAGACTCTGGATCAAGACGAACCCAGCCAGTTAGGGGGAGAGGTGGACACTGGTGTGAATGCCAGGCAAGTTCAGGGACGTCTCTGGGGGAGCAGAAAAGACTCGTGGGAGGTGGTAGATCTTCAGGGGATCTTTCCAGACCCTCATGCTGTGGATTTGTCTCTTTATGTAGGAATCTTAAGCTCCCCAGGTCTTCCGGGGAGCTGGACTGCCACTTCCAGCGTGGAAGGGCTGGGCCGGGTGGAGGTGGGTCTGGCCCTGTGAGCCCAGGGACCCCTGGGCTTCCCTGAGGGCTTCCCCGTCTCTAGCCTGTGGTTTTTACAGATGGGAAAGTCTGGTTTTCTTCTGGCCACAGGGAAGAAGAAAGCTGGGACTTCTTCAGCTTTTCCAATCCAAACCTGCTTTGGCTGAAGAGGAGACATGGAGGGGCTGATCCTTTCTGGATGGTTTTCTGATGTCTGAGGGCCTGTTTGCTCAGCAAGAGCCCTGAGCGGCTCCTGACTCTGTGGTTGGAGGATCATTAAACCACAGCAAAGATGCTTAAAGTGGAATCCCAGATGGGCATCACTTAGGGCCCCACCGGAGACCTGCCGGCCCAGGAGTCTGAGGGTTGAGGCCCGGCACGCAGCTTCAACAAGCTTCCTGGTGTTTCTGACTCAGGCGAGGGCCGAGGGCCAGCTGAGGGGATTCGCAGCTCCCAAAAGGCTGCTACAGGGGTCTCAAGCTCTACTTATGTGGCCCATGCTCGTGGGGACAGGGAACCACATACCAGTGTGAGCAGGTGCCAGGATGGTTAGGTGCCAGCTGGTGGGGCCAGCTTGCTAAAGATGGCGAGGGGCCTGTTCGTGCTGAGATGTCTCCCCGTTTCCCTCCGGCAGTGGTCTTCCTGTTGTGTCACCTGAGCCAGGATGCAGGCTCTGAGGGCATCTCCCTCCTGAGCATCGGTTCCCTCCACTGTAACCAGAGGATGATTTCTGTGTGATTGACACAGAACAGTACCCAGCACAGAGCCAGCTAAGCTCCTGGTGCTTGTTTCTAAGGGTCCTGTGGCAGGCAGAGGTCTACCATGGCCGCAGGGTTGCCAGCTCCTGGTGAGCGGGATCCGTGAGTGTGTTGGACGTTCTTCCTTGATGAGCCCTTGTTTTATAGCGAAGCTGATGGTATGTCCCTCCCACGATCACATGACCTTGTGTGACTCCTGCCTAGCAGGCTCCGGGGAGGATCTCCTGCTGACCTGGGAACAGCCACACCGTGAGGAGGTCACATGGCAAGGACCTGCAGGTGGTCCAAGAAGCTGAGAGTGATCCCTGGGTGGCAGGGGGCAGGGGATCTCGTCACACAGCCACAAGGAAATAAACCTGCCACCAACCCAAATGAGCTTGGATGCAGATCCTTCTCAGGATGTCCAGATGAGAGTACAGCCTGATGGACCCCCGACTGCAGCCTGTGAGGCCCTGAGCAGAGGACCAGGTACGTTGTGTGTGGACCTCAGACCACAGGGATGGAGACAGCAGAAGGGTGCTGCCCGTGAGCTGCTGACGTGGGGTGTGTGACCTAGTGATTGCAAACACACACACAACATGTGCACACGTGGATATGTGTGCACACGTGCGGTTTAGACATGGGGTGAGCTTTGGGGGACACCCTTGTGAGACAGTGCAAGGATTTTCAGAGGTTTGATGATTAGATTCTGAGTTGTGACCTCATCAGTGGATTAATCCACTGATATGGATTAACTGGGTATTTCAGGTAACTGGGGGCGTGCCTTTGGGTTTATGTTTTGCCCCTGTGAGCTGAGCTTTCTCTGCTTCCTGTCTGCCCTCTTCTGAGCTGCTTTCCTCCTCCACGTCCTTCTGCCACGACTGGGGAGGCATGATGGGGCACCTTGGGCCCAGAGAGGTGGAGTCAGCCAGCTATAGACTGAGACCCCTGAAACCATGGGCACCTAATAAACTCTTTGTCCTCTGAAATTGTTCTTGATGGGTCTTTTGGCCACAGTGGTGAAAAAGTTGACTAAAACATACAATTGCAGCCGGGCGTGGTGGCGCACGCCTGTAATCCCAGCGACTCGGGAGGCTGAGGCAGGAGGATCGCGAGTTCAAAGCCAGCCTCAGCAACTTAGCGAGTCCCTAAGCAACTCAGTGAGACCCTGTCTCTAAATAAAATACAAAATAGGGCTGGGGATGTGGCTCGGTGGTGGAGTGCCCCTGGGTTCAATCCCCAGTACCAAAAAAACTCCCCCAAAAAACCAAAAACCAAAACAAAAAACATACAAACACGTGTAAATATATACACATGGAGATGTATGTATGCACAAACACACGTGTATACACATTAATATGTAGACATGGAGGTATATGATGCATGCACACATATGTGGATGTGTGTATGTACAAAAGTGTGTGTACATATATATGAACATGTGTGTACACACAAACAACACCCAAACGTGAACATGCAAGTACGCACGTATGTGTGTCTGTGTGTGTGTGCTTCCCCAGCCAGGAGAGCTTTCCGTTCCTTGGGTGGGTGACAGTGCCCAGGGGCCACAGTACTTTTAGAGACATATGAAGTTGTCAGAAGAATAAAAGTCAGAAGAATAACCTGCACATTTTAGGTTGGCAAAAATGTTTTAGTCTAGGACATTAAAATACTTGTCTTTCTGTCCACATAGTCACAAACTGTGCTTTTTATGAAAGAAGCTGTGAGCTGCTGACGTGGGATGTGTGACCTAGTGATTGCAAACACACACAAGAAGGTCACCCCAAAGGCGACTGAGCCTGTGGAAGCAGCCTGAGGCCCTGCTGGCCTGGGCAGCCCTGTCCCTCGGGAGCACCTTGGCTTCCTCCTCCTCCTGCACCTGTGCCCAGCCCCGGGCTGCATGGTAAGCTGGCTCCCCGTCGCCTCCTGCTCCTCTGTTGCTCGCTGCTTCCAGATCCGGTTGGAGCATCCTGCCTGGTGGCTGTTCTAGGTGAAGCGGAAGCCTGGGGAGGACCCGGCCACGTGTCACGTCTTGCACCTTTGGCCTGGCAGGAGGCAGAGGCCTGCGTCATGCCAGCCCCTCCTCGCTCCCCCTGCCTTCTCTCCAATCACCTGTGCACGGGGCCTGGGCCACATGCAGGGCCTGCTTCTGGCTCTCATGGTGATTCTGTGGTTTAAGCCCCATGTGCTGATCAGAGGGCGTGGGGAGATGTCAGAGAATCCAGGAGGAGTGAAGAACCAGGCTGCAGACAAGACCAGCAGTGGGGCGGGATTGCGGAGGGCAGGGATGCTGGCCTTGGGCAAGACCCAGCTGGCAGGGTCTTTGAGGTCAGCCCCACTTGGTGTGGGTGCTGCACCCTGCAGCCCAGATTTAGTTTTCCAGGAATGAGGGTCTTCTTGGCCATGCTCACCCATCCTGATGGGAGAAGGTGCCAGAGTGCACGTGGTGCGTGAGGGGCGTCTCCCTGGGTGCAAGTGAGGTGTGTTTGCCTGAAAGAGGAAGGATACCAGACGCAGGCACTGGCTGATTCCATTCTGACACTCCCTGAGTCCGTCTTGGGCCTTCAGGAACTCTGTCCAGAGAGGGGCTGTGCCTTAACCTGGCCAGTAGCCCAGCTGCTAGTGTAGACGGTATTGCTCAGACTGCTGGGATGAACGCCCCCCGCCCCCATTCTGCACTGCTGCGAGCCAGGCACTGCACACACCTAAGTGACCGGAACTGGGTCCCTGAGTTGTTGCTCAGAAAACAGTGGAGGGACTCAGACACTAATCAGACCACACAATCCTATGTGGTTTCGAAATTATAACCACAGAGCTGGCTGTGAAAGGAGGTGGCGGAACGTGTCCCAGGGTGCTGAGCAGCCGCAGAGGTGGGAGACACTTCCTCAGGGAAAGAGTGGCCGACTAGGGATCTGAAGGTGGCCAGGAGCCACGTGGGGAGGCTGTGGAGGTCAGTCCTCCTATTCTGTCCCTCTCCTTCCTTCCTCCCTCCTCTATCTCTGTCTGTCTGTCTGTCTCTCTGTCTATCTATCATCTATTGAACCCGGGAGTGCTCTACCACTGAGCTCCATCCCTAGTCTTTCTTATTTTTATTTTGAGACCGGGCTCACCAAGTTGCTCAAGCTTGCGATCTTGTGCTCTGCCTCCTGAGTTGCTGGGTTGCAGATGTGGCCACCATACCTGGCCCAGTGGAGGGTTTTCTAGGCAGAGGAAGGGCCCTAGGGCTGGAGGGAGTGTGGCCCCCTGGAGGAGCAGGAAGGGACCGCTGTGGTGGGGGTGGAGTGGGCATGGGGGTCTGCACCGCGGGGCTGGGGGAGGAGGTTGGCACACTCCGTGGGTGGGCATGCTGGAATTGAACACGGAGCGACCCATTTTCCATTTCTGTTGATTCAGTTGAAAGAGTCTTTGAATGCTCACTCCTCGTGTGTATGCGTGTGCATGTGTTTGTGTGTATGTGTGTGTATGTGTGTGTGTGTGCGCGCGCACCCCGGCACATGTACGGTACGAACGGTCCCTTTAAGGTGGGTGGCGCCCCTTACAGTTAACAAGCTCGTGTGCTGCCGACAGTAGATCCTGAACATTCACAAGACACGCAGAGAAAAGCGTGTGAGTTGCCGGGTGTTGGACAGCCCGCCGCGATCGTTCCACAGTGCAGGTCTGCGTGAGCGCATCTCCGCGCACACGGGAACACGTACGATTTTGGGGTGTCGGTTTTGCCTTAGGAAGGTGGGAGAGAAATGCCCTTCTCCCCAGAAGGAAAGCCAGGTGAAGTGACAGCCCCCTGGGCCCGGCCTTCTCCACCCGTCTCTGACCTGGTGGCTGGAGCAGGTCCTGCTCTCTGCGTCCGTCTTCCCCCTGGTCTGTCTGTCCTCCACCCAACAGGTGGCCTGAAAGCCTGCCCAGCCCCTGTCATGGTGGGCACGTTCTCTGCCGCCGTCTCCTGTCATTGTGTCTTCTTTGCGTCATCTCAGGGTGGCCACAGCTGGTCGCCCATGTCACGTTGGCCACCTCTCCACCCCAGTCACCCTCCAGCATGTCAACTCATCAGTTTCCCTCTCTTTGAAGGGATGGGTGTGTCCTTGGTCCTCTCTCGAGGATGCGTGCTGGCCTCTTGAGGAGCAGCCTTGCACACTGCTGTACACCAGGCCCGGAGAGCGCAGGCCCCGGGTAGGAGCCCTGTGAATATCCCGTGGCTGATGCTAATGTCCTGGGGTCTCTGTGGGCTCTCTCCACACACCCCAACTGGAATTTCTCAGTGGTTCCCAATTTCCATCCACCACAAAAGGAGAAATCCAAGGACAATGTCGCCAGGGTGCCCACTTCACCAGGGGTGGTGGGCTCTAGCTGTGCACCAGGGCCTGTTGGAGCTGCTCGGGGGGCAGGTGGACTTTCCCTCAGAGCCTCCAGACTCAAAGGGGGAACAGATAAAAGAAATAAGCAAAATGCTTGGCAAGACGCTGTCTCAAAGTGAAACAGAAGGACGGGAGACGAAGCTCAGGGGGAAACAGCCCTGGGTTCAATCTCTGTAAACCTCCCCCAGAAAAAGAAAATACGCAGATTATGGGATAGAAAACTCAGGGAAAAAGGGAAAGCAGAACGGTTCAGGGAAGTTGGGAGCATGAGGGGTCGCAGAGGAGACGCCATGGGCAGGGGCCTGGTGACGAAGCAGCCAAGGGAGGCCAGGCTGGAAAGGCCCCGCCACAGACGCAGGCCAGGGGGAGCTCCGCAGGTGTCCGGGAGGGCTTCCCAGGCAGCCAGGAAACCAGTCTGAAGGCGAAGGAGGCAGAGCTCCCACTGGGGCGAGGGGCCAGCCCGGGGCAGGACAGTGGACGGTGAGGACAGGAGATGAGGAAGGGCTCCTAGGCCACCGTGTGGACTCGGGCTGCTGACCACAGGTCTGGGTTCTAAAGAATCCCTCTCCTCCGGTGTGGGGAAGGGGCTGATGGCAGGAGGGCTGGCTGCCAGGGCTCCGGTGCTCACACACGCGTGCTCAGTGCGCAGCTGGCGTTCGTGGCGCTGTGATCCCTGCCTTCGACCACACGCGAGCAGTGGGGCGGCGAGGGTGTGGACGCTGGGTGTTTGGGAGGTGGTGTTAGCAGAAGGGACGGACGAGCCATGAGAGGACAGGCCGGGAAGGGTGGTGTTACCATCGAAGGAGACGGTGACAGTTATGGAGGGAGAAAATCTGGGCAGACAGTGGGGTCTCCTTGGACTGTGTTGGGCTAAGAGGTCTGTGAGGCCCTCGAGTGGAGGTGGGGACGGCCTGGCCTTGTATTCCAACAGGATGAGGGTTTGCAGGTGGCAGGTGTACAGACGGGATTCGAGGCCTCATGCAAAACTCTTTCCTGAAGATTAAAGAGTGGGGCTCAGTTTAGTAAAGCCTCCTCTGTCCTGACCTCTGTCCTCCTGGGCTCTGGGTATTCTTTTTTTTATTTTTATTTTTTTTTGGTACTGGGGATTGAACTCAGGGACACTCGGTCACTGAGCCACATCCCCAGCCCTATTTTGCATTTTATTTAGAGACAGGGTCTCACTGAGTTGCTTAGGGCCTTGCTAAGTTGCTGAGGCTGGCTTTGAACTCTTGATCCTCCTGCCTCAGCCTCCCAAGCGCTGGGATTACTGGTGTGCGCCACCGCGCCCGGCTGCTTTTGGTATTCTTACCACCTTTCTTGTCTGGAATAACGTTGAGATTAGATGGTGGGCCTTTCTCATGTTCTCACTCAGCAAAGCAAACAATGAGCAAACAGCTTTGTCCACACAGGGACAATGAAGCTTTAAAATCCAAAGCACGACTTACCCTGCGGCTTGACTCAGCTCACCAAACATGGCGCTATCTACTGGAAACTCCACTCACGCCTTCTTTTGGTCATTTCCCCTCATGTCCCCAAAGGTGATCTCTATGCTGACTTCTTACAGTGTGATGTAGTTATTCAGTGGTAGAGTGCTTACCTCACATGCATGAGGCCCTAGGTTCAGTTCCCTCTATTGCAAAACAAAAAGAAAAGTTTCTTTGCCTCACAATATGGCACAGTTTTATCTGTTTTTGACATCCTATGGAAAGTATAAAAGAAGATGATTTTCCTTTTGCTCAACTGGTTGTGGGATTCATCCATGTCACATGTAGCTGATTCTTTTTCATTGGTGTATAGTATTCTGCTGTGTGAATATAGCACACATTTAATACTTCGATCCTACCATTGATGGTTCTGTAGGTTTTTTCCAATTTTTGGATATTGTGAAAAGGAAATCATAATGCTCTTATATGATTTTCTGCTGTACAGGTGCACACATCTCAAGGAACCAAGCTAGATCACACGTGTGCCTGCATTCAGCTTTGAACTCTCTTCCAGAGCAGGTGTGCCAATCACACCTGCATGGAAAATCTTTGAGCGTTCCATTTGCTCCACACGATTGCCAACACTTTGTACTGTCGGCCTTTTTCATTTTAGCCATGCTGGTGGTTAGGGAGTGGAAGATCATGGTTGATTCCATTTGCATTTCCTTAATGAGTAATGACAGTGAGTATCTTTTAGAAGTGGCCATTCAGGCGTCTTCTTTGCTGAAGTGTTTGCTCAAATTTTGTCCATTTCTTTTTGGGTCATTTGTGTTTTCCTTGCGGAATTGTGGGAGTTCATATATAATGTGGCCACCAAGCTTTGGGCCACATACACGGCAATATGGCCTCCCACTCTGTAGCTTCTTCTTTCACCCTCTGAAATTTTTATTTATTTATTTATTTTGATACCATGGATTGAACTCAAAGGTGCTTAACTACTGAGCCACATCCCAGCCCTTTTCTATTTTCTTATTTTGAGACAGGGTCTTGCTAAGTTGCTAAAGTCCTCACTAAGTTGCTGAGGCTGGCTTTGGACTTGCAATCCTCCCACCTCAGCCTCCTTGCGTTGCTGGGATTACAGGCATGTGCCACTGCCTGGTCACCCTCTGCAACTTTTTTTTTTTTTCTTTTGCGGTGCTGGGGATTGAACCCAGGGCCTTGTGCTTGCGAGGCCGGCACTCTACCCGCTGAGCTACATCCCCAGCCCTGACATTTTTGATGAGCAGGAATTTGTAATTTTATTGTAATTCACAATATTATTTTTTTCCTTTATGGATAGTATTTTTGTGTCCTATTTAAGGCCTTTGCCCACCCTAATGTCTAAAAGCCATTCTTCAATTTCATCTTTTAGAGGTTTTATTGTTTTACCTTTTATATTTGGATCTAAAACCTGCTTGGAATTGATCTTTGTATATGGGATGACTTTGGGATCGTGATTCTTCCTTTTCCATATAAGTATCCTATTGACCCAGAGCCACTGACTAGAAAGACCGTCCTTTCCTCTGTGACCTGAGGTGTCCTCTTTCATGGACCAGGTGTCCATCCGTCCATCAGGGGTCTGCTGTGGGCTCTTCTATTCTGTTGACCCCTGGGTCCGTCCTGGACTCCCACCACAGTGTTTTAATTGTGGTTCTTTTGTGAGGCTCGACACCAGGGAGTATGAGTCCCCCAACTTCGCTTGGAATCCCGCTGGTGAGTCTGGCAAGCCGGGCAGGTGTGGGGTCCGACACACAGTGCAGAGGGCGCACACACAGGCTCTGGAAACGCAGCCACCAGCCTCCCGTGTGCCCCTTGTGCCCAGGCCCTGGCCAAGCCCTCTTACTACTTTCTCAGTTATTCTGAAGCCTTTTTTTTTTTTTTGGAACCGGGGATTGAACTCAGGGACACTCGGCCACTGAGCCACATCCCCAGCCCTATTTTGTATTTTATTTAGAGACAGGGTCTCACTGAGTTGCTTAGGGCCTCGTTAAGTTGCTGAGGCTGGCTTTGAACTCACGATCCTCCTGACTCAGCCTCCCCAGCTGCTGGGATTACAGGTGTCGCTGATCACAAACAAGGCACCAAGGACAGCCAAGGCAGTCTGACTGCGAGGGGCCTTTTCTGACATCAGCCATCCTTGGATAGCACGGACCTCAGGGAGACTCTGATAAAAATGTGATTAACTACGTGGAAGGCAGGACGGGGTGTGGGGAGGGATGACGGAGCACGATGGAAGACAACACGATGCATCCCAGACTTCTAGACTCCAGAGAACGAAGAGACAGGAACGGCCTCAGAGGGGTTGCTCAGACATTACAACAGGCCCAGCAGCAACCGATGGACAGACCTGGCCCCGTGCCTCTGCTTGCAGATCAAGTCCTAGGGACACGCTGCCCCTGTTCACTACCAAGGCCTGGGCTGCCTTCACCCCGTGACCACAGACACCGTGCTGCCTGCGAAGCCTGAGATACTTCCCCCCAGGACCTGTGTTGGTCAGCTTTCCGTCACTATGACGAAACACCCGAGAGAGCTGACTCATAAGGAGAAAAGATGTATTTTGGCTCACAGTGCCAGAGCTCCCAGGCCACGACCAATCCGATGGCTGCTTTGGGCCCATGGCGAGGCAGCACGTCATGGAGGGAGCAGCGTGGCCAATTACCAGGAAGCAAAAGAGAGGAAGAGGAAGGAGCCAGGGTCCCACAGTCCCCTGTGAAGGCACGTCCCCAGTGACCGAAGGGCCTCCCAGTGGCCCTACCTCCTAAAATTTCCACTGACTCCCAGGAGTCCCAACTGGGGATCAAGCCTCGACCACCTGGGCCTCAGGGAGACACTCAAATGCAAACGGTGTAATAGGACCTTCGCAGAAACATCTGCTGACCTTACGATAGCAGAGCTATCCCTCTCTCTCTTTTTTTGGGGGGTGGGTACCCAGGTTTGAACCCAGGGGTGCTCACCACTGAGCCACATCCCCAGCCCTATTCGAGACAGGGTCTCGCCGAGTTGCCAAGTGCCTCCGTAAGTTGCTGGCTTTGAACTCGCAACCCTCCTGCCTCAGCCTCCCCAGCCACTGGGATTTCAGGTGTGCACCACCATGCCCGGCAGAAGAGTTAATATTGAAAAGATCCCTATTCTCAAATGGACAGTGAATCAATAAAATCCCAATCAAATGATGTGAGGATTTTCACTGATAAACTGATTATTTTAAAAAATATTTTTATTAGTTGTTGATGAACATTTATTTATTTATTTGTATATGGTGCTGAGAATCAAACCCAGTGCCCCACACATGCTAGGCAAGTGCTCTACCACTGAGCCACAGCCCCAGCCCCGATAAACTGATTATTCAATGCATTCTGGAAATACCAAGTGGCAAGTACAGTCAAAGAAATTTAACTTTGAAGGTCCTTTTCTGTTATCAGCCATCCTTGGTCAAAAAGACTTCAGAATAGCCAGGCGTGGTGGCGCACGCCTGTAATCCCAGCACTTGGGAGGCTGAGGCAGGAGGATTGCGAGTTCAAAGCCAGCCTCAGCAACTTAGCGAGTCCCTAAGCAACTCAGTGAGACCTTGTCTCTAAATCAAATACAAAATAGGGCTGGGGATGTGGCTCAGTGGTGGAGTGCCCCTGGGTTCAATCCCCAGTACCAAAAAAAAAGAAAAAAAAAGGACTTTTGAAGCTCCCCTTGGGGGCCTGGGCCCAGCTTTCTCTGTCCTGTTTTTGGAGAGGCCCCTGACCAGCATTCAGTTCTTCATCTTCTTTCTGGATCTTTCCTTTTCCTCCTTGTATATCCTTCTAGGCATGTTCTGGACCCTTTCCGGATGAACATGTCTGCATCAGACCTTGGGCCGCCTCAGAGCCAGGCCTGCGTTCACTCACTGCTGACCCCAGTGTGGCGTCCACGAGCCCTGAGCAGGTGACAGATGGAGAGGGCACTGCTGTTTGTTTGCCATGGAACCCCGTGCCAGCATCTCTGGGGGTCGCGTTTCCGTCTGAGCGTCTGCACTCTGCGCCCTGTCTTCGGGAAGGGTGTGTGGGCCAATTGCCATCCCCCATTGCCACGGCCTGATAGCCATCCCCCATGGCCATCCCCCATGGCCATCCCCCATTGCCACCCCCGCCCAGCGGTTAGTGCCTCCGCTGTCGTCTGACGGGTGGGGAGGATGAGGACCCTGGTGCATGACCTGGGGACAGCTTCACGCAGAGTCTCTGGTCACCTTGAGAAGATGTGACTCAGCCAGTCGCAGACCTGGAAGCCGACGGGCTGTTGGGGCCGCTGCTGAGGCCGCCCGTCCAGCCTGCGCTGCTTTCCTTCTTCAGGGCCGGGGCCTCCCAGCTCCGGTGGGAAGCGGCTCCCTCGGGCGCTTGCGCACTCCTGGTGGAGTTTTCCAGCTGCGATGGTTGATTTCTGTAGATCGGTGCCTGGGACGTTGGTCAGCGCGTAGTGGGAGCCTCAGAGTGGAGCTGGGGAGGTCAGCGGGCGGCTGGCTGAACGGGGGACGTTCAGTGGTCGTGAGCGGAGCAGCCGGGGTTCCACTGCCCTGTGCAGCCGGCTTCCCCGCCCGCGCCACGCCCTTTGCCAAGACAGTCTGGGCTGTTGGTGGAGATCCTCGCCATCTAACCGTGGAACCTGTAAGGACCCCGCGTGGTGAGTCCACGGGAATGAGGACGGAACTCACAGAGGGAAGAGCAGGGCTGGGTTCCGTGTGAGCACTGTGCTTCAATTTTTAAAATAAATTACTCTTTTGGGGGTACTGGGGATTGAACTCGGGGCACTCGATCACTGAGCCACACCCCCAGCCCTATTTTATTTAGAGACCGGGTCTCACTGAGTTGCTTAGGGACTTGCTTTTGCTGAGGCTGGCTATGAACTCGCGATCCTCCTGACTCAGCCTCCCGAGCCTCTGGGATTACAGGCGTGCGCCCCTGCACTCTGCTAAAGGAAGTTATTTTTTTAACATAACAAGGTTTAAGTTGGGGAGAGGGTATGGAAGGGGCCTCAATGTCAGTGATATGCTCTTTTATTAAAAAAAAAAACAAAAACAAATACGGCGAAGTGATCACATTTTAATTCAGGGTGGTAGTTTTCTTTTTAAAAACAGCTTTATTGAGCTTTAGTTCCTAGAGGATACAATCCACTATTGAAACAGAACCACGTGGTGGTTCTAAGTGTGTTTGCAGGTATGTCAGATATCACCAAGGTCAAGGTCATTTAGTCAGCTCCATGCCCTTACACTCCAGGTATCGCCCCCAGCCCTCCCGCCCCCGCCCGCCCCACTGATCTCCTACAGATCCACCTACTCTGGACTTTTCCTATGAATGGAACCAGGAATCGTGTGGTCCTTTGTGTCTGACCTTCATTTGCATCACGTTCTCCAGGTCCACTCGAGCCTGGGGCTCCCTCCTCTCATGCTGGTGGAACTCTCAGTCCTTTCCGGTCGTTGAGAACATTTTCCCACCTGGCGAGATCATCGCCTGTGGTCGTGTGGAAGGGAAGGCATGCTCTCATCTCGGAGAGCAGCAGAGGAGGGTGGGTGAGGGGGAGGTTGGTTCAGTTTTAAATGGGGTGCTCGGGGGAGCCTTGGGGCGGACGTGACGTCTGGACAAAGATCTGAAAGAGCAGAGTTTGTGGAGGAAGGTGCTTGGGCAGGCAGGGTGGCAGGCGTGGAGACCAAGGCAGGCCAGGGGACGTGGAGGTGGGCAGTGGCCAGGAGGAGGCAGCAGTGGCGCGGGGAGGGGCAGGGAGCGGGTCTGCAGGCTTTGTAAGGACTGTTCTGATGGGGACTCTGGGAAGCCCCCAGAAGGCTTTGAATGGAGGGGCCTTTGTTGATGTGAGGGTTCCAGGTCCCTCCGGCTGCTGTGTTGACCATGGCCCGAGCACTGGAGGACAGAGGTGGGGGGTCCGGTTGGGAGGGGTGAGCGTGACCGTGGTGGGACTCGGGTGATGGAGACGTGACAGGCTCAGGGTGGATCTTGTAAGTAGCCAGAGGATGGAGCAGGTGGAGCCCTGGGAGAGAGAGCCATTGTGTGCTGGGAGGAGCCTGTGCTGGCCTGCAGGGGCTTCCCTGAGTGACCAGGGATGGGCGGCCACTGGCTGAGCCCGTGGGGACTCAGTGTGGGTCCGTCAGTGGTGTGGTTTTGACAACGTTGCCTCTCTTCCTGCACCTCTTTCATTTCCAGTGTCTGGTTCCCACCCAGCATGACCCGTCCTTAGGTTAGTGGCTTGTGTGTCCAGTAGAAGTCACTTCCCTCCAGGAGCCTCTGGCTGCTGAGTCTCCCCTACACTGGGCTCAGGTCCTGCCACCTCTGGTGGCTCCTTGTGCCCCCGGGTACCCTGAGTGGGCCAAGCAGGCCATCAATGCACCATCTGGCTCTGCCCTGGCTGGCCACCCGGGGCTGGGGAGCTCATTGTGTGTTTGGTGACGTCCCCCACCCCGTCCCCCCTGAGTGACCAGGAGGCTTTTCTCCCTCACTCTGGAACTTTCCAATTCAACATCCAGGACAAGAAGGAAGCAATGCCGACTCCCCAGGGGTGATCCCGGTCTCCTGAGAACTCTCTTCTCCGTCTCCCCAGCCTTTCTCTACTTCCAAGGACCCCTCTGGGCGAAAGCCTGTGCACACAAGGGAGGTGACATTGGGGACTGATTACAGTGTAACTGACAGGCCCCTGTTATTAATGACCCCAAACAACCAGGCCCTGAAAATGAGAGGGGAAGATTTATCTTTGTTTGGAGTTCAGAATCTCCTGGGAACCTCAGTGCGTGAGTGCGATGGATGACCATCCATTTTCCTGAGCACAAATAAGTATCTTAAGGGGACGAAATGCTGGCCAGAGTGACAGAGTGTATTTAATATTGAGGTGACAGTTAAAATAGCATCCTCCTCATTCGCTGTCCTTCCAAGTTAGGGCTTCGGAGGGCTCGGCGGGAAGACGAGCGGCATCCATCATCAGCCTCTTCCACTCCCTCTTGGAAGGCTAGAACTGCTGTTGTGCTTCAGTGAGAAAAAACTGCAAAAATAAATGTTTTAAATATGCTTTTGTCTTAACATGGCTCAGAGTGAACTGCCTGCGACTTAGCCTGTTCCTCCCCAGGAAGAGCCGGTGCAGGACCTGCTGCTGAAGCCTGGCCGCCCTGCTGGTGAAGAGAAGCCACGTTTTCAGTGTCTTGGGGCTGGATTCTGGTTCCAGGGCTTTCGGAAGCCCCACATGAGCAGCCCTGGGTTTGTTAACAGAAGTGCGGCGTCAGGGAGCCCGAGCCCACCCACCTGCGGGAGGATGGGGCCAGCTTCCTGGGTGGACCCCGTCCTGGGGCATCTGGAGAGGATCCCTGAGCAGCGCAGGGTCGCAGAGAGATCCAGGCAGGTCTGACACCTTTCCCTGGGGACACGGCTGATCACTGAAGGTGCTGTAGAGCTGTGTTCAGGTACCTGCGACACTTGGAGCCATTTATTTGTGGCACCTCATCGGAAACTGGCTCGGAGCCGCTGGGTGGGGGAGGGGAGCTGGGTGCTCAGACTCAGCTCTGGCCACAGTTGTGCCCAAGTCCCAACTTCACTGCCTCCTTCATTCAGTGGCTCCTGGCTGAGGGTCTCTTGGAGCGAGGCTGTCCTCTAGGCACGGGCCACAGTGGCATAGGACAGAGACTGTCCCTGCCTCCTGGGCTTGTATCCAGGTGGGGAAGCCAAAAATAAACCCGTAGTTGGACACTGAGGAGATTGCACAGCAACTAAATCAGAGAGGAGACCGGGTGTGAGTGTGGAGAGGGCAGTGCTCGGGCTGAGACCTGAGTGACAGGATGGGGGCGGGGCATCCCAGGCGGGGGCAGAGCACGTGCAAAGACCCTGTGGTGGGGCACACCTGGCGGATGCTCAGGGGTCTATGGCAGAGCTAGGGTTCTGTGTGGCTCCGTCTGGTTTCAGAGTCCATCTCCTAACTAGAGGACCGGGCTTCACACGCTGGAGGGAGCAGGGGGCCAGTTCTCATGGAGGGGCGAGAATCACATCGCTCAGGCCGCAGGGGATTAGTTTCCTCCAAACTAGCAACTGTCACTCTAAAACTGTGCAGCCCCTGGCTCCTCCTGAAAGGGCATCTCCGTATTGTCAACCAACTGTGTGGAGCTCCCGCTGTCCTCCTTCCTTGTGCTGGGTCACCATGGCGACAGTGGTGACATCACCACGGTGACAGCTTCCTCTGAGAGGCATCATCTGCGCTGGGTGCTCTGGGTACCATCTCTTCCAATCCCTGGAGTTGGGAACTCTTCTCTCTCCTTCTTGTCTCGGTGTCATTGAGGCTCAGAAAGGGCGAGTGACTTGCCCAAGGTCACACAGTGGCAGCCCTGCTTCCAGAACCATGCTTCTCTTTCTGAGGGGCAGATCAGGAGGAAAGGAGTCTAGCAGCTCACCCTGTCCAGTTCGCCGTTGTCTCTACGATGCGTGACTAACATAAAAAGATGTTCCCGTCCTGAGTAAATCGTTTCTGGAACAAGGCTCTGTGTGATGGTGACAAGAGACACATGTGGCGTATTTGGGGGAAGGGGTGATGTTCTAGGTGGGGGAGTTCTTTGAAGTAAGAGAAGCATCACCCTCTAAAAAAATACTGTGATCTTTAATTTTTGAATGAGTAGGTGCCTGGGGGTAAAAACCCAAACTAGCAACTCCGATTGAGGAAAGAGCATGATCTCTTTCTGTCCCCAAACTAGCTGTGGGTTGTGGACAGCCCTCCTCCTGGGAATTCGGTAGGTAAATACATGGGAAGAGCTGGAGCTAGCCAGCCGGGGACCCAGGCCTGCCCCCTGGGACTCTGGCAGGCAGTGGGGTCCCTCCATCTAGGACAGCGCCTGCTGGTGTCTGGACCACCTTTGTCCTGATCCATCCAGGTGCGACCTCGGGCTGCAGACGTGGCCAGGGCCCTCGTGGAGAGTGAGTCCCTCCCGCGGAGCCCCTTTATCTTCCCGTGCGCCTGCCGGCTTCCCTGGCGGAGATGGATTGTGAGGCAGGACACTGCGGCTGGGAGCCTGCAGCCATCCATCACGGGACACCTTCTTTATGGGCGGAATGACTTTGGGAATGCTCGCACCCATGTCAGCCAGGGCCGCAGTGCCTGCCGTGAGCCCGACGTCCAAGGGCACTTTGAGCAGCTTCTGAAGATCCGTTCAGGGCTGATGAAAGATCTGGATGCAGGAGATGAAACATGTGGACCACTGGGAGGGATCTGGGAGTCTGGCCACAGGAGCCTTGGTGTGGGGAAGGGTGGGGACTGGGAGCAGCCGGGGTTTTCTGGGAGAAGATCCAGTGGGGAGAAAGGAGAGGATTACGCTCCCAGGTAACATCTAGGAAGCACCTGCTGGGGCCAGAGCCCGCGCTAAAGGCTTCCCATGGACTGTTCTCACTGAATCCTCACAGAACCCCCTAAGTGGGCATTCCTGTTAGGTCCATTCGACAGGCACGGAGGCTGAGGCTCTGAGGATCTGAGTCACTTCCCCAAGGTCACGGTCTCCGTGAAGTGGATCCAGGACTTGGGCGCAGGCTGGCTCTTCCTCTGCCGTCCCTCTTCTTCTCCCCTCCCTGTGGATGATGAATCTGCAGGTCTTACTGTGTGTCCCAATGCAGCAGAGGGGAAATCCTGTCCCTCCCCGCACCATGCGACATTGACTTGACTCTGGGACATGATTTGACCAATGGAATGTTGGTGGATGTGGTTCAGGCAGGGGCCTTAAATGCATTGAGGTGATTTCTCCTGGAGTCTCGAGCACGCACAGGAAGCTGCTTCTCCATGCAGTGGACCTGAACCCATCCTGTAGCCAAACCAAGGCCCTGCAGCCGAGGTCAGCCTCACTGTTGCCCCACAGTGAGAAGTAAATGCTTCTTATAGGCCATTGGGTTCCTTTTGTTACACAGCATCATTGGCACAATGGCTGCTTGATACAAAGGGATCTGCTGAACCATTTCCTTTGCTCCCTTCTTCCCTTTCTATCTTCCTTTTATCGAAGACCTACTATGTGACAGGTGCTGGGGTTGGGGAAAACAGGTACAGTCCTGTCTCCCATTCTTGTGGAGGAATTTGTTGATAGGCAGATGAATGAGGCACAAACAAAGCTTGAGAGTCAATGACTCAGCCTCAGAGTGTGGAGACAGCTCTGTCGAGGTGCCACCATCTGGCCTGGGTTTTGCAGAATTCATAGGAGTTTGACAGAACTGAGGGAAAGAAGTGCTGGACTTAATGGTCTCTGCATCCCTGGTCATCCCACGAGAGCCCTCAGTCATGACTTGGAGATAACTGTCAGTCCTTAGGGATCCTGACTGTCCCTCTCATCCTGCCGAGGTGCCTCCCTCGGATCTGCAAGGCCTCGTAGGTCATGGGCGCCTCCCCCGTGAAGCTTGTCTAATTTGAACTTGAATGAAGCAAGAAGCAGCTCTCGCGGGTTCCCAGTCCCATGCCGTGGTCAGAACATCTGTGGGCAGAGTCCTTGGTTTTCTGCTGATTAATACCGGCCATTCATCTCCATCCACGCTGGAAGGATTCAATTTTACCGATTAATGTTAGTGAGCTGCAAAATCTAAGGGAATGATAGTTTCTGCGAAATAAAGGCAGTTACCATATTTTTATTACACGACTCTAATGGTCCGAGTACAGGGCTATGATTGGATTTGTAAACTGTGAACATAAATTAGTGATTCTCCCCGAGTAGCAGTGTGGCTTCTCTGATGCGTTTTAATTGCAGTGTTTTGTGGTGTAGGAAAACCTGGCCGCCTGCGAATGGAGCAAATTGCCTCTTCGGGAACTGCTGGTGTTTTTCAGCCACGGGGTGAGAGCGTGAGCCAAGTGTCTTTCTAGAAAGGCTCAGCATCACAGATGCAGGGAAGCTTCCGTCAGAAGCCACCATGTCCCACACCAGTGTCCTGACTTCCCTGTTTTCCAGAATAGTGAGAGAAGACCGGGGCATGGCTAATTGCAGACATGGACACTCCCCAGGGACTGCCATTTGTGTTTGTGCATTTGACTTTTGGGATATTGACATGAATTCTTACATGTGGCTTAGACTGAGCTATTTTAAAACCAAAAATCAGGATGCCAGTGTCTTAGAACAAACCCCAGTCCTCCCCTCCGGGCCTGATACAGTCACATTCTTTGTGTGATCATTGTAATGATGAGACACTAGCTGATCAGTCATCGAGAACTCCCTTGGTGATGGGGATTGGGCCCATTTGATTGATATTATGACCCAAGGAGGTCCCTGAAGCTCAGAGAGGTGGAGTAACTTTCCTAAAGCCACACAGCTAGTTTGTGGCAGATTGAGTCTCTCTGTTCCCAAGGTCCATGCTCAAAGCCCCTGTTTGGGAATGAATGGAAGAATGAGTTAGAGGTATTCGGATGGCTGGGGAAGGCCTGTCTGAGGTCAAAGGAAAATGCCCAGAGTAGCTCCCCAGTTTGGGGTGAGTGGAAACAGCCTGGACCAGGGCTTCCTGATCACACAGGTGTTTGTCCCTGTGTCACAAAGTGGATGGAAACAGATGAGGAACAGCAGCAAACCCTCTCTAGAACCACGGGAGCAAAGCCACCATGGCCTTCCTACCAATAAATTGTGACAGATGTCCTGGAGACCTAGTGTGCATGGGATGTTCCCTGAGCCCCGAGTGTGTGTGAGGAGCTGCCATCTCGCGACAGCACTCCCCCAAGAAGTTTCCAGAAAGGGCTGCCTGGAAAAGCCGCCTGCACCTCGGCTGGTGGTAGATCACTCCCTACCAGTTCAGTGCCCATCATGCTTTTGCCGACACGGGTGACATTCCCGTGCATAGAGAAGAGGAACACAGGAGGGCATCCATGCTGCTCGGACACGGCTGGCACCCATGCCCAGGTGGAGCTGGTGGAGGACACAGTTTCTCCCTCTGAAGGTCACTCACTGGTCACTCACTGGCCTGTGGATCTTGCGCTCCCTCTGCCTGTTGAAATCCATTACTCTAAGACCCGCTGTCGGGAAGAGTCGCTCTCACCCCTGGGCTCCCAGCATTCTGTCTGCTCCCGGGCAAGTCTCAGGTGTTCCCTGGCCCGTCTCCTCCGAATGACCGAGGGCTCCTTGAAGGTGGAAGCTGGGTCCTGCTCATCAACCTGATCCCCACACCCAGCATGGGCCCTTTGCAAATGTTCGATGTGTGTTTTGACAGTGAAGAAATGGAGCTGAATTTGCGCCACGTCCTTCAGTACTTAGGCTGACCAGGCGCCTATGTGTGTCTGGTATTTAGCTCTCCTGATACACTGAACTGTTTTCATTCTAATTTTCTGATACAGAAAGTGAGTCTCAGAGGGAAGTCAGAGATTCATGGGAGGGGACGTGGCTAAGAAGGGCAGAAACAGGTTCAAACCCGTCCATCTGGCAGCAGAGCCTGTGATCTTGACTGCTGTCCTCTGCTGCCTCTAGTCTACCTAGGAGAACCTGGGATTCTGTCCAAGACCCTTGCTTTTGGGGCTGCCATTACGTGGCTCAGGACTGTGGGAGAAAGCCGTGAGTGGTCAGAGAGGTGGTGCATGGATCCAGCTCACTGTCTGGAAGCCACATTATTAGCAGAGAGTTCCAGTTCTATCCCTGGAAGTGCTGAACTTGTGTGGATGCACCTTGAATTAAGAAAACTCACAATATTCAAGTTGACTGCACAAGATAGAGGGAATTTGGCCTTTGGAGTTAGGCTTGAATTTAACAGCTGACAATGTTACTACCAAGTACAGCTTGGGGGTCACACTTCATACTGAGCTCAATTTCCTTATCTGTAGAACAGGGATGATTATTTATGCATCTTTCTCAAGGTCATGAAGAGTAAATAAGATTACATATGTGTGTATAAAATCAGATGAATTATTTATTATGTATATATGATCAGAAAGTAGAATATGTAGTATATATAGAGTTCGATATATACTGGAATATATACTCTTCCATTACACACACACACACACACACGTTTTATGATATTGGATACATATTAGATAATTTATCAGAGAAGTAGGATCCATAAAAAAGAATCAGTGGCAACTGTAGAGTTGAAAAATACTATAGCAGAAATTAACTCAATGTGTGGGTTAGACACAGCAGAAGAGAGAATTAGTGAACTGAAAGATTAATAGGAAGAAAATCATATGTGGTACCTTATATGTGATTGGGGTTAAAAAATTTTGCTCCTATTTTTAATGGGAGATCACTTGGGTTCAATTTTGTTTTTACTTTGGAGAATGAGTTGCTCCAAGATTTTTAAATGGAATTTATTTGAAATATCTGGTGAGTGTGAATTTGTACATAAAAGTTTTGAAATGCTCCTATGATATTAAGTAGGAAAAACCTTCACAATTAGCTGCTATTACAGAAAGAAGATCAAGCTCCTTCATACTACCTAATACACTCTCCCAAAACCTCCTTCCTCTTTAGCAAATACTTACTGAGTTCTACTCTATGATGGAGATGAATAAGAAATAGCACAGGAAGTGTGTTGTCCTTGACTGCACATAGTCATCCATGCTATGATTTCTTTCTTTTTCTTTTCTTTTTTTTTTGTTCTGGGGTGTGGACCCAGGGGCGGGGCACTCGTCAGCTACATCCCCACCCCAGTCTTATATTTTATTTAAGAGACAGAGTCTCACTGAGTTGTTTAGGGCCTTGCTAAGTTGCTGAGGCTGGCTTTGAACTCGAGATCCTCCTGTCTCAGCCTCCCAAGTGCTGGGATTACAGGCATGCACCACCGCACCCGGCCGTGCTATGATTTCTGTTGAGACTGGACATACCTCCTCTGCTCACTCTTACCCCAAACTTTGGCAAATCAAATCAGGGACAGTAATTTTTTAGCAAGTGGGTAAGTAAAGCAATTTGGAATTCATGGATTCTTTCCCAGGAAGCATCTCTCCTGGGGCTCTGTTCTGGAGTTTTGGCAGCAAATGGAATTTCAGGACTGACACAGCTGTTTCAGATTTTCTTTTCTTTTTGTAATAGAAGAGAAACTTGTTGCAGACAAATGTTCCCACTGAGAACAACTGCAAAGACTGGTCTCGAATAAAAACAAAATCAACCAATCAACCACCATCAACAACTACCATCAACAACAATAACAACCAAACTTTGTGTTTGAGAATATCAAAGAAGCACTACCAAAGGAGTCCGAACTTAGGGAACCTGGAGAGTTCTGGAGGGAGGAAAAACTCAGTGATGCTGTTCTGCTGTGTCTTCCCTCTTAAGGCATTTGGTAATTGCACGCTGCACAGAGAGGTTAAGAAATTGAGCAAAAGGTAATTAGTCAAAAGTCAGGGAAACAAAATAGGAATTTCAACATTTATCACCTTATTGGTCTGAGCAACAAATGTTGAAATCAGCATGCCACGGAGGACCGTCCCTGGTAATTTCAGTTAGTATCCTGAATGACTATATTTTAAAAGTCAAAGTAAATTGGAAATAAAGCAGCCCTCAAAAAATATGGAAACTCTGTTTCAAATTCCTTAATCCTCAACTAGATTTAGGTGATTTGCCTCTACTCCAAAGCAGAACAAGCCATTTTTGGAGGAAGATATAATTTACCAGAGCCTCAAAATATTTCTATACTTGTTCTATATATTTATATTTATTCTATATATTCATATTTATTATATACTATATATAATTATATTATATTTAATATACTATAATATATTTCTATATTTTGTTCATACAAAATATCTGGCATTCAATAAAATATTCCAGGCATGTCAGGGAACAGGATCAAGTAACTTAAAACCAAGATGATCATGTGGAATTAGACATATTCTTAAAAATAATTTTGATTAATATGCTTTATAAAATAAAAGATGAATACTTTTATCAAAGAACTAGAATCCATAAAATTATGTGACAACTTTAGAAATGAAAAATACTTTAGCTGAAATGAACTCAATATGTGTTTAACAACAAATTGGACATAGCAAAAAAGGAGAACTAGCAAACTGGATGACCAGTAGGTAATATATACACTGAAAAGCAGAGTATAAGAGGCATCTGGAACATGGTAGAAAGATCTAACGTGTGATTGAAGTTCCAGAATGTCTCTCTCCAGAAAAGACAGTGGAAAAGAAGGAATATTTAATCTCAGCTAGGCATTCTGGCCAACAATTTTCCAAAACTGATGAACATCATCAAGTTACAGACTGAAGAAGTTCTGTAAACCCCAAGCAGATTAAGAACAGAGAAAGACTACAGAGGCACAACATCATGAAACTCAGAATTAGAGAGGAAATCAAAGGAGGAAAATGTCCTCAGGAAAGCATCAAGAGCAACAGCTGACTTTTCTAACGACCTGGTGAAAGCTGGAAGACAATGGAAAGACACCTTTAGAACAGAGAGAAAAGAATAGGCATGGGAATTCCATTTCCAGACAAGTCAACCTTAAAACACAGAGGTTAAGTGAAGGTGTTTTCAGATGAACAACAACAACAACATAAAAACTAGAAAATTTGCTGCCAGAAGACCGTACTACAAGAAATAACACCAAGGAATTTACAGGTAAAGAAACATGATCCCAGAAGGAAGGACAGACATGCAGAAAAAGAAGAGCAATACTAAAGGCAGTTATGGAAAACCTATCTATATGGATTTAAAAAATCATTTGGCAAAATATTTTTATTATAAAAACAAATTTTTATTATTATAATAATTTTATCTCAAAAAGAGATAAAAATTATGATCCAGAAATTCCACTTCTACATACTAGAAAACAAATGTCTGCACAAAGACTTTCATATAAATGTTTATAGCAGCATATTCGTAATAGCCAAGGAGTGGAAACAATCTAAATGTTTGTCAATTGGTGAGTGAATAGACAACTGCGGTGTCATATAAAGGACTACTGTTCTGCAATTCAGAAAATGAACTACTGACACATGTTACTTGATGGATAAGTCTCAAAAAATATTCACCTAGATGAAAATGACCAGGCATTGTGATTTCATTTATATGGAATATCCAGGAAAGGCAGATTTAGGGAGACAGAAAGTAGATTAATGGCCACCTGGAGCTAGAAAAGCCCATGGGGATTAACTGTCAATGGACATGAGGTATTTTATTGGGGGGATACAAAGCTGTAAAACTAACATATGGTGATAATTGCAGCACTTCTCAAGATTTACTAAAAATCATTGGCTCATATGCTTGAGGTGGGTGTATTTCATGATAAGTAAAATATACCTCAACAAAATTGTTAAAAATGTATGTAGAATTAAAATACGTAATCACAACAGCACACATAGGCAGGGGAAAGTCAAAGGGGATCATGTTAGAAATCTCCTGAAGTGGTCACAGTGTGAGCAGTAATTTATACTAGAGTCTTGTGTTTCAGGAAGCATTATCAATATCTCTATGCTAATCACTAACAGAAAGAAAAGTGTGTAACTGAAAAGTGACAAGAGAGATAAATTTTTTTTTAATGACACTAAAGCAAGAAGAGAGAATGAGAAAAATTAAACAGTTCAACAAACAGAAAACAAATAATAAGGTGGCGACTTAAACCCAGATATATCAATGATTAAATCATAACTGTAAATAGATGAGATGTTTCAATTAACAAAGAAAAAATTCAACACTATGCTCTTCTAAGAGATATACCTGAAATAGAAGATATGGAAAAATTTATAGTCAAGGAATAGAAGAAGTTGTTCCATGCAAATACTAACCAAAGGAAAGTGAGTGTCATTTTGTCAACATAAGACAAAGTTGACTTAAAGGCAAAAGACATTGCTAGATTTTAGGAGAGACATTTCATAATAACAATAATAGGTCCAATCTATGCAAAAGATTTATTACCTTAAATATATAAATAAAATCATATGCACCTACTAACATTGCTACACAATGCATATGGCAATAAATGATAGGACCAAGAGTGGATCAGGATCAGGAGAGTTGAGATAGCTGGGCTTCAGAATGATATTTGTAACACTTCCCCTCCATGGTACAGTCTGAGAGTGAGTGGAAGGACTAAACTGAGCCCTAGGTCTTGGTGGACTGTTTAGGGATCTGGTGTCTGGGTGGGGTGAAAAGCTGGTTCTAACTGGGGGAAGGAGGCAGTGGTCTGTCACCTTGGACACCATCCATCCTGACTTCCTGGCTGGCTCCTCTGGCTCTCTGCTGAGGACTGCATTGCCTGACTCCTAAAGAGTCACCATGACCCATCTGGCACTCCAAGAAAGGCCTCTGTCCAGCAGCAAGAGGGGCCAGATGGCCATGGTGGGGCAGTCTGGGCTCCTGATCCCTCAGGAGTGTCACTCAGGCAGATGGACTATCCTCCTCTTTTAAAATAAACCCAGAGTTTGCTTTTCCGTGTTCTTTCCCTGGTCAGCAATCTCTGGCTCTTTTCTACCAGGAAGTGCGTCTTCCCGGCTAACCTGATTCATGCACGTCGTGATGTAAGTGGCTTTATTCTCGGTTTATCGCTGGAGGAGGAGAAACCTCACACATCTGGCTTCTGAAACAAGCTTGTCTTCCAACCGTGAAGTGCCTATGGAGCAGCTGAGAGTCCAGATTCAGAACCCCATTACCCTGGGCTCCAAATAGAGACAGATGTCCTTGCTGGCCATGTGACCTTGGGCAGGTGACTTCCTTCCCTTCTCCAAAAAATGGGGATAAAATGAGCATTTCTGAGGGTTAAGAGACCAGGAACGCCGGATGCCGCCAACGTAGGGATCAGTGATAATACACTTTCACTCTCTGTGGGAAGTTGGAAAATTCTGGAAAGTCATCCTGAGGTTTAAAATCCCCTCTTGATCCCGCCTCACAGCTCTCCCCCAGGACCTGGGACGACCCTGGGCATCTGGCGGGTCCTTAACACACTTCTATCAGTGTCCCACAAAGGCACCAGTGCCTCTTTGTCTGCATGACACCGGCAGATCCTAGGTGACCAGGCTCTGTGCTCCCCAAGGCCACAGCGCGCTCTCTCCGGCTGCCTGCGGCCCCACCTGAGGCTGGATTTCCATCAGGCAGCGTGTTGGTCTCCCGAGTCGCTGTCTCAAGTGGCCACAGACAGGGCGGCTGCACACCATAGGGATGTGCCCCCTTGTGCTTCTGGAGGCTGGAAATCCGGCCTTAAGATGTCAGCCGGCCTCACTCCCTCTGGTGGCTCCAGGGGAGGATCTGCTCCCTGCTCTGCCCAGCTGATGGCTGCCTCGCATTTTTCTGTGTCCCGGGGGCCGGGAG
This sequence comes from Glaucomys volans, assembly GCA_020662805.1. Classification (NCBI taxonomy): domain Eukaryota; kingdom Metazoa; phylum Chordata; class Mammalia; order Rodentia; family Sciuridae; genus Glaucomys; species Glaucomys volans. The sequence continues at coordinate 510,856 of JAJEJO010004491.1, read as the reverse complement.
CCAGGGGTCTGGGCGTTGCAGGGCCAGCGTCTCCTGAGGCCTCTCTCCTTGGCTTGCAGGTGGCATTTGCTCCTCCTGCCTCCACAGGGTCGCCAGGGCATGCCTGGTCCACCCTTCTCTGGTTTGTAAAGACCCCGGTCATGTTGGCTCAGGATCCCCAGATGACCTCATTTTCATGTCCTCACCTGTTTGAAGACCCCAGCTCCCGGGACAGACACCCTGACACTGGGATTGTGGGGCCACAGTTCGGCCCACAACAGGGACCCAGCCCAGAGGATCCAGGATGGCCTCCTCCACCTCACCATCCTTGACTGGGTCACCACCTCTGACTGAGTGCTTTTCCACGCAAGGTGACGGTCACAGTGCCAGCTTCCTTTGGGCTGTTGTCCTTCTTCAGCTGGAGAACAGGAAGGTCAAAGGGTGAAGGGCACCCAGGCTGCTAAGTGCCACCCAAAGTGGGGAGAGTGGAGGGACTGCTGTTGGCAAGATGGACCCTCTGCTGAGATCCAGGGCTGGCTTCTCGAGGCCCCGAGACCTGGGGGTGGCTGGGGACACCATGCCACTCCTTTCTCCTGTTTCGGTGAAGCCCTGGGCCTCCCTTCCACATCTCGGGGCTTCTCTGAATCCCACTGGCTCCTGTTTGGAGCTTCTGTAGGCGTGGAGCTGGGCTGAGGCCGAGGCCCTTCCCACTGTACAGACGGGAACGTGGAGGCCTGGAGCTGAAGACTTGTCCAAGGTCACACGGGAGGAAGGGGTGCCTTGGTGACCGGGGGCAGGTGGAACTCGGAGGACGAGCTGCCTCTGTGCGCCATGCTGGATAGACAGTCTGAGAAGCTCCACTAAGAAGGCCCAGCCGGGCCTGCTGGGTCTGATCATCCTCCTCCCCAGCCGCCGAGGACACGGTCCCCTCCTCCCACCCCGGGGGAGTAGCTGTCCCAGAAACTGCAGTTTCTTCTAAGGTTTTTATTTCCAGCCGCCTTGATTTTTATGTTCGGGGATTGCACTTAATTATCGCCAACATCTGCTGCCTCACCTGCCGCCTTGTTCCCGAGTCCTTTCCAAGGACGCCCGTGAGCTCGTGTTCTCGGAGACGCCACTTCTGCAGGGGCTGGGCCAGCGGAATACCTCCTGTGTAGGTGGTGGTGGGGGCTCTGGGGCCCGTGGCTTCAGAGACAGTGACTAGTGAGGTGGCTCAGCGCCTGAGGCAGGGCAGGCTCCTGAACGCGAGGGCCTTGCTCACCAGGGCGCAGTCTCCTCTGCTGGTCCTCGCATGGCCTCTCTGGGGGAGGAGCGTCTTCAGGGTGGGGCTCCCCATCTTCATAGGGGGCACAAGGCTGGTCACAGTGGCTCTCACCACCAGGCTCGCTGTCCATGTTGGCCAGTGTGGACACTGAGCACTGGCTGTCCCACACGGGATGCTCTGGCACCCGCCCGTATTTTGGAGAAGTCATCTTGGTGGTTGAGAAGCTGGCCTGCCCAGCCTGACCCAGTGGGAGGCAGACTCCAACCCCAGACAGGCTGACCCCGAAGGCCCCATTCTCAGCTGACATCCTTCAGTATCAGAGGGAAGGAGGCCACTGCTCCAAATGCAGCCAAGATCCGAGTCCCCTGCAGACCTGGGCTTCCCACTGCAGCCGTTCACGGTGGGACCATCGACGTCAGGAGGAGCTGCCTGGGAAAGGAGTCTGGAGACACCAGGATCCTGCGAGGTCCAAAGGCCTGGAAGCCTGCAGAGCCTCCCAGATCTCCCTTCTGGATGTGCAGCCTCAGCCTCCACTGCAGGGCTCCGGGCCTCTCTCCCCAGGCCTCCTCCTGGGCTGTCACTCAGTGGGCCCTGCCTTCCTCCTCCGTAGACCTCCCTGACCTCCCTGGCTGGGTGGGTGCCCTGCAGGTCCCCTCAGCCATCCTGCCTTGTTCCCTGGGAGCCTCAAGCACTGCCATCTGGCACCGTCTCTGGGCTTTGGCCATCTCTGCCGCCAGCCTGTGAGCTCCAGGAGCTCGGGGGTGTCCCCGGCTCCAGCATGCTGGCTGTCAAATAGTTCACCTTCAGATTATTTTCTGGGTGAACCTGGTGGTTTCTCAGTGGACTGTCCGGTCCCGGCAGGAAGTGGGCGGTGTGTTCAAACTGGACTATTGGCTGAGTAAAGATAAGTTCACGAAGGCAGGGCAGGAGGGTCATCCACCCCGGGACAGGACAGGACTGGAGGGGCCATCAGAATCTGAACAGGCCAGGGAGGGAGGCACCGCTGGCAGGAGACGGTGGGGTGGAAGCAGAGGAGTGGACGCCTGACCTCACTGCCTCTTGACCTCCGACCTCCCGATGGCCTCCCTTTAGTGGAGCCCTCGGAGCGGACAGCGGAGCAGGTGACCCTTCCGTCTGCACGACTGCCAACGAGGCATGTGGTGGCTGATGTCTGTCAGGCTTTGTGTTTTGAATTAGCAGGTGACTGACGGCTCTGTTGGAGACTTGGAGAGTGAGCGCCCTGGGGAGGAGGAGGAGGATGGCAAGGTGGCCTTGGGGACAGTCACATCTGAGCATGCATCTGGGCTCCCGGAGAGGGACCCAGAGCCGGGCAGCTCGGGTTTGAACCCTGGGTTGGGGCTTCCCCATTTCCAGCCTCGACTTCCCGCCTGGGAAAGGGGACCAACGGGGACGTGTACTTCAGGATGAGCCGGGCCCACAGGGACGGAGCACCCAGGACCACGCCTGGCTGGGGCTGGCGGCCCTGGCTGGGGCTGGCGGCCCTGGCTGGGGCTGGCAGCCACGCTTCCTGGAGAGTGTGGGACACCCCAGGGCATGCCTGCTGTCCAAGCAGGACTATGGCTCCTGTCCCTTCACTCTCAGAGGGACTCTGGCCCCAAGTGGATGCCTGTGGTCTCACACACGGCGGGACGGCATCACCGTTGGACAAGCCACCAACGGGCTCAGAGTCCCCGCTCTGCAACAGGGTCACAGTGACACCTGCCGTGCTGGGTGGGTGCAGGCTGCGGGGCCAGGGGAGCGGCCTGCCGGGGCTCGGTGACAGTGATGCCTCTGGGACCTTGAGTCTGCTGAGCTGAGTGGACAAGGACGGGTCCCCAGCGCCCTCGCTGCCCAGCTTCTGCTTCATGAAAGTCTCTGAGGGAATGTGGTGGGAACGTGGCGGCCGGAGCCTGGGCTCCTGCAGGTCCCCCCGCGCCCTGGGCCCTGGAGAGGTCTCCCTGGAGCGGCTGCTCTTCATCAGTACAGTGGTTTTGGCAAAGGTCCCCAGGGAACCCCTGAACCAGGTCAGACCTGTGCGCTGTAAGCAAGGCGGTGTTTTAACCAGACTCCTGGGGGCCTGCGGAAGCTGCCCACAGAGGCCTGTCTGATGCATAATCGCCCTGGAAGGACTTCAGGGCTCCTGAGAGATGCCTTTTATTTTTAACCTACGCTTCCATCTTGTCCTCCAAACACCCATGCTGAGTCTTTCCATGAGAAGAGGGAGAATAAATAGCAGCAAGCTGGGTGGTGTCCTCTGGGGACAGATCCAGGCCCCCGGATCCCTTTCTGGGGCAGTATTGTCAGCTGAGAACACTTTGTTTTATGAAGCTGGACTCTGGACTGCAGTGCAAGCTCAGTATCCCTCTTCTGACCTTGACCTTAACAGGTCCCTTCAGCAGATCCTCAGAAAACTCCCTAGAGATCAAATATCACTCGACCACAACTGCGCTGTGTGACAGTGGGGAAGTTGCTTTCCCTCTCTGGACCTCCTCTGCTTTCATCTTTAGAATGAGAGGATTGAGTCAAAGTTATCTATGATTTTCCTCCTAATTGTATTCTTTGATTCCTAAGTTCCAGGAATAAATTTTAGCTCAACAGAAAGGGTTTTCTAACAGTGAGATCAAAATGGGTTATCTTGGGAGCAGTGATTGGAGGAATCATTACCCCCCAACTCCCCAACTAACCCCATGATTGGAGGAATTCAGGCTGAGCCTACAGAGCAGGCGGAGGGGAAGCTTGGAGAAGCTTCTGGAATCCTATGGGGGCTGGCCTGAGAGGCTCAGGGCTTCCATGCTGGCTGTGGGGAGCATCTCAGCTCTTCTCTGGTCTGGTCCCCTGCTCAGCGGGCACCACGCTGCTCCTGGGCCTTGGGATGGTCTGAGCCGTGGGGACCTGTCTTCCGGCTAGTGGAGCACTTACTGCGAAGAGGTCAAGTGTGCCCCAGGCCAAGAGGTCAAGTGTGCCCCAGGCCAAG
>JAJEJO010004491.1:422011-506629 GCA_020662805.1 Glaucomys volans | reverse complement strand
GGTCAAGTGTGCCCCAGGCCAAGAGGTCAAGTGTGCCCCAGGCCAAGGCCACATGGACAGCAGGCTCTTTGAGGGTCTCCGGGTGAGCCAAGTGCGAGGTCACGCGTCCAGAGTTCATCTCACCTCAGGGCAGAGGGGTCCCTTGGGGAATTCCTGCCCCGAGTCCCTGCTCCTCAGGGCCTGGCACTCCCACCCCTCTCTTGGCCTCAGTGGTGACGAGTCTGGTCTGCGCTGACTCCCGTCTGTGTCGGGAACCTTTGTCTTTTATGCCCCCCCCCCAAGCGTCTCCCCACCTGCTTCTGCTCCTTTCCCTGCACTTGGATGGTTCCCTCCTGAAGTTCCTGCAAGAGCTGCGGCAGGTGACCTGGGCGCCGCCAGCCGAGGCCAGGGAGCACGGAGCCGCGTGTGGCGCAGGTTCGAGACGTGCCCCGTACCTGATTGTAAGTGGAAGGGTTGCGTGGGCGGCGTGGACAGGGCAATGCTCTGTATGTGGCATGTGAAAATACGTTACTAAAATGACTTCCTCCGACTCCTCACTTCTTCATTTTCGGGGTGCTGGGCTTGTCTCTGGCCTCTTCATCTCTACCCTTTTGCATCTCTGAGACTCTGAAGTTCGTTTTGAGGGACACCTGGGGCTCAGTCTTTGCTCCAGTTCATCTTTGAATATTCAGCGCTGCTGATTCCCGGGTGCTGCACTTTTGATGGGAAAGTCCCCAAAGGCCTGTGAGCCAGAGGCTGGCTCTCCAGTCCTGGCACGACTGGGAGGTGGTGGAACCTTTAGGAGGGGGTCCCCGGGGCGGGGTTAGCCCTTCAGGGGGATTATGGGACCATAGTCTCTTCTTCTTTCTTTCCTTTACACCTAACCATGAGGTGAATGGGCCTCGTCCACCACCCGCTCCTGCTCTGAAGAACTGTGCCACCACGGCCCAAAGCAACAGGGCCAAGCCATTGTGGACTGAAGTTTCTAAAACAACCTTTCCTCTTTTTAAGTTGACTTATGTCAGGCGTTTGTTGCAGTGATGGAGAACTGACTAACACATTGGGCTGATGGTTTACCTTCTGGACATGGGACTTCATGCCTTTGGGGATCTGTGGGTGTCTCCCTTGCTGCAAAGTCCACACTGACAGCTTTGGGTTGGAAATGCTGCCTCCTGAGGCACAAGCAAGGGAGGTGACCGGGTCTGATGCCCGAGCGTTCTTACTGCGGTTCCACTCATCCGCCTTGTGATTGCCCTGAGCACCTTCCCGTTCCAGTTTCCCATGGATCTGGGGTTCAGAGCATCACAAAGCGGCCCCTACTCTGCAACCATCTTCCCCGGAATATGTTCTGGATCGAGGCCTCTCTTCCTCTCACTCTTACTTTTTTTCCTCCTAGAAAATGTCCCAGAATTTTGGCTTGTTGATGAGACTCATTTTGATCTTTCAGAGTTTTATGAATTCTTTCCTTAAGAAAGTATTTCCTGTTTATTTCATAGGATTTGGGGACACAGACACAGCGGGTGGTAAGCAGTAACACGTGTTCTGTCACCTCGGGTCAGATTTAAGAAACGGCCAGTTGCAGAAGGATCGTAGCTTCCTGTCTCCTCTTGTGGATTCCAGCCCCTGACAACCCAGCAGGGCAGTGCTCTTGGGAGGACCTTGGGGAGGTGGCAGGCAGGGGCCTTCTCAGGAGACACCTAGATCCTTGCACCTTCTCCCTCATCCCGAGAGGTAGTGGTGGGCTGTCCCTGGGCTCAAGCTCAGCAGCCACGCATGAGTCACAAAGACGGTCTCCAACCTGGGAGTGGGGACGGAGCGGGAGATGGCAGCCATCATGGACATGTGAGGACTGACTCCCATCTTGCTTTTCATGAAAGTTTTTTTGTTCTGGTGGAGTTATCTGAAAATCCTTTTTAATGTCAGACTAGCGTTTTATATATATAGGGAATTTCATTCCTACTCCAGAGGCTGACCTACCTTCCTAATGCCAGCCTTGAGTTAAACTGAAGCAGAGGCCCTGAGAAAGATTTGGGGTCCTCTTTTTTTTTTTTTTTTTTTGGTGTGGGGTTTAAAACCCGGGGGCACTTAACCACTGAGCCACATCCCCAGCCCTTTTGTGTTTTATTTAGAGACAGGGTCTCACTGAGTTGTTTAGGGCCTCGCTAAGTTTCTGAGGCTGGCTTTGAACTCGCGATCCTCCTGCCTCAGCCTCTCGAGCTGCTGGGATTACAGGCGTGCGCCACCACGCCCAGCTTGGGGTCCTCTTAACAGCCCTCCATTGGGACAGGCATTGCTTCTCCAGGGAGTTGTAACTACTCCATCGGGGATTGCTGGGTCACCCCAGTAATTCCAGGAAGCATCTTCTCGTGGATCCACTGCTGGGGGTCTTTAACGGTGGGCGCCTTCGTCTCAGCAGTGAGGATCTGCAGTAGAAATTCCATAAGGACCGTTGCATGAATGGGTGGTAAATGCATTAATTAGTCCCAATCGGGACTGGAAAACACGTTCCCGTCTTTCTCTGTCATCTGAGGGCGGCTGCCCTGCGTGAGTTCTCTCTGGGGGTCCAGCACTCGCCCCGGTGGTGTTCCCTCTGTCGGCACCAATGTGCACCATCTCTAGGTTGGCTCTTGTCCGCGTGGCTGCCGCCGCAGGAGCCTTCCGGGATGTCTGCAAACATGACTCCTTCATTCCTTGTTTGGATCACTTGTCAAAGTGTCAGATCGGCCCTGGGCCAGCTCCAACTCTGAGTGGATTTGCTGATCCCCCTCCTCCCCCAGATGTAATTCTGTCTCAATCCTTTAATTCCTTTGTGTCCTGGCCTATGACCCACCACCCTCCAGTTCCTGGCCAGCTCACGTTTGCACAGGACCTTCTAGAAGTATCTCCTGGGAAGTGTCCCCAGGGGGAAAAGGCCCTTCTGCTGTCCTGGGCACCCCTCCAGGGGTCTCGAGCGTGTGTCCCCCCCCCTCCCAGCCTGGCCGCCTGAGGGTGTGTGTTCCGGTCCCTGCAGGAGGCCTGTCCCCTAGGGTGACTGTGTTGGCTTACAGCATGTTTCCACCCACTGTTCTGTTGTTGGGGAGATTTACTGCTTCCAGATTGGAATTAAAAAAAGGCACAAGACAAGGACTTAAAGGGCGTGTGGAGAGGATGCAGGAAGGCGGGTGGGGGGCTGCTCGTGTGCCTGCTTTTCAGATGAGCAAGTGAAGACTCAGGGAACCATGGTTCCAAGGACATGAGAGATGTTGGTCACCAAGAGAAGCCAGAGCCTCCTGGGTCCCGAGTCCTCGTGTATGACCTTTGGCAGCGACCTCTGTCTTTGTGTTGGTGGGCCGGGGACGGCCACGTGGGCCTTCTCTATTAGGTGGTCTTCCTTGGCCCTGAGCTTTGTAGGCGGGCCTGGGGGCTGAGGGGGAAGAAGAAATGTGGTGAGTGTTGGGGACTCGTGGGCTGCCTGGACCCTGGGGAAAGTGCTGAATCGGGGGTAAGCATCCCAGTCACTGATGCTGGGGCACCCCCAGAAGTCACGTGGCCTCCTGGGACTGCCATCCCCTCTTGAGGGGTGCACTGCATTCCACGGGCATCACAGGGGTGTGAGGAGAGGCCCAAGGAGGCGGTGTGAGCAGACGCCACGCTGGCCCCTCCGGATGCCAGAGCCGTTCCGGATACAGGGGACACGGCAGTGCCGGGGGAGCCCAGGGCCCTGCCCTCCTGACCTCCTGGCAGAGAGCACCAGAGCCAGGGAGCCACAAGGGGGAAGCTCTGGGTGGAGACCTGCGCCCGTTTCCAGCAGGACAGGGCGGCCCCTGCCCTTGAGAAGGTGACGATGACAAGGGTGTCCAGGGACAAGGCTGGTCAGTGCTGCAGTTCCAGGGCAGGACTCTGGCCATTCGGGGGCGTGACCCTTGACGTCATTCACTCATTCACGGATGTCCTAGGCATTCACCATGTGCCGTGCTTGGCCCAGGGGCTGGGTACCCAGTGGGGTCCCCAGGAGCGTGGCATGTGCACCCTGAGCACTCGGTGGCTGGGAGGCAGGCTGGTCACGCACAGGCAGGTGCTAGGGAGCGAGGGAGGGGTCCGGAGCTGACTGAGATGTCCGCGGAGGGAGGTGCGTCCTGCAGGGAGCTTGGACAGGCTTCTCCTGAGTCCCACTGAAGTGGAACCTAGAGGGCCTGGAAGGACTTGCCAGCCTGCCGGTCATGGTGTTGGCAGGACCCTCTGGGACCCTCGTCCTAAGAGAGAGTCTGTGAGGGTGGCCCTGGGCAGTGAAAGAGAAGAGAGGGGCCAGTCCAGCCGGGCACAGTGGAGCGCGAGGAAAGAGGAGGCAGAGATGAGCGTTCAGGGGAGGCCAGGGTACTGGGGCCCCAGGGAGGATTTTAGACTCTGCTGGACGGGTCGGGTCTGACGGGAGCTGAGAAAAGCCAGGCCTCACGTCCATCCTCCCACCCTTTACTGTCCGCCCTGCCCATCCCGCTGAAGTCCAGCCTCACCAGCGGCCTTCCGTTCATTTCCACTCCCAAAGTGAGGATCCTCAGTGAAGAGACCCTAGGAATTGATGGACCTCACCAGCATCTCCATCTGGGCCTCCCAGCCTCCAGAACCCGGGGAGGCAAACTTGTGTTCTTCGTGAGCTCCCTGGTGTGTGGCGATTTTGTTGAAGCAGCTTTCGTGGGCTAAGACTGACTGAGGAGGACTCGCGAGGAGATGCTCTGGGAAGGACTGCAGTCGGCAGGGGAGAACCCACAGCCAGGCTGTGTCCAGGTCTCTTCGTCCTCAGGCCTCTGCCAGACTGGAAGATGCCTGAATGGAGTAGGTCCCTTCGAATGTGACTGTCAGAAGCAGTTTGCCACCAGCCTCACTGGCCGTGCTGAGCATGGCTGTGCCCTCCTGCAGCCTCAGGGCCTTTGCTCTTGCTGTTCCCTTGGCCTGGGCTCAGGCTCAGTGCCCCCGGCCCCTCTCACCTCCTTAGCCCCTGTGCCTCCTTCAGTGCTTGGCCTGCCTTACTCTCAAGTTTCTCACCTCTCCTGGGGAGGCTGTGAAATGAGGCCAGCCCTGCTAGGAGACCTCGGGCCCCTGAGCTAAGGGCCTGGGTCTAATGTGCTGTCTTCACCCTGCTGCCCGACACCTTGGTGGACTTACAAGAGCACCTAAGGGTAGGTAGTCATTAGAAGGTCACCTGCTGCTGTGCTCCCAGCACCGTGCTGGGAGCAGGGAGTGACCAGTGACCATGGAGAGAGGCCGTTCCTGTTCCTCCCACGCGCAGGTCTATTTGAACGTTCACAGTAAGAAGCCTACAAAGCCCGCAGACCCTGTTCTTGTCACCACACGGTTACGGCATAGTGGGGAAAAGCACTAATGATAAATAGCCCAACTTGTCATCAGGATCCCATTGAGAGATCGGGGGAAAGCAGCAGTAGTCACCGTACCGTCTTGAACGTGTGCTGGCGCTGTCCCTGGGCTCTGCACGCAGTCCTCCAAGTTCTCTGCAAGGACAGGACTCTCATTATGGACCAGGGGAAGGAGGCCGAGCTGGTCCCGCGGGCCGGGAGAGCGGGGCTCTGCGGCAGATGACCATCGAGGGCTGGCCTTTCCTCCGCGGCCCCTGTCGCCTTCACAGAGGCGCCCCCAGCCCCGAGGTGCTGGCAGTGCTGGAATCGGCCCCCAGTCCTTCCCCTCATGGGGCCCCAAAGACCCCTGAGCCTCCGCGGGTCCGCCTGGCCGCGCTGCGTGCAGCCACAGTGACCCCTTGTGGCCGGAGCGAGAATGGCCCCCGCCGGTCCCCGCGCGCTGCGGGCCTGAGAGCCGGTGGAGCGGGGAGTCTCGGCCGTGGGCTCTCCGCGTGGCTCAGAGCTGGGGGCGACGTGTCGGGTCTGCGCCCTCGAGCCGCCCCTGCTGCGCTCAGCACAGGGAGCTGTCCGCCCCGGGCCCGCGCCAACCGCGTCCGCGGCGGGCCCCGCTGCAGCCGCGGCGCCTCCTGCGCCCAGCGGACCAAGTGCGCAGGCGCGAGCGGAGACAGGCGCGGCCCCGGCGGCCCGGGACCGGGGACTCCGAATTCGGGACTCGGGACCTGGGACCCAGGACTTGGGACCGGAGACTCAGGACTCCGGATTTGGGACTCAGGACCCAGGACTCCGGATCCAGGACTCGGGACTCGGGACCCGGGACCCGGGACCCAGGACCCGGGACCCAGGCCGCCCGCCCCGCCCTGCCCAGGACCCGCAGCTGTTTCCTTCCAGGATTCCGGTGTCTGCGCAGCTCCGCGGGGAAGAAGCCTGGCTTGGATAGGAGGGACCACGGTGGGGACACTCACACACTCACACCCACACCCAAACTAACCCACACACAGTCATACAAACTCACACACACACTAACACACAACCATACACTCACACCCTCACACAAACGAACACACTCGCTCATACTCACACTCACAAACTCACACACACTCCCCCACTCTTGCACACTCACACTCACAATCATACACACACAAACTAGCACTCACAAACTAACCCACAATCATACACACACACTAACACACAATAAATACAAACTAACGATCACACAAACTAACATACACACTCATACTCTAACACTCTCACAAACTAACACACAAAATCATACAAACTCACAACACGATCATACAAACTCATATCGTCACACAAATTAACACACTCACTCATACTCTAACACTCTTACACACAGTCTCACACACACAACTCACCCACACTCATACACTCACATTCACAATCACACACACAAACTAATGCACACACATTCACTATCTCACACACACAAACTTATACTCACAAACTTATACATACTCATGCCAACTCAGTCTCTCACACAACCATACAAACTCACACCCTCACAATCATGCAAACACATCTACCCACACAGACTAACACACTCACACTCACACATGCCCTCACAAATTTACACAGTCACACACATTCACACACACAACTCATACATACAAACACAGTTACACACACAACTCACACATACACACATACAAACCCACTCGAACACTCACACACACCTTCCCACACGGTCACATTCACACGCTCTCACACACACGCATGCTCTCACACACACACACACACTCATGCACACATTCTCACACACCCACACCCACACATGCATTCTCTCTCACACACCTTTTTTTTTGAACCGGGGATTGAACTCAGGGGCACTTCAACACTAAGCCACACCCCCAGCCCTATTTTGTATTTTATTTAGAGACAGGGTCTCACTGAGTTGCTTAGGGCCTCGCTAAGTTGCGGAGGCTGGCTTTGAACTCGTGATCCTCCTGCCTCAGCCTCCCAAGCCACTGGGATTACAGGTGTGCGCCACCAGGCCAGGTTCTCACACACATTCTTGCACACACACATACACACATACTCAGCCACCCACACTCACACACTCACCCACGCTTACACACTCACACACACACACACACACACTCACCCTGCCTTCATGAGGTTTGCACCCTCAGGGGGAAGGACAGATACTAATCAGGATGATGACCCTGTCACACAGAGGAGCATAGCCCCTGGGCATGGCGTGGGGGTGGCAGGAATCCAGCTCATGGTGACATCTGACCGCGTCGCAGGTGCCGGGAGTGTGAGTTGCTTGGTTCCCTTGCTGCTTCTTGTCTCTCTCTGCTGGAGTCACTCCGAAGTCCACACACACAATTGTGCAAAGGCCTGTTTCCACGGGTTCCAGAGTTGGCAATTCTAGGAGAGAAACTTGGGGCAAAACTGAGATAGAAACAGCTCTGCTGGGGTGACGCCTGCAAAGCAGCCTATGTCCCCTCCACCCTGCTGTGCCAGCCCCTTGGAGAAGGACCTGAGGGGCGGGGAAGGGAGCTGTGTGGACTCTGAGAAGATGGTTCTGGGTGTGGGAACAGCAGGTGCAAAGGCCCTGGGGTGGGCGCTTAAGGAATAGGAGGAGGCGGCAGGGGACAGGGATGAGGCCTGGGAGTTGGGGAGGCAGTGATCACGTGGAGACTGAGGGCTGCATCGCCTGTGGCTCCAGCAGGACTTGCGTGGCCTTGCGTGTAGGGGACAGCTCCTCAGAATGCCCACGCCTTGACCCACATGGGGAAGGGGCAGGGCATCAGTGCTGCTGCCAGGAGCGTCTGCAAGACCAGCACCTGGTGTCAAGAAAGGGAGGTGACATCGAAAACGTCACTCCAACGACTTTGGAGATGAAATAGAGAGAGGTGGGCAGAGGGGCTGGGTCGGGAGACGGAGGTTTGGGCCTGCATCCAGGGAAAAGCTGGTGCTGATGGAAAATAGGGCGGGGGTGTTCTTAAGAGAGCCCACCTGACCCAGAGAGAGATGGGGTTGGAAGTGAGAAGGGAGATTGAGGAAGTTCGATTCCTTGAATGCTCTAGAGCCTTCTGCCGAGTGTGGGGCGTGTGCAGGCCCCTGGAGATCTTGCTGGATGGCAGTCCTGCAGGGACCCGCGGCTGTGACCTCCTGAGTTTGCATGCTGGCGTCTCCCGGGGGCCATGCCCTCCGCAGGCCCCCGTAGGCAGCGCAGTGCCGGACATTTGGTACCAGAGACATTGCTGGCATTGCTGTTCCTCCTGCTCCTTCAGGAATGAGCCTGGCATTTAGGCAATTATGTGACTTTCTAAGCAAGTGACAGCTGCTCCGTCTCCCTCTTACTCTCTCACGTTCTGTCCCTGCTCCCCTCCCTGGGGGTCTCTCTCTGCTCCTCTGAGGGGCTGAATGTTTCCACCCTGGGCTGCGTATGCAGGGTGGGCGGCGGGCGGGACGGCGCAGTGGCTGTCCTCCCTGACCTTGGCATCAGATGCTCGGGTTCTGATTCCCGCTGGCCAGCTGTGGCCATGCACTGGTGCCACCTGAGCCAGCTTTCTCAGCAGATGGGACGGGAGCGCGGATGTCCTTAGATTAGCACCTCAAGTTCCAGGTTCTCGATTCTGTAGCTATTTCAGCGGAATTGTCACGGGTGCACTAAAGTGGGCAGGAAATGATCATCGGGAGCTTGTATATAACGTATCGTGTAACGCTGCGAACGAGCAGCGTCACTGCGGATCGCTCACGATTGCTTTTCTCAAAATAATAGAGCTCTAAAAACACGCAAAGTGACCACAGGTGGTACCTTAAGCTCAACTGTAGTTCCCTAGGTGTCCTGTAGAGGGGGCAGTGGGGCATCCTGGGTTAGGCTGACCGCTCACACAGTGCTGGTGGAGGCTGTTCCCTCCCTCCGACCACCTCTAAAATTAATTTCAAAGTCATTTTTTTTACAGGTTGGGGCTGTAGCTCAGAGGCAGAGATTTGCCTGGCCCTGGGTTCCATCCCTAGTGCTACCAACAAAACAAAACAACACAAAAATACCCCTTCATACTTTAAAGGATTGGTGACCTGATTATGAACCACGTTAGCGTGGCTAGACTCAGAGGTGTTGTCCCAGGCACTTAGGAGGCTGAGGCGGGAGGATCACTTGAGCCCAGGAGTTGGAGACCAGGTTGGGCAATGCTGTGAGGTGCCCTTCTCAAATATTTTTTTTTGGGGGGGCTACTGGGGATTGGACTCAGGGGCTCTTGACCACTGAGCCACACCCCCAGCCCTATTTTGTATTCTGTTTAGAGACAGGGTCTCACTGAGTTGCTTAGGGCCTTGCTAAGTTGCTGAGGCTGGCTTTGAACTTGCAATCCTCCCGCCTCATCCTCCTGAGTCACTGGAATTACAGGCTTGTGCCACTGTGCCTGGCTCAGGTCATTTTAAGTTGAACACCTACTATGTGCCTTGCACTATCCTAGGCACTTGGGGATCCATCAGTGAGCAACGCGCAGGAGTCTTCCCTAGAGGAGGTGCAGCTCTGGGCAGTCTAGACGGATGGGGACAATATGCACTCGGCACAGCAGACGCCTCAATTTTACAGCATGTTAGGAGGTAAGAAGTGCCTTGGAGACCAGGAAAAAGCAAGCAGGGTGGGTGGGAGGCCACGCTCGGGTGGGTAAATCAGTCAGCGACTGCTGCGTAACAAACAGCCACGAACCCGATGGTGTGTATGTGGCCCATGGTTCTGTGGTTTGAGTCTGCGTGTAGACAGGGCCCAGCGGGGCAGTTCTGGTCCCCGTTCACCTTGGCCGTGCTCCACCTGTGCCTGTGATGGTGGTTGGTGAAGGATGGCCTCGGCACCACGGAGCCTCTCATGCCCACAGGCCTGCCCAGGCTTGGTCTCATGGTGGAAGCAGGTTCTGAGAGGTGGGGAAGCACCCAGGGCCTCCTGAAGCCTCTCCTGGAACTAAGTGGTGCTTCTGCCACATCCAGGCAAGCCACCCCTTAAAGGAAGGAACTGGAAGTTTGCTTTGCTGAAGATGCAGCCACAGATAAGGGCGGGAACAGACATCATGGTTATTTTTGCAGTGGGTCTGCCATGGTGAGAAGGGGCAGGTTGTGGCCCTCAGCAGGGTGATGAGAAAGGGTCTCTAGAGGAGCTGACCCTTGGCAAAGACTGCAGCAGATGAGGGAGGCAGGCAGAGGACTAAGCTCGAGCAAAGGTCCTGAGGCAGGAATGCACCTGGGGAATTCCAGGGAGAGCACCGCGGTGAGGCTGGAGGGCAGAGAGAACAGCAGAAGGGGACAGAGAGGCCACCTGAGACTCAGGTCATTGCAGGGACTCTGCCTTTCCCCCTGAGGGACACTGGTAGGGTGGACACTAGAGGATTTGCAGGAGGACAGAATCAGCTTGCATTTTGAAAGCGTGATCGCAGTGCCTCCGCTTAATGATGGTTCAGCTTAGGATCTTTTGCATGACGAGGGTGCTCAGGTGACCAATCCGTCGCTCACGTTCAGCAGTGTTCCATACGTTCCGTGAGATGTTCCGCACTTGACTATAAAATTGTTTTTGTGCTCGATGATCTTGCCCATCGTTAGGGCTGCATCCGCCTTCCGGGCGCGTGGAAGGGAAGCTGGGCTACCCTGGAAAGTTCCGCAGCTTGGGCGTATTGAATGCCGCTTGCCTGAAGGGTATGGTCAGCATCTGATGGTCCATCAGGATGGAAGCCTTGAAAGCGGAGAGGCGCCTGTGGACCGCAGGGGCAGTGGTCCAACCAGGGGCAGCCACGGACTCCTGGAGAGGCGATGGCGGCTCTGGGCAGGGAAACCACAGCTCCTGCCCTGGAGGCTGCGGGTGCTGACCTTGCAGGGCTGGTTGACCGTGCATGCCGTGGAGGGGCCACGGTGCCCCTTTGTGCAGGAGGCAGCGGGTGCCCAGCAGGGGAAGGTGGTGGCCTTACCAGGGTGCTTTGAGGACGGCTGCTTTGGAAGGAGGCACGTGCTGGTACTTGGTGTGGCATGTGCCACCTGGCGTCGCACATTCACTCATGCGTCGCTGCCCTCAGCAGGCTGAGCTCCGGGGTCAGGGCGCAGCTGCTCCAGGCCTGGGCCTTGCGGCTCATGGGGGCGGGGCCGGCGTCTCCGGGCAGCAGGGCCTGCGCGGGAGTCACGCTGCCCTCCGCCGCTGCCCTCCGCCGTCGCCTGCGTGTGGCACGGTTTCCTTCGAGTTAGGAAGACCCCAGGAGCCATCCAGGGTTCCTTGTTCCAGATGGCCTCCCACCAAGCCGAAGCTCCAGCCGATTGCCACGATGGGCGATTGGACCCGCAGCCCAGGAGGGGGAGGCAGAGGACAGCGAACGGAGGCTGCGCCCGAGCAGAGCTGCCTCGTCCTGTTCCGGCTGTTTCCAGGGAGACCGTTTTGGGGAGCCTCCACAACCCCCCCTTCCTCTCCCTCCGCTTCCTCCTCCCGCTCCTCTCCCTCCCCTGTCCCCTCCTCTCTCCACTCTGCCCTTCCCCTCCTCGCTCATTGCCCCTGAGCTGCTCTCTGAGAGGAGGGTGCTTGGGGACCAGGGAGTTCGGTAGGAACAGGAGTGACTAAGGGACAGGGACAATGTTGGGGCAGGCGCAGGGGCCGGTGGAGCCTTTGGTGGCTCTCTGAGCCCTGGCCCAGGTCTGCCTTTGAGGACAGCAACCACACAAGCAGTGTGTGAAGCCCATCATGGTCCTCACGGGGACTCCATCGGGGACAGGCTCACAGCCTTGGTGTGGCCTCTCCAGGGCCACTTGCTGCTGAGTGGTGGCATCTAGGTCTGGAACCAGCAGGGCCCAGCGTGGTCCCCAGGGTCCACCATGCAGCCCCTCCCACAGGTGGCCAGTCCATTGAGATGAGCTGCGAGTGGAAACCACAGGCTGGGGTGGAAAGAGCTTAAGTGGCAATGAAAATGACAGGGATGTGAAGTGTCACACGAACACTGTTTCGTGTGGGCTTCTTGTTAACACCATCATCTCTTGGATACATCATCAAGAAAAGGCAATTAAAATGAATTGCACCTTTTTCTTTTTAAACAATACCCTCTAGAAATAGAGTTACTTTAGATTAGGGAGTGAAGGGAGGGCAGGGGCGGGGGGAGGAATGACAGTGGAGCGGACAGACATTATGACCTCGTGTGCGTGTGCCTGCAGGACCATGTGATCCTGCCACGTGTGCAATCAGAGAGCCGAGAGGCTGCGCTCCATTCACGTATGATCTAACAAAACGTGTAAATGCATTCTACGAACAACAGTTAGAACAAATAAAATTAAAAAAAAATAAAAAAATAACTGCTAGAAAATGGGAAATTACAGAAATGGCTTGCATTGAGTTCCAGTGGATGGCACTGGTCTGTAACTTATGTCCTCCTCCTCCTCCCCCCCCCCCCCCTCTTTCCCCTTTCCTTTTTTTTTTTTTTTTTTTTTTTAAAAAGAGATCAGGTCTGCCTATGTTGCCCAGGCTGGCCCTGAACTTGTGGCTCAAGTGATCCTCCTGCCTCAGCCTCCTGAGTAGTTGGGGACCTCAGGTGCCCACAGCCAGGCCTGGCTCTTGATATTTGTTTTAGATTACTGTGTTGTGCTGTGTGTGCATAGCTGACTGTCCTGCTCCAGCTAGACTTTAAGCTTGAACCCAGGGGACAGGGCTTATCACCTTTCAATTTTCCATAGCATATTAGATGAGATATAGCCAAGACTAACCTGTTTTTTGTGTGTGGGGGGATTCTGGATATTGAACTCAGCTAGAACACTGAGCCACATCCCCAGCCCTATTTTGTATTTTATTTAGAGACAGGATCTTGCTGAGTTCCTTAGGGCCTCGCTTTTACTGAGGCTGGCTTTGAACTTGTGATCCTCCTGCCTCAGCCTCCCGAGCTGCTGGGATTGCAGGTGTGCACCATGGTGCCTGGCCTAACTCAGGTTTTAAAACTTTTTATGTAGAAGTCATTAAACTCTTGGGAAGTTGCACAGATAGTGGTGGGTCCCAGGTACCAGCCTTCCAGCTTCCCCAGGCTGCCATCTTACTTACTGTAGTTGACCTAGTAGGGTTTTGGCAAATGGGCACTGAGTGACTAAAGTGTGAGTAAGAGGGTGCCCGCTCTTGTCTGCCTGCAGGAAATGCAAGTCTTCCCTAGCTGGAAATGGGAATGTTGAGGATCACTCCATGGGACTTTGGAGGCTTCCTCCTGGTGCACCCAGTCAGATGAGGGGACCCTTTGGGAGTCACTCCAGGGGCTTGTGCCCAGCAGCACAGACCTGGAGACGGTGCCCGGGAGACGGACTGCGGTTAGCTGAGGCTGTACAGCCAAAGCGGCCTCTCCCCATCCAGAGGTGGGGACCCTGTCCAGGGTGGGGGGAGCAGCAGCTTGGTTGACCTGGCAGTTCGGACTCCAGCTCCTGTGTTCCCGAGTGGCCTTGGCTCTGCAGGGTGGGACTGTGCCCAGCTGCCACGCACAGGGGCCTGGTGCCCACACCTGCCTGGGCTGGGCTGCTGTCACCCCCGTGGCTCAGAGGCAGATGGACAGGTGACCTCAGCATCCAAGCACGTGCCCCCCAGGGGTTCCGAGGGGCAGGAGAGGAGCGGGCTCCCCCTCTCAGGGCTGCCATCACAGCGTCACAGGGCCCCAGGGCGGCAGATCGGAAACCATGGAAACCAGGGAGCGGGCAGGAGGCTCCGCCCCTCCGTGGCTCTCCCAGGCAGCAGTCCTCACAGTAGGTCTCTTGAGGTCCCCGGTCCCCAGCTCTGTTACCCCGCGGTCATTCCCGCTGTGATTTCATGCAGGGAAGATGGCTGGTTTGAGAGGCGGGTTTTAGACTGTTAAGTGGCGGTTCCTGCCCCCGGGAAGCCCGCTGCCCTGCAGGCACCCGGCCGCCCAGCCTGTCATCCCTCAGGACACCCTGGCACTGTGACGCCCGTCTTCCAGCGTCTGCAAGGCAATTAGGAGGAGAAGGGAGACCGTCCCAAAGCGCAGGTGAACGGAGGCTCAGGCCTCTGACACTCCTGTGCTGGGGACAGGCCTGCTGGCTCCCAGGTCTGCCAGGACCAGGTCTGCGGAACCCGCGCTGTGGCTCCCTGGTGTGAGAGGGGCTGGAGGTCTGGAGGGCTCCCCCTCCTCTTTTGGATCCCAGTCACCAACAGCCTCTCTCCCACCGCTGCTGCCCTCTGGTCCCCTCCCCTGCCACCCCCTCAGGGGACAGGTCCGGACTCCTTACCCTGCTTCCTCTTCACCCATTCTCTTCATCCCCTTCCACTTGGGTTTTGTCCCTACTGGTCAGGCCACCCTTGACCTTCATTTTACCTCTGCGGGAGCCCAGCAGCACTCGGCACGGGCGACTGTCTCCTTGAAAGGCTCCCCCGTCCAGCTCAGAGGCTCTGGGTCACTGCTTCTCTGCTTGGTTGTTTTCCTGACCATCAACCCCACTTCCCTGGTCTCCCTGCTGGGTCCTCCCCTTCCCTTGAGCTACTCAGTGGCTCCTCAGTCCCCATCTGGTCTCAAGGCCTGAGAGGCCACCAGCCTGCTGATGACTCCCAGTCCAGGGTTGCAGCTACAGCCTGGGGTGACATGGCTGAGGGCCCATCGTCTCTGTTCACTCACTGAGCAAGCCACGTGCTGAGGACCCTGCAGGCAAAGGGAGGACGCAGTGGGCGAGAACCGAGCGCCTGCCCCCTGCAGCTGGAGGGGGCGAGGGTGGACTGTGTCCCTGAAAAACTCCTGTCCAAGTCCTGATCCCCGGGACCTCAGAGCGGGTGTATTTGGAGCTCGGGGCACACAGATGTAAATAGTTAAGTTAAAATGCAGTCCTGGTGGTGGGGGGGGCTATCCGTCCAGTATACCCGCTGTCCTGTGAGAGGAGGGCTTGCACACAGGGACGTGCCCCGTGCAGGTGAAGGCGGGGTCTCGATGTCCTGGGAGCCGTGGACTGGGGAGGTAGCCAGGGGACCAGGAGGCGTGAGAGGTTCCCCCTCTGGAGGAACCAGCCCTCCTGACATCTGGCTCAGACAGAGAGGCACATTTCTGTTGTTCAAAGTCACCTGGGTGTGGTTCTTGCTATAGCAACCCTAGGACACTCGACGGGGTGGGCAGAGGGTGGGTGAGCAGGTGAACCCTGGTGTGCTGAAAAGGATTGGGACAGGATTGGGAAGGCGAGGCACCTCAAGGGTTCAGGAAGCCCCGGGAAGCACCATTTTGCAGATGATAGTCAGGGAGGGTTTCGGTGACAGAGTGGCCCCAAGTGAGACCTGGAGAGGAACAGGCTGTGTGGCCAGCCAGGGGGAGGGCATTCCAAGTAAATAAAGGGCAAGGGCAGAGGGTCCCTGGTGGGAGCAGGCACCGGCACTCATGCTGAAGTCCAGGTGGCACCCTGGGTCCCTCTCCTTCCCTCCCACTCTGTCGCTCCCCAGCCTCCAAGCACATCCAGTCTTCAGCCACTTCCTAACCTCTGCTGCTGTCACCTGCTGGAGGCCACCCGCATAGTCACCTCTTAATGAGACGCCTCATTACTATGTGTTCACGCTCTGTCCCCAAGTCTGTTCCCTGCATGACACCCCAAGTTGCTGCAAGCACATGGGGGCCATCTCTCCCTCTTGACCCACCAGCCCCCGAGGCTGCCCGTAGTCTCCCTCAGTACCTGGGCAACCCCCCACGGGCCCACCCTCTGAGTGTGTCCCTGTGTCCCCTTCTCTCCCACTGCTGGCCCTGCTGCAGCCACACCAGCCTGCCTCAGGATCCTTGCACCACTGTCCCTCTCCTTGGAGTCCCTTTCCCATGGCACATGTGACAGAGCTTGATCCCGGTACCATCAAAGCGTGGCTGGATGCCCCCTGGTGGTTCTCAGGCTGAGTTCTCCCAAGGCGTCAGCACTTACTTGGATGACAGACGGGGACTCAGGTGGGTCCCCTGGGCTGTGCACCCCCGGATAATTCATTTCAGGTGGGCTCTGGGCGTGACTTGAGGCTTCTGCTCTACGTTGTCTTTGGGATTCAGAGATGGAGCCCATTCACAGCTAGTCATTAGTGGTTCTTCAGATGATCCTGTGAGGGAGGCAGCTCCCGTTTTCTAGAAATAGGAACCAAGGTGCAGAGTGGGCCTGCTGCTTTCCTGAAGACGCACAGCTGGGAGGTTCCAAATGTGATCGCTCACCTTGTTTGAGCTGATGCCGGAGCTCAATCCTTTCCACTCCACTGAGTGGGTTAATGTTCCTGTATGTTCGTCACGGTTGCTAAAGGCTCCTTGAATATTTTATCTAGAAAAAGAGAGACTGAAAGGCCAAATAATTGTATTTTTGGTTTTAAGCAGAAGGAATCTTCTGAATACCATCTGCTTCTGATCTCTCTTTTGATGGCAGAAAGTGATATCTGTCAGAAAATGATAAATACATTAAATATTGGCAGAAAGCAATGATAAGCACAGGTTAAACCCATTCAGGAAGGGTGTAAGGTGTGCCGGGCACCGTGCTCAGTGGGTCCACGCTTCACCTAACCTCAGGCCAGCTCGGAAGCCACATGCTGCTGCTGTTCTTAATTTACAGGTGAAGAGATTTGGATTTAGGAGCAATGTCACATATCTGTAGACGCAGCCTGTGCTGGGAAGAGCTGGAGTTGGAACCTGAGGGTCTCTATCACCTTTGCTGCTGGACCCAAAATATCCAACAAAAGCAGCTTAGAGGAGAAAAACATTTTTTGGCTCATGGTTGCAAGGATTCAGTCCATGATGGGATGGTTCCATTGCTCTGGACCTGAGGTGAGCAGAACATCATGGTGGAAGGGCATGATACAGGAAGCCTGCTCAGCTAATGGCAGCCAGGAAGCAGAGAGAGAGAAAGGAGGATGGGAGAAGATAAACCCTTCCAGGCCATGCCCCATGAAATACTTCCTTCCACTAATTCCCTCCTCCCAGTAGTTCACCAGCTATCAATGGATTAATTCATCAAGTGGATTAATCCACTGATGTTCTCAAAACCCTCCTGGTCCAATCATTGCTTCAAAGGCCCATCTCTGTACACGTGGGACTCTAGGAGACATTCCAGATCCAACCACAGCAGGGTCTGACTCCCAAGTGTTTAGCTCATTAATAATGAAGCAGGTAGACTCTGAACACCATGGACGCATCTGTTACTACCTGTCTGTGATGGATTTAGTGTGATTCTGCCCAGAGACAGGGGGGTGGGTGGTACCACCTCTTAAAATGATTCTCCTTCAGGGAAATGCCATTTTGCTTGACCAAAACCTCAAGATATCTCTTTCATTTTCCCCCCAGAACCAATGCCTATTCTTAACAAGGACTCTCCTCCAGAGAGAAAAGCCACGGGACTTTCTCTGGTTCATAATTCTACTTGAATTTACTGCACCACCTCCTCACTTTCTTCTAATCTTTATCTACAATATGTCATCCCAGCTCTCTCATGGGATTATAGATTCTGTCTAATCCAATCAAAATACTCAATCATGGGAAAAGACTTTCAGGCATAAAGAGGCTCTCATTCCAGGGGTTGTAAGGAGAACTGAAAATAGCAGCAGCTGATTTAAACCTCATTTTACCTTTCACTAGAAGTGAAGGTGACATAAAAACCCACCCCACTCTGGGCCTTAAAGCAGTGCATGTGCACTCGGCTCACTTGGGTGGGTGATTCTGGCTGGGCTCAGCAGGGAGACTCTTCTGCTCTGTGCTGCGCTCCTCAGGTGTCTGGGGGTTGGCTGGCTGGTGTCTGATCTAAGACACCCTTGGCTGGGGAACAGTGCAGCTCTCCTGTGTGTTTTTCCTGTTCCCTCCAGCAGGCTGCTTTGGCATGCTCTCATGGCCCTACGGAGATACCACAGCAAGCAAACTTCATTGTAAAAGAGAGCACCAGTCTGTGCATGTCATTTTGGTTTCTGTTTGCTTCTTCTTTGCTGACACCACTGAAGGCACAGCTCCTCACAGAGCTGCAGGTGGAATTGGAACCAGACTGTGAGCACAGGAGACACAATTGCACCTCACAGGGCAGGGTACCTGGGGGTCAGCAATTGGAGTCATGGGCACAGTCACTCCTCACGGTTCCCTATGTGTGCACGCTCAGTGTGTGCTTGAATGTGTCCCTTTTGGGTCACCTTCACACGTCTCAGCTGCTACACCAACACATGCTGTGTTTCTTCCACTTGAGAGGTGCAGGCCCTGTGGGTGCTTTGTGGGTTTTTATTCTGCATTATCTGGGAAGAACTCCACAAAGCAGGGCTTCCAAAGACATAGCATAATAAAGAATTGTCTTGTGTTAAATCAGAGTGGACAAGGTGCGTGCAAAGGGGGAATAGAGCATTTCAGTAGAGAATGCAGTTTCTGAAGAAAAAGGCAGACAGCCAGCACCAGAGAAACCTCTGACAAATTACTAATTTATATCCATGCATAAAATACCAGGCTGCTTTTAAAAGATCGGAGATGGGAGGATACTCCCAGACTTCTTGTGGTGCAAAGGGCCCACCTGTCTGTCAGCTGCTGTTAGCCTGACAGTCAGGGCTCTGCACTCCCCCAAGGCTGGCAGGTGCATGTGTACACGTGTCTGAGGTTCTCTGAGCTTCTCTGGACCTGTACTCTTCCCTTGGTACCAAGCCTGACCAGCCAGGGAGCCCTGGAGGCAGACCCCAAGCCTTTTACTCTGATAGCCTGATCTGGAGATAGGAGAGGGTCCACCCATCTCTCAGCCTGGAAGTCGGGTTCCTGATGGCATTGCTGCAGGATGATGCCTGGCTGTATTCAAAGAGAACTCAGCCAGGAATTAGAACTTTTGGATAGTGCTCTCAGCTCTTCCATTGGCTTCCAATGCATGTCTTGGGAGAGCCTCTTCTTTGGGCTCCAGTTATCATTAGCATATTTTTATTTGTTTGTTTATTTTTTGTAGTGCTGGGGATCAAATCCAAGGCTTTGTGCACCCTAGACAAGCACTCTACCACTGAGCTACATCCCCAGCCCTAAACTAAGGTTTTTTTTTTTAATTGGGTGAAAATATTTTTATTGGTTCTTTTTGGTTGTCCATGACAATAGAGTGTATTATGACATAATTATAAAAACTGGAATGTGATTTGTTCTAATTCAGTCCCCAGTATTTCCCCCTCCCTTCCCCTCCGTCCACCCTCTGTTACCTTCCCTTTATTCTGCTGTTCTTTCTGCTATTTACTTACATTTTTTAAAAAATCAGTATCTTGTGGAGATACATGATGTGAGATTCATGTGGCATACTCATATATGTGCATAGGAAAGTTAGATCAGATTAAGCCCACTGACTCTCCCCATCCCATCCCTCCATCCCCCTTTGTCTACTCCTCTGATCTTACTTCTATCCTTTATTTTACTCCCGCCTAATATTTTGTTTTAGCTTCCACATATTGGAAACAATTAACCTTTGACTTTTGGGGACTGGCTTATTTCACTTAACATGATCGTCTCCAGGTCCATCTTTTAAATCAGAAAACACCATGAAGTTCTTTATAGCTGAGTAATACTCCATTGTGTATGAACACACCACATTTTCTTTATTAATTCACCTGATGAGGGGCACTGATGTTGGCTCCATAGCTTAGCTATTGTGAATTGAGCTGCTGTAAACACTGATGTGACTGTGTGACTGTGGTGTGCTGATTTTAAATCCTTTGGATATATGCTAGGAAGTGGGACAGCTGGGTCATATGGTGGTTCCATTTGAGGAATATCCATACTGCTTTCCAGAGTGGTTGTACTAATTTGCAGTCCCACTAACAACTGAGAGTTCCTATATCCTTGCCAATATTTAGGGTTGCTTATATTCCTGATGATTGCCATTCTGACTGGAGTGAGATGAAATCTCAGCGTAGTTTTAATTTGCATTTCTCTAATTGCTAGAGATGGTGAACGTTTCTTCATATATTTGTTGACCATTCATATTTTGTCTTTTGAGAAGCATCTGTTAGTTCCTTTGCCCATTTATTGATTGGGTTATTTGTTTTATTTGGTGTCAAGTTTTTTGTGTTCTTTGTATATCCTGGATATTAATCCCCATCTGAGGAGCTGGTGGTAAAAACTTTCTCCCATTCTGTAGGCTCTCTCTTCATGCTCTTGATTGTTTCCTTTGCTGTGAGGAGGCTTTTTAATTTGATACCATCCCTTTGATTGATTTTCAATTTTGCTTTTGTGCTTTAGGAGTCTTGGTAAGGAAGTCACTTCTGAGCTGACATGTTAGAGTCTTGGGCTGACATTTTCTTCTAGCAGGTGCAGGGTCTCTGGTCTAATTCCTAGGTCCTTGATCTACTTTGAGTTGATTTTTGTGCAGGGCGAGAGAGAGTTAAATTTCATTCCACCACACATGGATTTCCAATTTTCCTAGTACTGAAAGAGGCTCTTTTCTCCAGAATGTTTTTGGGACCTTTCTCTCGCATGAGATAGCTATTTATGTGAGTTTTCCTCTGTGTCTTCTATTCTATTCCGTTGGTCTTACTGCCTGTTTTGGTGCCAGTACCTTGCTGTTTTTGTTACTATGACCCTGTAGTATAATTTGAAGTCCAGTATTGTGAAGCCTCCTGCTTTGCTTTCCTCTCCAAGGATTGCTTTGACTATTCTGGGCCTCTTATTTTCCACCAATGAATTTCATGGCTGCTTTTTTGATTTCTGTGAATAAGGTCTTTGGAATTTTGATGGGAATTGCATTGAATCTGTATAGTGCTTTTGGTAGTATAGCCATTTTGACAACATGAATTCTCCCTATCCAAGAACATGGTGGGGCATTTTTCCATCTTCTGAGGTCTCTTTTAATTTCTTTTTTAAGTGTTCTATAATTTTAATCGTAGAGATCTACTAGGGATAGAAGGAACTTACCTCAACAGGTAAAGGCCATACAGGGTAAACCCAAGGCCAACATTATTCTGAATGGAGAAAACTGAAAGCATTTCCTCTAAATTAAATAGGAACAAGACAAGGATGCCCGCGTTCACCACTCCTATTCAACGTAGTATTTGAAACTAGCCAGAGCTATTAGGCAAGAGAAGGAAATTAAAGGGATATAAATAGGAAAAGAAGAGCTCAAATTGTCTGTTTGCCAACAATATGATCCTATATTTAGAAGATCCAAAAAAACTCCACGGAAGACTTGTAGAGCTCATAAATG
Source organism: Glaucomys volans (assembly GCA_020662805.1). Taxonomy (NCBI): domain Eukaryota; kingdom Metazoa; phylum Chordata; class Mammalia; order Rodentia; family Sciuridae; genus Glaucomys; species Glaucomys volans. Next base: position 485,201 of record JAJEJO010004491.1, on the reverse strand, counting down.
AATTCAGCAGAGTAGCAGAATGCAAAATCAACACCCATAAATCAATTGTGTTCCTTTACTCCAATGATGAATCTGCTGAAAAAGAAATTAGGAAAACTAACTCATTCACAATAACCTCAAAAAAATTACTTGGGAATCAATCAAAACTAAGGTTTTGACTAAGCGCCCCCGCCTGTTGTTCTGTGTCTCGGAGACGTCTTCTCTGTGCTGAGCCAGAGTTGAAAATGCAGGTCTAAGAAGCCTTAGATAATTGGCTAACTTAACAGTGATGTAAGGATTCACCACATGCAAGAAATTGTTTTAGGTGCTGTAGATGGAACAGCAATAAATCACTCTTGCTCTCTAGAAGTTTCTTCCCTTTTCCTCCTCCTGGTCATCTTCCCCCTCTTCCTCCTCCTTACTGGAATCTTCAAGGCAGTGATTTGGTGTTCACATCATCCAGAGGTTGTACCAAGTTCTTTGTTTACATGTATCGTCTCATTTAATTTTTTTTTCATCTCATTTAATTTTTATAGCATCCTTGTGGAGGTAGAGGGTATTAGTATTTAAGCTTGGGTACTTCCCTTGTCCCTGCAGATCTCTGTATGTGCTTTTCTGCCTGGTTATGCCCTAGGAGGCGGAGCCCCCAGAGCCTCACGAGCTGACTTCCTTACCCTCAAGTAACCCACTGGGGCTAGTGGATGAAGCTGGTGGCAGGTGATCCTCAGGTGATCAGAAGAGGACGAGGTCAGAACATTTCTTTCTTTGTTTTTGGTACTGGGGATTGAACTCAGGGGCACTTGGCCACTGAGCCACATCCCCAGCCCTATTTTGTATTTTATTTGGAGACAGGGTCTCATCGAGTTGCTTAGGGCCTTGCTAAGTTGCTGAGGCTGGCTTTGAACTCACAATCCTTCTGCCTCAGCCTCCCATGCCTGGCTAGAACATTTCTTTACCCTCTGTTTTCTCCCCAGCTGTGGCTCTGGTTGGGCACTATCTTCCATACGGCCAGCTTCTCTGGATCTGGACAACTCCATCCACATGGTATTCAAGCCCGAGGGAGTACCAGCTCTTGCAGTGCTAGCTCAGAGGCTCGGCATTGTGCTTCCTTGGTTTTCTTAATTCCTGACCATCACTTGCGCATAATCCCTTCATTACTCTTTCCTCCCAAAGCCCAGTCTGGGTGTGCTTTGGGTTTTCTGCCCAGACTCTGATACACCCCCATTTTGCAGATGAGGAAACTGAACTTCAAAACCAGTCCCACCAACAGGTGGGTGGAGTCATCTTCATCCTGGTCTCAACTCAAATACTACCTCCGCAGGCAGGCTTTCCTGGTGTCCTTTCTAAGCAGTCCCCTGTGCCGGGTGTTTCCAGATTCTACCATAAATTTGACAAGTCACTAGGAGGATGGAGGACTGAGCATAACTCTGTTTGTGACTAGAGCTTATTCCAGTAAGAATATGCAAATCGGAAAAATGAAACGGTGTGTGGGGCACAGGGGAGGAATGAGTCCCCTGCCAGCAGAGCCATATGGGATGTGCCTAGTTCCTCCAGCATGGAATTGTGATGTGTGAGGTGCTGTCTAGTAGGAAGGCTCAAGTGGAGGAGACCCGGGGCCAGGGCTTTCACTGGGCTTGGTCACATAGTGTTCTTCTGTTGGCATGTACTCAAATTCCAGACCCACGAGAAAGCAGGTGTTTAGAAGAACAGCGTTGTTTGTACAGCCGAGGACCAGCGAGCCACTTGTATCATTTAGGGCAAGTTTTAAATCAGCATCAGGAACTCTGTCCTTCAAGTTCATGAAGACCTACTGTGTTGGCTGCCATGTTAGTTCTCCTTAAAGATATGCACACATGGTGGAACTCCTGGATGCGGCCTTATTTGGAAACAGCGTATCTGCGGTTGCTGGCAAGGACTTGAGATGCAGACGTCATCCAGGATGATCTGCGTGGGTCTGAAACCCAGTGACAAGTGTCCTTATGAGAGACACGTGGAGATGTGACAGGGAAAGCAGTGTGACCAGGGAAGCAGAGGTTGGAACGAGGCAGACTCCTGGAGGGATGTCTGGACCAGCAGAAGCTGGGGAAGTGAGGAAGGACATCCACGATCCCCAGAACTGTCCCAGAGGGAGCAAGGTCATGCTGGATTTAGGACTTCCAGACTCCAGAACCGTAAGAGAGTAGGTTTCTGTTGTTTCAGGCTCACAGTCTGAGGTACTTTGTTATGGAAGGCCCAGGAGGTGAATAGGCTAGCCCGGGGCCAGCCTTGCAGAACAGACCTCGTAAGGGTGGCAGACCCAGGCCCCCAAGGACTCTCTTCTACCCCCCCCATCTCCCCTCAGGGTTATTGAAATGATAGGTTGTTTGCTATCTTTTCTTACTCTAATGATGTTTTGTTATTCATTAATCATGCTGACTTATTTATTTTTAATTGGTAACTAACAGTTGTACATATTTCGGGACTACAATGTGATGTTTGGATATATTAAAGAGTGATTAAATAAGCTCATTAACATATCCATTACCTCAAATAATTGTTTCCTGTGGTGAGAGCATTTCAAATCCTCTCTCTTAGCAATTTTGAAATATAGATCATTACCTCTTTTTTTAAATTTTAAAAAATTTTTTTTGGTACTGGGGATTTGAACTCAGGGGCACTCCACCACTGAGCCACATCCCCAGCCCTATTTCGTATTTTATTTAGAGACAGGGTCTCACTGAGTTGCTTAGGGCCTTGCTAAGTTGCTGAGGCTGGCTTTGAACTCTTGATTTTCCTGCCTCAGCCTCCCAAGTGCTGGGATTACAGGCGTGCACCACCGCGCCCGGCTTAGATCATTACCTCTTGTTTTAGCTTTGCATTGTTGTGACTCAAATACTGGTCAAGAACAGCGTAGAGGAGGAAAAGTTTATTTTGGCTCCATGGTTTCAAGAGGTTTAGTCCATGGTGAGCCAAGGTGAGCAGAACATCATGGTGGAAGAGCATGGTGGAGGACAGCTACTCTGTTCATGGTGGTCAGGAAGGAGAGGGAGAGGAAGAGAGAGAAAGAGAGAAAAAGAGAGAGAAAAAGAAAGGGGTGCAGGGAAGATGCACCCTTCCAGGCAACAACCCAGCGGCCCACCGCCCCTAGGCACCTCCCACCTGCCTACAGTTACCCAGTCAGTCCATTCAAGCGAGGATGGACCAAGGAGGTTACAGCTCTCACAATCCAACCATTTCACCCCTGAACATTCCTGCAGTCACACAGGAGATTTTGGGGGGACTGTCCATGTACAGTCACGCAGCATTCAGTGCATCTCAGACTCACCCCCGTCTCACTGACCTCCCATCCTCCTCGACCTCTCCTGTAACACCCCTACTACCCCAAAACCACTGTTCTCTACTTCTGAGTTTGATTTTTAAGATTCCACACGCAAGTGAGATTGTGCAGCATGCATCTTCCGTTGCCTGGCTCATTTCCCTTATGATGTCCCCTGGGTTCATCATTTTTTAAATTATTTTAAAAAAATTGTTCCAATTAGTTACACATGACAGCAGAATGCATTTTGGCACATTGTACACAAATGGAGCGCCACTTCTCATTCCTCTGGCTGTAGGTGATGCAGAGTCACACTGGTTGTGCAAATATATATGTATATAGGGTAATAAAGTCTGTCTCATTCCACTGTCCTTTCCACTCCCGCACCCCTCCTATCCCCTCTGCCCAATGCCAAGTTCCTCCAGTCCCCACCTCCATTATGGATCAACATATATTTAACAGAGAAAATATTTGGCCTTTGGTTTTTTGAGTTTGGCTTATTTCACTTAGCATGATATTCTCCAGCTCCATCCAGTTACCCCAAAATGCCATAATTTCATTCTTCTTTAAGGCTGAGTAATATTCCATTGTGTATATATACCACAGTTTCTTTATCCATTCATCCATTGAGGAGCATCTAGGATGGTTCCATAGTTAGCTATTGTAAATTGAGCTGCTATTAACATTGATGCTGCATCACTGTAGTATGCTGATTTTAAGTCCTTTGGGTATAAACGGAGGAGTAGGATAGCTGGGTCAAATGGCGGCTCCACTCCAAATTTTCTCAGGAATTTCCATACTGCTTTCCGGAGTGGTTGAACCAATTTGCATTCCCATCAGCAATGTATGAGTGTACCTTTTCCCCCACAACCTCGCCAACACTTATTATTGCTTGTATTCTTGATAATTGCCATTCTGACTGGAGTGAGATAAAATCTTAGAGTAGTTTTGATTTGCATTTCTCTAATTGCTAGAGATGTTGGACATTTTTCATATATTTATTGATCAATTGTATAAATCCTTTGAAGTGTCTGTTCATTTCCTTAGCCCATTTATTGCTTGTTTTTTTTTTTTTTTGGTGTTAGGGTTTTTGAATTCTTTATATATCCTGGAGATACGTGCTCTATCTGAGATGCATGTGGTAAAGAATTTTTCCTATTCTGTAGGCTCTCTCTTCACATTATTGATTGTTTCCTTTCCTGAGAAGAAGCTGTTTAGTTTGAATCCACCATTTATTGATTCTTCATTTTACTTCTTGCACTATAGGAATCTTGTTAAGGAAGTCAGGTTCTTAGCTGATATGATGAAGATTTGGGGCTACTTTTTCTTTTAGTGGGTGCAGGGTCTCTGGTCTAATGCCTAGGTCCTTGGTCCACTTTGAGTTGAATTTTGTGCAGGATGAGAGATAGAGGTTTAATTTCATTTTGCTACATTTGGATTTCCCGTTTTCCCAGCACCATTTGTTGAAGAGGATCATTTCTCCAATGCATGTTTTTGGCACCTTTATCTAGTATGCAATGTCCATATTTATGTGGATTTGTCTCTGTGTCTTCTACTCTGTACCATTGGTCTACATGTATGTTTTGGTGCCACTACCATGCCATTTTTGTTACTATTGCTCTTAAGTATAGTTTAAAATTTGGTATTGTGATGCCTCCTGCTTCACTCTTTCTGCTAAAGATTGCTTTGGCTATTCTCAGTCTCTTATTTTTCCAAATGAATTTCATGATTAATTTTTCTAGTTCTATGAAGAATGTCATTGGGATTTTAATAGGAATTGCATTAAATCTGTTTTTTTTTTTTTTTTTTTGCGGTGCTGGGGATTGAACCCAGGGCCTTGTGCTTGCAAGGCAGGCACTCTACCAACTGAGCTACATCCCCAGCCCTGCATTAAATCTGTATAGCACTTTGGTCGTGTGGCCATTTTGACAATATTAATTCTGCCTATCCAGGAGCATGGAAGGTCTTTCCGTCTTTTAAGGTCTTCTTCAATTTCTTTCTTCAGTGTTCTGTAGTTCAGATCTTTCACCTTCTTTGTTAGATTGATTCCCAAGTATTTTATTTTATTTTATTTTTGAAGTTGTTGTGAGTAGTTTTCCTCATTTCTCTTTCAGTAGATTTGTTGCTAATGTATAGGAATGCATTTGATTTATGGGTTTTGATTTTATAACCTGATACTTTGCTGAATTCATGAATGAGTTTTATAAGTTTTCTGGTGGATTTTTTTGATCATCTAAATATAAATTGGCAAATAGTGATAGTTTGAGTTCTTCTTTTCCTATTTGTGTTCCTTTAATTTCTTTCATCTGTCTGATTGCTCTGGCTAGAGTGTCAAGGACGATGTTGAATAAAAGTGGTGAAAGAGGCATCCTTGTTTTGTTCCAGTTCTTAGAGGGAATGTTTTCAATTTTTCTCCAGTTGGAATGATGTTGGCCTTGGGTTTCGCATAGATAGCTTTTACAATGTTGAAGTATGTTCCTACTATCCCTAGTTTTTCTAGCATTTTGAACATGAAGTGGTGCTGCATTTTATCAAATGCTTTTTCTGCCATCTATTGAGATGATCATAAGATTCTTGTTTTTAAGTTTATTGATGTGATGAATTATGTTGATTGATTTCCATATGTTGAACCTATCTTGCATCCCTGGGATGAACCCCAGTTGATTGTAGTGTACTATCTTTTAAATATATTTTTGTATGCAATTTGCCAGAATTTTACTGAGAATTTTTCTGTCTTTGTTCATCAGAAATATTGATCTGAGGTTTTCATCCTTCATGTGTCTTTGTCTGGTTTTGGGATAAGGCTGATACTAGCCTCATAGAATGAGTTTGGAATGTTCCTTCCTTTTCTATTTCATGGAATAATTTCAGGAGTATTGGTGTCAATTCTTTTTTGAAGGTTGTGTGGCTGGGCTGAGAATCCATCTGTTCCTGGGCGTTTCTTGGTTGGTAGGCTTTTGATGGTATCTTCTATTTCATTGCTTGAAATTGATCTGTTTAAATTATGTATGTCCTCCTGATTGAGTTTGGTTAGATCATATGTCTCTAGAAATTCGTCAATGTTTTTAGACTGGCAGATTGGATTAAAAAGAAAGACCTAACAATATGCTGCCTTCAGGAGACTCATCTCATAGAAAAGGACATCCACAGACTAAAGATGAAAGGATGGGAAAAAAACCTACCATACACACGGACTCAGTAAAAAAGTGGGGGTTTCCATCCTTATATCAGATAAAGTGGACTTCAAAGTTAGTCATAAGGGATAAGGAAGGACATTTCATACTGCTTAAGGGAACCATAAATCAGGAAGACATAACAATCATACATATTTATGCCCCAAACAATGGCCCATCCATGTACATCAAACCAATCCTTCTCAATTCCAGGAATAAAATAGACCACAACACAGTAATTCTGGGTGACTTTAACACACCACTGTCACCACTGGATAGATCTTCCAAACAAAAACTAAACAATGAAACCATAGAACTCAATAACACAATGAATAACTTAGACTTATCAGACATATATAGAATATTCCATCCATCAATGAGTGAATACACTTTCTTCTCAGCAGCACATGGGTCCTTCTCTAAAATAGACCATATGTTATGCCACAAAGCAGCCCTTAGTAAATGCAAAAAAGTAGAGATACTACCTTGTATTCTATCGGATCATAATGAAATGAACTTAGAAATCAATGACAAAATAAAAAAAAAAAGAAAGAAACTACTCCAACACCTGGAGACTAAACAATATGCTATTGAATGAAGCATGAATAACAGAAAACATTAGGGAGATAAAAAATTCTTAGAAGTAAATGAGAATGACGATACAACATATCAAAATCTTTGGGGCACTATGAAAGAAGTCCTAAGAGGAAAATTCATTGCCTTGAGTGCATTGAAGAAAGGAATAAAAAGGCAACAACTAAGCAACCTAATGTTACATCTCAAAGTCCTAGAAAAAGAACAGAACAACACCAAAAGCAGTAGGAGACAGGAAATAATTAAAATCAAAGCTGAAATCAATGAAATTGAATCAAAAGAAACAATTCAAAAAATTGACAAAATAAAAAGTTGTTTCTTTGAAAAAGTAAACAAAATAGATAAACCCTTAGCCACACTAACAAAGAGAGGGAGAAATAAAACTCAAATTACTAAAATTTGTGATGAAAAAGGAAATATCACGACAGACACTGTTGAAATACAAAACATAATTAGAAGCTACTTTGAAAATCTATACTCCAATAAAATAGAAAATCTTGAAGACATCGACGAATTCCTAGAGACATATGATCCTCCCAAACTGAACCAGGAAGACATACACAATTTAAATAGATCAATTTCAAGCAATGAAATAGAAGAAGCCATCAAAAGCCTACCAACCAAGAAAAGCCCGGGACCAGATGGATTCTCAGCTGAGTTCTACAAGACCTTCAAAGAAGAACTTATACCAATACTCCTGAAAGTATTTCATGAAATAGAAAAAGAGGGAACTCTTCCAAATTCATTCTATGAAGCTAGCATCACTCTGATACCAAAACCAGACAAAGACACATCTAGAAAATAAAACTTTAGGACAATATCTCTGATGAATATAGATGCTAAGATCCTCAAAAAAATTCTGGCAAATTGCTTACAAAAACATATTAAGAAGATAGTGCACCCCGATCAAGTGGGGTTTATCCCAGGGATGCAAGGTTGGTTCAACATCTGGAAATCAGTAAATGTAATTCATCACATCAATAGAATTAAGGTTAAGAATCATACGATTATTTCAATAGATGCAGAGAAAGCATTTGACAAAATACAACACCCCTTCATGCTCAAAATACTAGGAAAAATAGGGATGGTAGGAATATACCTGAACATTGTAAAGGCTATTTATGCTAAGCCCACTGCCAACATCATTCTTAAGGAGAAAGACTGAAAGCATTCCCTTTAAAAACTGGAACAAGACAGGGATGCCCACTGTCACCACTTCTATTCAACATGATGCTTGAAATACTTGCCAGAGCAATTAGACAGACCACAGGACTTAAAGGAATACGAATAGGAAAAGAACTCCAGCTGTCACTATTTGCCAATGACATGATCCTGTATTTAAAGGATCCAAAAAACTCCACCAGGAAACTTTTAGACCTAATTAATGAATTCAGCAAAATAGCAGGATATAAAATAAACACACATAAATCAAATGCATTTATCTGCATAAGCGATGAATCATCTGAAAGTGAATTGAGGAAAACAACTCTGTCACTATAGCCTCAAAAAAGATAAAATATTTGGGAATCAATCTAACAAAAGAGGTGAAAAACCTCTACAACAAAAACTACAGAACATTAAAGAAAGAAATTGAGGAAGACCTTCGAAAATGGAAAGATCTCCTGTGTTTTTGGGTAGGCAGAATTAATATAATCAAAATGGCCATACTACCAAAGATGCTGTACAAATTTAATGCAATTCCAATAAAAATCTCAATGACATTCCTCATAGAAATAGAGTAAGCAAACAGGAAATTCATCTGAAAGAACAAAAGACCCAGAATAGCCAAGGCAATCCTGGGCAGGAAGAATGATGCAGGGGGTATCATAATACCAGACTTTAGACTCTACTATAGAGCAATAGTAACAAAAAGGGCATGGTATTGGCACCAAAATAGACAGGTAGACCAATGGCACAGAATAGAAGACACAGAGACAAGCCCACATAAGTACAGTTACCTCATACTAGACAAAGGTGCCAAAAACATACAGTGGAGAAAAGATAGCCTCTTCAACAAATGGTGCTGGTGAAACTGGAAATTCATATGCAGGAAAATGAAATCAAACCCCTATCCCTCACCTTGTACAAAACTCAACTCAAAATGGATCAAAGATCTAGTAATTAGACCTGAGACCCTTCATCAAATAGAAGAAAAAGTAGGCCTGAATCTTTTTCATGTTGGCTTAGGACCAGACTTCCTTAACATGACCCCCAGAGCATAAGAAATAAAAGCAAGAATCAATAAATTTGATGGATTCAAGCTAAAAAGCTTTTTCTCAGCAAAGGAAACAATCAATATGTAAAAAGAGAGCCTACAGAGTGGGGAAAAATCTTTTCCACACACAGTTCGGACAGAGCACTGATCTCCAAAATTTATAAAGAATTCAAAAAATTTTACACAAAAAATACAAAGAACCCAATCAAATGGGCTAAGGAACTGGGCAGACACTTCACAGAAAATGATATACAGGTGATCAACAAATACATGAAAAAGTGCTCATCATCTCTAGTAATTAGAGAAATGCAAATTAAAACCACCCTAAGATTTCATCTAACTCCAATTACAATGGCTATTATCAGGAACACAAGCAATAATAAGTGTTGGCAAGGATGTGGGGAAATAGGCACACTCATACATTGCTGGTGGAGTTGCAAATTGGTGCAGCCACTCTGGAAAGCAGAATGGAGATTCCTCAAAAATCTTGGAATGGACCCACCATTTGACCCAGCTATTCCATTCCTTGGTTTATAACCAAGGGACTTAAAATCAGCAAAGTACAGTGATGCAGCCACATCTATGTTCATGGCTGCTCAATTCACAATAGCTAGATTGTGGAACCAGCCTAGATGCCCTTCAAATGATGAATGGATAAAGAAACTGTGGTATATATACACAATGGACTATTACTCAGCCATAAAGAAAAATCAAATTATGGCATTTGCTGGTAAATGGGTAGAGCTGGAGAATATCATGCTAAGTGAAAGAGGCCAAGCCCAAAAACCCAAAGGTGGAATGTTTTCTCTGATACATAGTGGGGGAGAGGGTTCATGGCGGCGGGGAGGACAAGAGAAGAATGGAGGAAGTATGGATGGTGTAGAGGAAAATAGGATGGGAGGGGGTGAGGGAAAGAAAACTAGTAGACTGAGATGGACAGTATAACCCTATGTATGTGTAAGAGTATATGAATCATGTGAATCTACTTTGTGGAAAAAAAAGATATATTCCCTGCCGTATAATTATATCAAAATGGGTTCTTCTGTCATGTATAATTAAAAAGAACCAATTAAAAAAGAAAGAAATTTGTCGATGTCTTCAAGATTTTCTATTTTATTGGAGTACAAATTTTCAAAATAGTTTCTGGCCGGGCGTGGTGGTGCACACCTGTAATCCATGTGACTTGGGAGGCTGAGACAGGAGGATCGCGAGTTCAAAGCCAGCCTCAGCAACTTAGCGAGGCCCTAAGCAACTCAGTGAGACCCTGACTCTAAATAAAATACAAAATAGGGCTGGGGATGTGGTTCAGTGGCTGAGTGTCCCTGGGTTCAATCCCCAGTACCAAAATAAATAAATAAATAAATAAATAGTTTCTGATTATTTTCTATATTTCGGTAGTATTCATTGTGATATTTCCTTTTTCATCATAAATTTTAGTATTTTGTATTTTTCTCTCTTTCTTTTTGTTAAGGTAGCTAAAGGTTTATCAATTTTATTTATTTTTTCAAAGAACCAACTTTTCATTTTTTCAGTTTTTTGAATTGTTTCTTTTGTTTCAATTTTCATTGATTTCAGCTCTGATTTTAATTGTTTCCTGTTTTCTACTGCTTCTGGTACTGATTTCTTCTTTTTCTAGGGCTTTGAGATGTAATGTTAGATCATTTATTTGTTGACTTTTTATTCTTTTAATGAATGAGTTCACTGCAATGAACTTTCCTCTTCGCACTGCCTTCATAGTATCTCAGAGATTTTGCTGTGTCGTATCAGTGTTCTCATTTACCTCTAAGTATTTTTTTATTTCCTCCTTGATTTCTTCTGCTATCCATTCATCATTCAACAGCATATTATTTAGCCTCCAGGTGTTGGAGTAGCTTCTACTTTTTATTTTATCATTGATTTCTAGTTTCATTCCATTATGATCTGATGGAATGCAGGGTAGTATCTTTATTTTTTGTGTGTGTTTGCTAAGAGTTGCTTTGTGGCATAACATATGGTCTATTTTAGAGAAGGATCCATGTGCTGCGAGAAGAAAGTGTATTTGCTTGATGATGAATTACTCTGTATATGTCCAATGTCTAAATTATTGATTGTACTATTTAGTTCTGTAGTTTGTTTAGTTTTTGTTTGGGGGATCTATCCAGTGGTGAGAGAGGTGTGTTAAAGTCACCCAGTATTATTGCGTTGTGGTCTATTTGATTTTTGAAATTGAGAAGGGTTTGTTTGATGTACGTAGATGCTCGCTTGTTTGGGACATAAATGTTTTCAAGTGTTACGTCTTGATGGTGTGCGATTCCCTTAAGCAGTATGAAATGTCCTTCTTTATCCCTTCTGACTAACTTTGGCTTGAAGTCCACTTTGCTTAATGTGAGGATGGAAACCCTTCTTGTTTACGCTGTCCATGTGAGTGATATGTTTTTTCCCAACCTTTCACCTTCAGTCTGTGCATGTCTTTTTCCCTAAGGTGAGTCTCTTGGAGACAGCATATTGTTGGGTCTTTTTAAAAAGCCAATCTGCCAGTCTATGTATTTTTTAAAAAAGTTTTAAAAAATATTTTCTAGTTGTCAATGTTTATTTATACGTGTTGCTGAGGATTGAATTCAGCACCTCACACATGCAAGGCAAGTGCTCTTCCACTGAGCCACACCCCAGCCCGGTCTATGTCTTTAGATTGATGAGTTAAGGCCATTAACATTAAGGGTTATTATTGGGATATGATTAGTATTCCTGGTCATTTTGGTCTATTTTTGGTTTTTATCTTGATTTAGTTTCTCCTTTGATTGACTTTTCCTTTAGTATAGATCCTCCCTTTGCTGGTTTTCATTTCCTCCTCATGGAATATTTTGCTAAGAACGTTCTGTAGTGCAGCTTTCTAATTACGAATTCTTTTGTCTTTTGTTTTTCATGGAGGGTTTTTATTTCATCTTCAAATCCGAAGCTTAGTTTTGCTAGATATGAAATTCTTGGTTCACATTCATTTTTTAATTTAATTTTTCATTCGTTTGAATTAGTGGTACATGATAGTAGAATGCATTTATGCATTTTGATAAATCATACATAAATGGAGCACAATTTCTCATTTTTCTGGATATACATATTGTGAGATCACGTTGGTCATGCAGTCATATACGTACATGAGGTAATCATGTCTGTTTCACTCTACTGTTTCCGAGCTTGATGTACATTATTTCATGCCCTCCTAGCATGGAGGATCTAAGTTGAGAAATCAGCTGAGATCTAAATTCGTTTTCCCTTGTACATAATTTGATATTTTTCTCACGCAGCCTTTAAAATTCTATCCTTATTCTCTATGTTAGTCAATCTCATTATAATGTGCCTTGGTGTTGATCTGATGTAATTTTGTACATTTGGGGTCCTGTAAGCATCTTGTAGTTAATTTTCCATTTCATTCTTTAGATTTGGGAAATTTTCTGATATTAGGTGATTGAAAAACATTGTGCATACCTTTGGTTTGTATCTCTGAGCCTTCATCTATCCTGATAAATCTTATATTTGGTCTTTTCATGGTATCCCATAATTCTTGGAAATTCTGTTCATGTTTTCTTACCATCTTCTCTGTACAGTTGACTTTATTTACAAGAGTATGTTTTATCTTCATTGGCTGAGGTTCGGTTTTCCAAGATTAGTCCATTGGTGATGCTTTCTATTAAGTTTTTAATTTGGATTATTGTTTCCTTCACTTCAAGGATTTTCGCTTGATTCCTTTTTATAATGTCTGCCTCCTTATTGAAGTGATCTTTCACTTCCTGTATTTTCTCTCTGATTTCACTCCTCATGCTGTCCTTTATTTTGAAGATCAGTTTAATGATGTACCTTCTAAACTCCTTCTCTGATATTTCTTCTACTATATTATCTAGGGATTCTATTGCTGGAACATCTTGGTTTGTTGGAAGTGCTTTGTTCCCTTGTTTTTTTCTTGTTGCTTGTGTGTCTTCCCATCTAATGGGAAAGATCTGAAGCAGTTTCTATCCTGTAGTCTTATGGTGTCCTTGAAGGCTTCCGGTACCTCACCTTTAAGGGGGAGACCAGTATTAATACCACCCATTGCAAGCAATATATAGCCTTAAACTGAACTTAAACTGTTCCATTAAGGCTTCTACAGTTTTGTCATAATAAACAGAAATGATATATTCAATTTTTGTCTACAATATAAACAGTAAGTTTGCTGAAAAGGTTCATCATTACAAATGATGGACAAAAAGGGAACGGAAGTAGTGTAGGATATGATGCTTATGACAGAGAAGGAGAAAAGATAGAGGTAAAAATTTATAGTAAGAGTGAAGGGGGAATTAATAGAGGTTGGCTTTTAGCATGAGAGAATTGAGAAAGAGAATCCAGGGAGACAGATAAGTGAGAGAAAAAACATACAGATTTTTAAAAAGTAAAAATATAAGAATACACAACAAATCTGTAATATACTATTCAGGCTTCCCATTCCTCAATAAATTGATGCCTGAAAAATACTTGGTTTCAAAGATGGTAGAGGTGTGGGAGGAGGGGAAGAAAAGGGAAAGTCTCAGTGGAAAATTAAACAATTTTTTCCTTTGGTGTTCAAAAGTTTCTCAGCTTCCCGTTTCCTCTGATAGGTGGGGTCGTTTGACCTTGACAGTAGCTCCAGTCTGGTGGGTGCTCGACCAGCTAGCTGGGAGAGCAAGATGCCCTCACACTCTCTTCTAGTCTTCCCACCCATTGTAGCAGGCCCCTTCTGTTTCCATGCACTTCAGGACTCATTGAGCTGGAGAGAGCCTGGTTCTCTCCGGTTTTCCCAACCTGTGCTCCCCCTGGGGAACTGCCCCTAGTTTCCAGCTTTCTACAGGCTTGCCAGGCCCAGACTAGCCCATGCAGACCCAGCCGCAATCTGACAGATCTGGGCTTCAGATTCCCCAGGCTCTGTCTTGCTGCAATCCCAAGATCCTAATGTCATTTCAACTTGTAGAGAGACCACCAGGGATGTGCTCACACAAAGGAGTGACCTTGCAAAGAGGCAACAAGATGGTGGCCACTAGCACACCCAACAGGAAGACCTCAGGTGCAAGCAGACCTGCAGGTACCCTGACCATAGATCTCTAGGCCCTGGCTGGTGTCCCCAGATTGAGGTAGCTGTGACCCAAGATGGTGGAAGTGGTGGCAGCAAACCTGCAGGCCCCTTGGCCCTAGACTCCCAGGCCCTGGCCAGTGTTCCAAGATTTCAGTGGCTCTATGTAACCAAACCTGAGGGTACCCTGACAATGGACCCCCAGGCATAGCAGATCTGGGGGCAAATGGGGAGGGCAATCTGCTGGTGAACAGCAGGCAATCTGCGGGTTAATGGTGGTGATTATTGCAGGCACATGGGGGTGAGCAGTAGGGGATCAGTGGGCATTGACAACTATCTCGCAGAGAAATGGCATTTCCTCTGCTTGAATCCTGAGTCACAGAGTGACAAGGAATACAGCCTCCCTCTAGTCCGCCATCTTGGAAATCCCAGGCTCATCCATTTTGTTGCAAATGACAGGGTCTCCTTCTCTTTAAAGGGTGAATAGTATTTCATTGTGTACATAGACCACATTTCTTTAATCCACTCATCCACTGATGGACACTTAGGTTGCTTCCATATCTTGGCTTTTGTGAATAGTGCTGTAATGAACATGGAGTGTTTTAGTCAGTTCTTTTCGCTGCTGTGACTATATTATCTGACCAGCACAATTATGGAGGAGGAAAGCTTGATTTGAGGGCTCACGGTTTCAGAGGTCTTAGTCCATTGAAAGCTGGTTCCATTCCTTGGGGCTTGAGGTGAGGCAGAACATCATGGCGGAAGAGGGTGGCAGAGGGAAGCAGCTCACATCATCAGGAAGCAGAGAGAGAGACAGACTCCACTCTCCAGATACAAAATATATACCCCAAACCATGCCCCAATTCCAGTCTCCTCCAGCCACACCCACCATTTCAATTAATCCCATCAGGGGTTAATTCACTGATTGGGTTAAGACTCTCACAACCCAATCATTTCTCCTCTGAACCTTCCTACATTGTCTCACATGTGAGCTCTTGGGGGACACCTCACATCCAAACCATAACACGGGGGGCCTGATGTCTCTTCCACGTATGGATTTAATTTCCTTTAACTACCTGACCAGGAATGGCAATTCTATTTTGAATGCATTTTGAGACGTCTCTGTACTATTTCACATAACAGCTGCATTGATTCACATTCCGCTTTTACTGGCCGCCTTCTATGTCCTGGGTGCTGTGCTGGGTCTGGGGTACAGAGTAATGGGAAAACCAGGCGGGACTTCACAGAGGGAGGCTGTGGTGGGCTTGCTTCAGTATGTAGCTGGGTCAGCTGCCCACGCCTGCCTCCCAGCGTGTTTCCACCAAGTTTGTCACCTCCTGCCCGCCACCTGCAGGCAGCCAGGGCCCTAGGACCACTTTCCTGTGTCATATCAAGATCCCTCTTCAGGATCCATGGCTATTTCCTCACAGCCCAGACCCAGCGTATGAGGAGTCTCTGTTCTTGGAGCATCTTTGAGCCAGAACAGAGCTTGAGATACCCTGGCACAGGGACGAGGCTGCAGAGAGCTGCTCATGGTACCTTGCTGTGCTTCCTTTGCCACCCGAACCGTAATTTCGAGTTTTTCATTGATATACTCATCATATGTCTCTCCAACTAAAATTATAGCTGCCCAAAGACTCTCTTGTCCCAGTGCTGAGTGCAGAGTGGGAAGATAGTAGGTGGCCACTCAGTGCTGATGGCTGAGTGAATGGCGCACCTGTTCCCTGTACAGAACTTGTCTGACACTTTCACACTCGCTCTCCCCTCCCAAGCGTCACAGCATTTCAGTGGAGTCCAGCAAGGCGAATGAAGGAATGACCGCATGGGGGGACAGGAATGCGGGCACCGTGATAAACCCCGCAGTTCCGCGTGCGTGGGAAGTCTCTTCTGGATGTTAGCTCTCCTTCCCTGGCTTTCAGGCGTCTTGGACAAGTGAGTTAGTTCAGGGCATTGAAGCTTGCTGTGCATTCAGATGCGTGGGAGCTCGTCCCATCACTCGGGCTGTTTATCCTGCAAGGCCGGTCCCCCCACTAATCACTCACACCATCTCGCCTGCTCTCCAGATTCTCTGCGAGACTTCTCAGAGTGGCCTCCAGAACCTCAGCTTCCAGATGATTCTCCTGCTTGCCATTATGACTATTCGGTCTAATATTTATCTTTAATATTTCCTGCTGGACTCTCCAAACGCATTCATGCTTTTGATCCTCTAAGAGCAAACGTGAAAGAGACTCATAAAAAATCCTCAATGTAACAGTTTTCATAAGTCAACCTGTCCTTCGCTGTCAGAGAAACAGGCTTCCATTTCGCCGCTCAAGATGAAATGACCTCCCTGTCGAGGAAAATTACTCCATATGGTAATGTGATCACAAAGGAGAAACATCATCTTCCTATATATTATTCCCTGCAGGAATTGTGGCGAGAAAGCCATCCCATTAAAAATACCTCGGATGCCGAGGGTCCTGTTTGCCAGCCTGGTGGAGTTCATTTTCTTGGTGGGAGACGCAAGCTCAGTTCTCATTGGCAGCGTTTTATTTTAAGGGTTCATTAGGCAATTGTACATTAGGCTGGGACACCTGTGGCAGGGAGATTATATCTGCATGAATATAAATGCGTGTGTTATGACTCACACAATTACAGGCAATAACAGATGCTTTCAGACGACGGGCACTTAAAAAGAAGCGCCTGCATGGATACATCCACCTATCTTCCCGAAGCCGTTAGTGGCAATGTTGTGTGTTTTTTGAATTTAGAAAGTCAGTACGAGGAGAGATTAAAGCATCTCTACTCTATTAAGCGTCACCTTTCGTTCCAAGTGCAGCACTAGTTGGAAAGATGTATGTGTTTAAATAGCGTCTTGCTTAATGAATCCTCTCTCTGAGCCACATTGACTGTGTAAGGAAAATATTTTTCTTCATCTTGGAAGGGCCACAGAGGCGATTCATCCAAGGTTGAGTTGAGCCATGAGCCCTCCTGCCTTATGAATTATTCAGCAGTTTTCCACTTCAGAAGCACAGGCTGCCTCCCTGTTGTTGGGGAGGATCAGAGAGGAGGAAGGAAGATCCCCACCTGTGCACCAGGAGGGCTTAGTGAGCAGAGGAACCAGCCCTGTTTCTCAGCTGGGTTCCTTTGTTCTAGATGTTATCCACAGCGCACTGTTGCCCAGGTATTGGTTATAGAAAGAGCATGAACTTGGAATGGAAGGAACTCGGCTCTGTTCCTTCAGTGGCCTTTCACGTGAGATCCTCTAAATCTCTTATGCCTCAGTTTCTCGTATGTAAAATGGGCATCATTTTATCTATTGCTGAGGATTTTAAGGAAGTAATGCAGAATTTCTGGTTCTGTTGGAGTAGCTTGGATAGACTAATTCTTTTTTCCCTCTTGAAAAAATTGTAAAAATAAGATAAAATATACCAAAAGGAGGGGGTGGGGATAAATGCAGGTATTACAGAGCAACTGCGGTGACCAGGGCCCAAGAGCCAGATCCCAGAGAGGAGGAGCCTCCTGCCCCCTCTCTGCCTCCACATCCTTTAGGACATGTGCTGTTGTGTAGCAAGCAGGGATAGAGGCCAAGGAGAAGGAGGGACCTGAGGTTACAGCAGTCCTGCTGGCATGGAGAGACAGGGGTTAGAATTCATGGATGCAGAGGCAGCGAGGACCTGACGGGCTAATATCCTCGAGAGGAGGAAACCACCGGAAAATGAGCTAAATGTCGATGCACAATTTCACACCGATGCATCAAATTTTTTAAGTTGCACATGATTCTGGAAATAAGTGCAAAACGAGATAGGTGGGCCCTCAGGAAGAGAGAAAAAGAGACCCTTAGTAGATGGAGACCCCGATCTCCCAGCATGACAGGTCAGGATTTTCCCTTTAGTTGAATAAAACCTCTAGCATTTGCTTCCACCAGACCAACTAGAACAAAAACATGATCAATTTAAATGTCACCGAAGTCAAAGACCTACACAACGGGTCCACCACTGATCTGTGGCTGAACTGATGGACCAAGAAGAAACATTCCCAACCCCAAATCAGATGATTGACATGGAAATTAATTTTTCAAGAAGCTTGCCTGAGAACCTGCACATTTCTTTTCATGAAAAAAAAATATATATAATGAGCTCCACCCTGGGTGTGTCATTTGTCGTCTTTGAGAGGGGAGGGCACACTCCATCTTTGAAATATCTATTGCTTTCCTGTCTTTAAATGAATCTTTGGAATTCTTTTCAGTGGTGTAAGTGGGACCAAACTGAGGCACATTGCTCCCTTGGAGGGACCTCCTTGGACGCCTGTCCAGTGACACAGAGCAGTTGCTAGAGAAAGGAAGAGCTAAGCAAAAGTTTCAACAGCTGGCTAGAGCCTCTATTATTTTTATATTCACAACGTCTGGCATTTAACAAATTATCACACATGCTAGGAAGTAGGACCAAATGACTGAAAATTGTAACAAAGACACAGCCACGGTGATCTCCATGTTGGAATTTTTCAGACAGATTTAAAAATATTTTTGGTTCGTCTCTTCAAGAAAACAGAAGAAAACAATCTCACTAAAGAACTAGAATTTATATTAACGAAAAAACTACATGGAAATGCTATATCCTAAAAAATAAAATCACAGGAGTTACGATTTAACAGAGAGTTTTAAAAATAGAGCAGACACAGTAAATATGAGGATTATTAGATCAGAGGACAGGTGATTAGAAAATATGCAGATTAATGTGCAGAGAGATTAAAAAAAAAAGGATGAATTTTTGAAAGTTTGAAATTTTGGGGAGAGGAAGGCAGGCTGAGAAGTGTTTCAGAGTCACGTCAGACAGGTTGAAAGAAAAGAAAGGTCAACTTAAAATCCTACATCCAGCAGAAACATCCGCCAGAAGATTAAGGTAAAGACTTTGCAGGAAACAAAAACTAAATGGCAGGGAAGAGCCGCTTGAAGGGAAAGGGAAGGCTTCCCGGTGAAGCGTGGTCAAGCAGGAAGGATGGGAAAGCGCGCAGGTACCACGAGTGATGGACATCTGTCAGCGGGAGCAAGAAGCCTGGAGGTCTAGGGCACCCCAGAGTCAAACCCCAGAAGAAAACCGCCGCCAAGGCCGGGAGCTGGGTAACCGGCTCTGAAGTGTCAGAAGGTTCGGGCAGCGTCTAAGAAACCGGCGGTGTCCTAAGTTAGGTAGATCTTAATACGTCAGGTTCATGTACTGTAATCTGGAGGATAATTACCAAGACATTAATGTATAATGAGAATCTAATGGAGGGAGGAAAGTGAAATAGCAAACACTATTTGAGTAATTTAAAAGAGGGAAAAAAGCTGGGCGTGGTGGCGCACGCCTGTAATCCCAGCACTTGGGAGGCTGAGGCAGGAGGATCGCGAGTTCAAAGCCAGCCTCAGCAACTTAGCGAGGCCCTAAGCAACTCAGTGAGACCCTGTCTCTAAATAAAATGCAAAATAGGGCTGGGGATGTGACTCAGTGGTGGAGTGCCCCTGGGTTCAATCCCCAGTACCAAAAAAAAAAAAAAAAAAAAAAAAAGGGGAGAAAGCGTAAATAAAAATCGGACATTAGTCAAGAGATAAATATGAAGCAAATAGTGATAAGGTAGTTGTAATTCCAGCATGTCAAGAATTACTTGGCATACATGTAAATGGACTGAATATTCAAATTAAAAGAAAGTAATGTCAGACTGGTTTTTAAAAAAATCACAACTATATGCGGTTTACAATAAATATATCTTAAATATAAAGATAGCGAGAAGTTAAAAGCATGGAAAAAGAAATAGACTCAAGGATATTAGCTTAAAGAAAGCTCGTGCAGGAATAATAATAACAGATACAGTAGGATTTGAGGCAAAAAAATATTACATATAAAGAAAAATTTAGGGGCTATAGCTCAGTTGGTAGAGGGCTTGCATCGCATGCACAAGGCCCTGGGATCAATCCCCAGCACCACCAAAAAAAAAAAAAAAAAGAAAAAGAAAAAAAAAAAAAGAAAAATTTATAATGGTAAAAGGATCTTTCCAACAGGAATACATAACGAACTTAAATTTGTATTTACCTGCTCGCATAGCTTCCAAACATATAAAGCAAAAATAGACATAACTAAAAAGAATAGCTAAATAAATAAATAAATAAATACATAATACTGGCTGGAACTTTTAGGAATTTTCTCTAACTGATAGAATAAACAGGAAAACTTAGGAGGATTTAAAATATTTTAAAAATGCAATGAACAACTCTACCTAATTTACAAATACAGATTATTGTACCTAATAATACAATTTTTTTCCCCAAGGACACACAAACTTTGGGAAAGTAGAACAAGGGCTTGGCATTACACACATCTCAGTGAATTTCAATGAATTGAAACCATACAGAATATGTTTTTTCTAGAGTGCAATGAAGTGAGAGATCAGTAATGAGAAGGCACACAGGAATTTCCACATGCTGAGGAGGTAAGCAATATACTTCAAAACGATCTGTAAGAAAAATAAATAAATAAAAATAATCTGTAAGTCAAAGAAAACACCAAGATTTTGAGCTGACTGCCAATGAAAATATGATATCCACGTTGTTAAAGTGCAACTAAAATGATGCTTGAAGGGAATTTATAACAAGAAATGCACATATTACCATCAGAAAAATGAGAAATTATACTGCATTTATGCATGATTTATCGAAATGCATGAATACATTCTACTATCCTGTATAACTAATTAGAACAAATAAAGAAATGCACATATTAGAAAAAGAAAAAAGGTGAAAAAATCAATTAATTTTTCATCTCAGGAAGCTCTTGAAAGAGTAGTGTATTAGACCAGAAGAACTTTGGAGGAGGGAAGTAATAAAAATAAGGAGGCGGGGTTGGGGATATAGCTCAGTTGGTAGAGTGCCTGCCTTGTGAGCACAAGGCCCTGAGTTCAATCCCCAGCACTGCTTAAAAAAATATAAAAGAATCAAAATCAGTAAAATAGACAACACATATCCAATGGAAATGTCTGTATATGTCAGCATTGATTTTTTGAAAAAATTAGTATGCTCAGTAGTCCTCCAACAAAACTCACTGAGAAACATAGAGGGGAAAGAAAAAATCCTGAACAAATTACAGTAATCACAAATTTAACTTAGTGCTTATATAAAAAGGATGATACATCACGACTAAGTTGGGTTTATCTCAGGAATGAAGTTGGTTTAATATTTTAAAGCCAATTAATGAATTTCCTACATTATTAGAATAGAACACTCAGCGTAAGATCATTTGAAAAGATGGGGAAAACACCTTTTTGTAAAATTCGATGTTTGATCATAACAAAACTCTCAGCAAACCTGAACTAGGAGGGAAGTTCCTAATCTGAAAAGGAGGACCTACACAAAACCTATGGCAACAATCTGACTTAATTGTGATGTAGCAAAGGTGCTACATTTGAGGGCAGACATAAAACAAAGTATCTACTGTTACAAGTTTTATTCAATATTGTGCTGAGAGTCTTCACCAATGCAGTAGGGCAAGAAAAAGAAAATAGTCATGATTTGCAGATATAATTCTATAAGCAGACATTCTTAAAGGATCCATAGATGTTTTATTGTATTTCATAAATGAATTGAGCCAGGTTGCCAGACACAATAAAGTTTGTAAGATTTAATTATATTTTTTACATACCGGAAAAAAGCAATTGTAAAATAAGTTTTAAAAATGGACTGTTGGAATAGCAAAATAAATACTTAGGAATAGATTTGATAAAAGATTTACTATCAGCATAAGAACTATAAAACTTTATGGAGAATATTTAAAAAGGAAGCAGTCCTCAGCTGTGCCAGCGCTTCTGAGAGCCAGGTGGAATGTGGGCTGAGAATCAACCACTGGATTTGACGGTGTGGAACTTGACAGTGAACGGAGGGTGAACCTTCTCAGGGTAGCAGGCCAGTGTCAGGCTGGAAGACGGATTTCCACAAGTTCAACAGAGAATGAGAGGTGAGGATTCGGAGACTTCAGGAATAAACAGTTATCAGAGCAGTTTTTCCAAAAAGGCGAGCCTAGAAATAGGTCAGTGGCTGAAGTGGGGACATCAGCTCAAGGACAATTTTCGTTGGGTGGTCATCTTTTCTTTTCTCCAAAGCCTGGAGATGTGGCAGTGTACAACAGAGAGAAAGATGTGGATTCGATTCATGGCTTCTACAGCATTCTGGGCCCCTTGACAACCAGAAATGCTTGCAGGTTTCTGATTCTAAGCCTGCAGACCTCAGGTGATGTTTAAAGGTGCCCAGAACACTAACTGGGAAGTGAAGAGACATCTGTCCAGACCACACGGGGCAGTTCTCAGGTGTCAGCCCGGGTTCAACCCAGTGTTCTTAAATAATCAGATGACTGTCCCTGCCAAAGCTTCCTCATGGTGCCCCCGTTGTCCTGGGGATAAAGTCCAAAGGACCTTGGCATGTAGCATGCCTGAGGCCCACAGCCTGGCCCTTGCTCACCACCCTCTGCTCACCTCCTGCCCCCTGTGCTCCCCTCTTGACCAGCTGCTTTGTTCAGGACTGGGGGCTTCACAGGAGGTGAGACTTTCAGTTTTAAATTGAGGGGAGTCCCAGGGACACCAGGTGAGTCGCTCGGCTGGCACTGCCCCCTCCCTTCACTCCTGCCCAGATTCCACGTGCCGCTGGGGATGCCCTGCAGGTACTTCATGTCCCCTTGACTCAGCTGCTGCTCTGCTGGGTCACGTGTCCCCTGTCTTTTCTCCTGGCTGAGCCCTCGTCTCCCCTTTAAAGCTCAGGTCAAGGATCACATTTTCCAAGAAGACATCCTTGCCTCCCTCCGTCCCCACTCGTGGTCCCACCATTCTGGGCTGGGTCCTCCTTGGTGTTCTCTGCTCACGCTGATGATCTGTGTCCACCCTTATGATTCCTACCCACTGAACTGATATCAACTTTACTGACATAAATCAATGAATGCTAACCATTTGAGATTGCCATCTTCTTGAGTGTGGGCGCTGAGACTTCTAATTCACTTGTATCTCCAGCACTCAGCCAAGCCAAGACGAAGAATTCTTGTTGAACAAGAGGGTACAGAATGAGTATAACGGTGGGTGGGAAACCCAAGGCAGGCAGGGCTAACAGAACCAGAGCCGGAGTTCCTGGGCTGCAATGTCAGCCTGCAGTTCTTGGGTGAGTTGCCAGAATTGGGGCCATCCGTGCAATGTATGTGCGAACTTCACAGCGTCTTGTGAAGACAGGGAAGAGTAAACGAGGAATTCTCCATGGTCCTGGGAGCTGGCCAGGCTGCGTGAACTGGGCTTGGATCTCTCCTGGGGTTGTGGTCAGAGCAGCTGGAGCTGGGGCCACCTTGGAGGTTTCATGTCTGCGTCCTGTGCTGGGAAGACTCAAAGTAACCAAGGACTGGAACAGCTGGACTCACTGGGCATCTTGCTATCGACGTTGTCTTTCCACGTGGCCAGTCTAACATGGTGCCCTCTGAGAAGTCAGACTTCACACGTAGCAGGAGAGGAATCCGAGGACGCATGTGTCCAGAGGCCCTGGGGAGCCGTGTGGGCTGGCCATGCTTTTTGGACAGAGGTGCTATTGCCTACTAATGGGTAAAAGCTGGAACGTACCTGGGAGGGTGCAAAAAATCACCTTTTAATATATAACAATGCAGCTGTCCACACAGTACCAGAAATAGACACTGTATGTGGAATTCAAATATGAAAGTGGGAAGTGACCAGGAAAAATATCTAAAAAGGCTCTTTAGGGAAATGATTAAAAAAGAAGAGTTTGGGAAGCAGGGACCTGGCCTTAGAAGTCCCCTAGTGTCCCTTTGGCTGTGCGTACTGTATGGGTTGAAGCAGTCACAACCCTGTGCAGGCTCCAGGAGGGGGTCCTAGACCCCCCAGTGGGAGAGGTGTCCAGGAATCTGCTGCGTATTTAAACCCCCCGAGTGAACACTCTGTGGGCTCCGCCACAGAGTGAGAGCTGGCAGACCTTGTGAAGCTGGAAAAGAGGGAACTTTGCAGCAGCATGAACTTGAACGGTGACAAAGTGAGAGGTGTTCACCGCCTGATGTGAGAAATGTCACCTCCAGTCTAGGAGGAAGCTGAGAGTTCCTCTCTCCTGGTCCCAAGGTCCAGAAGGGGCCTACACGAAGGTGCACAAGGATGGTGCTTTTTTAGAGCCTGGGGGACGCTATGACACATGGCAGTTGTGACTGTGTGGTCATTGTCACTGACCTGAATCCCCCGTTCCATGTGACAGTGAGGCCTCCTCATCTGACTAACCAGAGGACAGACCCAGGCGGGAAAGTGGCTTGGCTTGGCTGTCACTCAGGTGGAGGGCGGTGCTCCTGGATTGCGGGAGCCCCCCTGTATTGCTGTTTCTTTGCCCCAAAGGACAGTGAGAGGGGTCATTAGGGACTGACCGAGGGCGGCTGCAGCTGGACCCAGACCCAGGCCCAGGAGGTGCTCCACCAGGCAGGGCCAAGTGGGCAGGGAGGGGCTGCGGGCTCTGCTCAGGGGCACGGTGCCCCTGTCCACCTCTGGGGGACGGTGGGCTCCCTGGAATGTCCTCACAGGCAGCTTATTTCTTGATAACTGAAGGCGCTCATAGACCTTTTCTTCCTGCTCTTACAACAATGAGGCCTTTTCATTTTTATTTCAAAGGTCACACATTTATTTTTGGACTTTAATTTCCCTTTCCAAAGCCTAAAGCAGAGTGTGGGTGGAAAGCACCAGGGTGGGGAGGTGGGGGGCGTTCCTGTGCTTCTTCCCTCCAGGGTGGTCCAGCCTCACTGCAGGATGGACACCACGGAAGGAGAGGGGTCTCCGCAGCCTTGCTTTGGGGTATTGGTTGGGTGGCCCAGAAAGGGGTGCTCAGGAGGCGGGCACTGCCGGCTGCTCATAACTGGAGTCCCCGAGGGAAATGACAGTGCTTTCCTCTGACATGCAAGTGTGAATGCAGACAAGTCCCTAGAAAGCTACTTGAGCATCCATGCATTCATGTCTTTGACCTAATCATTCTGCTCCTTGGAATCTTTTCTAAGAAAAGAATAAGAGAGAGTTTCCAAGGTAACTTGGAAAGAGCGTTGATTCCAGTGTCATCCATAATAGTGAAAAATGGGAAGCAATCCGACTTTTCAATAATGGGGAGTTGGTTCAGTAATTATGATTAAACCATACACACGGCAGAGGCTGCATGTATCTTATTGATGTCCCTGTGATGAGCCTAGGAACTTGGCATTGGTAAGTGTACAATATGATTTTTTGAACAAGTTGCATGAGGTCTAACCCACATACAGCACAGCCACCTGGTTAAAGCTTCCATTTCAGCAGTTTTTAGTCTATTCACAGATATGTACAAAAATCACGACAATTAATTTTAGAATATTTTCATCCCCCTAAGAAGCCCCCTGTACTCTCCAATAGTTGCTTCCCACTCCTTGTCAATTGCCCAGGTACAGGCTGCCCCTCTCCTGGTTTCTGTCTCCATGGATTTGCCTCTGGTGGGTAGTTCTTATGCTTGGAATCGTATGGCATTTCTGCCTGGCTTCTTTCACTCCACACGGTGCGTTCGAGGTTCATCTGCACCGTAGCTAATTTTGTTGTATGGACGTACCACAATTTCTTTAACCATGCATCCACTGACAGGTATTTAGGTTGTTTTCACTTTGGGGTTATTATGAACATGGCTGTTGTAGACTTTGTTTCCAAGTTTTTATGTGTTCATAAGTTTTAATTTCTCTTGCAATGCATATTAGGAGTGAGGTCCCAAGGTCAAATTGTAACTCTGTTTCAACCTGCCGTCACTGCCAAGCGGTTTCATAAAGTGGCTGCACAAGTTTGCATTCCTATCAGCAGTGCGGGGCGGGGGGAATTACTCTACAATAAATATTGCTAAACGCACAAATAATGTCAAAGATTTTAGGGTGGATGGAACTGCAACAATACTTTAATTGTTGCATTTAAAAATTTTGCTTTGGGAACAAATCTTAGAGGAGATATAACAGGTTATTTCTGGGTTGATGAAATCAGGCGTAATTAAACATTTCATTATAATTTTCACATTTCCTAACTTGCTGAAGTGAACTAGCTTTTAAAATTAGAAAAATATTGTACAAAATGATAATGGTTGGTAGCAGGTCATATCAGACAGCAGGTAAAATTGCCTCAGGAGTGGAGTGTTTGCGGGCGGTGGTGTCTGAGTTAGCAGCCTTGCTTACGATGAGCTGGGTCCCTTGTTTTCCTGGCTTTGGCTGAATGTGAAGCCGTGGCTGGGCTATGCGTCAGTTAGGAACCTTGGCTGCAAACATTGGACACCCACTCTGTTAACTAAAGCAGAAAAGGAGCATGTCGGAAGGCTAGCCATTGGTTTGCAGAGGGCTGGAGATTCAGGCTTTGGGAAGCAAGTGGAAGGCAGGGGTGGTGGGGAAGAGCCAGGGTCACCCAGGTGGGAGAAGGGGCCTGCCACGGGGACCCTCACAGCCAGGACTTGAGCTCATCCCCATCTGGACTGCTGCTTCTGTGCCCTGGAACCTGCGAGTCCACCTCAGCTCTGCAATTAGTGTCCCTCCTTTTCCTGCCTTAACCTCGAGACCCTCAGTTGGCCAAGCTGAGGTCACATGCCTTATGCCCCAATGACTAGGAAGTCCGGAGAGCAATGCCTGCCCTCCAACTATGGGAGAAAAGAAGTGGTCTCCACTGGGTGTGGGTGCCCCTGCCTCCCCTCTGCATCATTTCTCTCCATAGCAGGGTGCTTGCAGCTCAGCAGGCAGGGGTCTACCAGAAGGGACTGCTGGGTCAGCATGGTCCACGTGAGCCACCACGGTCACGGGCATTTGGAGAAGACAGGACATTGCTTGTC
The DNA here is from genome assembly GCA_020662805.1 of Glaucomys volans. Taxonomy (NCBI): domain Eukaryota; kingdom Metazoa; phylum Chordata; class Mammalia; order Rodentia; family Sciuridae; genus Glaucomys; species Glaucomys volans. Next base: position 458,066 of record JAJEJO010004491.1, on the reverse strand, counting down.
ATTGTATGTGAGAGGAAGACCAGACTGCCAAGTCACTCACATTTTGGTTGTGAATACCAGAAATTAAAAAAAAAAAAAAAAAAGCTTAATGACAGAGCTTCACGCTTGGTGGTTCACACGGGAGGAGTTTCCTTGTTGCTTATCCCAGTCCACATGGGTGACCAACAGGCAGCTTTGCAAGTGGTGACCAGGCTCCCAGCATCTTTCATCTTGTACTCTGCTCTCCCCAGGGAGAGGCAAGCTCTCTGGGACCTCCTTGGGTCTCCTGGATCTTGAAGGTAATGAGGGAAGAGAAAGGAGGCTTCAGGGCTCAGGTCTGGAAGAGGTGGATAGGGCTTCCTCCCTTTGCCCCCACGGGGACCCAGCACAGGGCCTGATTTAATCAGCGGGAGTCTGAGCAGGGCAGACCAGCCAGGAGAGCAGCAAGACATGGAAATGGGCTGGTGAGCACACCACCAGCCAAAGGCCTTGGTTAATAAGGCGAAACAGTAACTCCATCAAAAAGTACCTTGGCACTCCCTGCCATGTTCGGGTCACTAGTCTCTTGGAGAATATGTTGAACTCCTCACCCTAAAAAAACACCTACATGCATGAAAGCATTCTGCAGACAGTCTGTAGAATCAGGCTGCTCCTGCAGACTGGGGGTCCTTTGATGTATGTGGTGACATTATTGATCACTTGCTGTAGACAGTGTGTATTTCTGGGTATTATGGGGTCCCATGTTTGAACTGGACAAAGCAACTGCCCCAGAGGCCCTCTCTCTCTCCTCAGCTGGGAATCAGAGAAACAAGTGTCGCCTGAGACCAAGTTATGGTAACTGTGATGCTTGAGGTACAAGATGGTGGCCAGGTAGAGGACGGAGTCAGGCTACCCAGGTAGAGGCCAGTGCAGAAGGAAGTCCTTCTGGGTTGGGTTGCGAGGTTGAATTGAGGCAGCCTGTTCCTGATCCTTCATTCTTCCATCCATGGGCTCGTTGAGTTCCCGCTCAACCGGGGCACACTTCCAAGTGGGAGGATGACCAGCGAGGTCAGGGGGTGCACATTCCAGCTGGGGAGGCAGAGCTGGAGGGGAGGGAGATCCTGGTGAAGAAGCAAGGTGATGAGCCACCTGTGTCCTCAGGCCTCTGGGTGACCTAATCAGAGGTTCTGGTTTGGATCTGGAATGTCCTACAAGGGCCCTTATGTGTAAAGCTTGGTCCCCAGTGGCAGGTCCTTAGGTCATCGGAGTTGTGCCCTTGAAGGGAATTGGAGACCCTGGTCCTCTCCTTCCTGGGCCATGAGGTGAGCGCTTTGCTCCACCAGGTACTCTTACCATGATGTGCTGACCCTCCCCACCAAGGCCTAAAAGCCATGGGTCCATCTGATTCTGGATTGTTACTCCGCAGACTGTGAACCAACACAAACCTTTTTTCTTTCTAAATTGATTATCTCTGATATTTTGTTATAGTGATAGAGAGTTGACTAATGTATCAAAAAACGAGATTCATCTATGATTCTAAGGGGAAGGCTTAGAAGGAAACATTGACCCAGGCAGCATGGTTGGCCCCAACTTCATGTCCATCTTGTCCCCCATCCTTGAGGGGACGTGGCCGAGCCAGGCCAGCCACTGTGGTCATATGCAGGGCATGACCAGCCAGATCAAATGGCTGGAATCATCAGAGGCATTTTCCTAGCAGGTAAAAGCTGCAGAGAGGTTCCCGTTCCAGATGTGGCAGTGCCACTCAGGAGACAGGAAGCCAAAGGAACTTTCCTGAACTAGAGGTAATAAAAAGCAAACTTCACTTTAGAAAAAGCCCCTGAAGTTCCTTGCAAACCTGAGCATACACCTGCTCTCTGACCCAGCAATTCCACTCTCACCTGTCAACCCAAGAGAAATGGAAATAAGCATGCACAGAAATGACGTGCATGAGTGTCCACACCTGCTTGGTTCATCATCGCCAGGAACTGGAAACGGCCCAGGTGTTCAGCAACGAGAGCCTGCGGAAACAAGTTGTGTACTTCCACAAAAGAAGCCCGCTCAGTTGTCAAAGGAGCACCCTCTCCATGCAGGCAAACCATCTATGAATATTACAAACACCAGGCTCAGTGAGAACAGCCAGATGCAGGAGAGGATTTTCTGTATGATTTACTATTTATGAAGTTTCAAACAGAAAAAGCTAAGCTGTGGTTAAAAACATGAGGAGAGTGGTTGCCTGTGGGGTTGGCTGATACCTCAGACAGCCAGACGCTGATTCTAAGGAGAAGACTTAGAAGGAGACTTTGCCTGCTGAGAGGGCAGTGTGGTTCACTGCTTCCTTCCTCCAGAAATCCCTCTTTGAACTCAGCCACCATATTGTGAGGAAGCCCAAGCTGCCACTTCAGGCCCATGGAGGAGAATCAAGGGCCCTGGCAACCAGCTGACCCTTTTGGGGTAGAAGAGTCTTTAAAAGAATAAATACACATTCTACTAAATGGTTATTCCCAATTTCTGTTCATTTGTTTAAGAACTTTTATCGATCGATGGGTGATTTTTGTTACAGCTTAAGGTAAATCCCATTTCTGATGTCATCTACAGATTTAATTAGGATTTCATGCTTAGTTTTGCTACAATCTGATCCTTCAGTTTTTGAAAATCTTCTCTCACATGAGTAATGCTGTTGTTTCAAAACAGAGGTGTCCGAGTGGACAGTGCAGGGAACAGTGGGCCGTGATGACAACCCTGGTGACTTGACTTAGGCGGAAAAAGAAGCCTGGGACGGTCAGGCAGGTGGCCTGCCTGGGTTTACATGGTAAACACACAGTGGAACGGCAGCCAGGACAAAATGGGCATCTGCTTCACTTTCGGTAAAAGAAATCTGTTTTACATGAACTGTTTTAGGAGTTTTCCTAAAACTAAATGTTTTCCAGTTCTTGGTAGGACTTTTGAGATTTTCTTATCTCCCCTTCCCATTTTACAGATGAGAAAATTTGAGAAATTACTGTGGTTTCGATAAGTGTCCCCAACAGGCCCATGTGTGAGAGGTTTGTCCCCGAGGTGGTGCCACAGGGAGGCCGTGGAAACTTGAAGAGGCGGGGCCTGGCGGGAGTCCTCTGGTCCCTGTGGGCGTGCCTACCCACGGCAATGTCACTGGGAACTAGAAGCCGCGCAGCTTCCAGAATTCGGTTCTCTGGTAGAGGCAGATTGATCAAGGAGGAAAAGGAAAAGCTCCAGGAAGGACTCTGAGTGCCCAGGGAAGGTGGTCTGCAGGGCTGGGGGCACTGAGGGTCACATCCTTACTGATGCCGCCTCCTGATTGGGGTGGGCCGTGTGGTCATCACAGGGCTGATTCTGAATGTTCTGGAGGAAGAACATCAGCTCCTCTCTCTACTTCTACATAAGCACAGAACTGAGTGTGGTCCCTAGGCAGCTTTCCAGGGTGACATGAGAACAGTTCTTATTTTTCTTTTTGAGTTTCGACCTGGAGTTTTCCATCATCCACCTCCTCATCAGCACCCAGAGCTGAACCCAGAGTGTGGCCGTGTGCATAGCTGTCAACCCGACATCCCAGGTCCTGGCATGGTTTGTCCAGTTGTCTTTTGCCTGTTCCAGGGGTAGGAAATGTTCTGGGAAAAGGCTGCCCTACGGGCCTGGGTCTCAGCATGAGGACCACGGGGGGCAGAGAGGAGCCTCAGGGGATGGGGTTGCTCATGTGGCGTAGATGGAGGAGGACTGTCAACGGTCGTCAGTTCTAGGCTGATCTCCACACACAGCTGAGGAAGTTGGCCAGATTTCATACAGAAAAGAAGGAAAGGAGCTGAACTTTTAAAAAGGGTGTTAGTTGGCACTCAGTTATTTCAGAGAGAAGTGAATTTTTTCCATAATACCAATTTCCACTCTATGACGTCATCTCTTATTATCTTTCTGTGTCGATAGAAGGTCGCATGGTAGTTGGTCAGGTCATTGTTTAGATAAATGTGTTCCAAGGGCCAACTGTCACCCAAGCCCTGTGTCAGGCCCTGGGACGCAGTGGCCCCAGAGTAGAGGACAGCGCAGTCTTCCCTGAGCTTCCTCTGTTGTTGGGTTGGGCCAATGCAGAACAAAATAAATGACAGATTAACAAGCATGGTCATTGCAGCAAATGCCCAGGTTAGAAGTCAAAGAAGCAAGGGGGCGGGGACTTGCTGTGCTTTGTGGAGAAACTGGGCTGATGTGTACAAATGAGTATTCTTTAGTGCAGTCATAATTTCATGTCGATCTCTTTAATAAGCACACTGGGTGAATTTAAAACCGAGGACACTTTTATTTTACAAATGATTCTTTTTTTCTTTTTTGGTACCAGGGATTGAACCCAGGGGCACTCCATCACTGAGCCCCATCCGCAGCCCTATTTTGTATTTTATTTAGAGACAGGGTCTCACTGAGTTGCTTGGCGCCTCGCTAAGTTGCTGAGGCTGGCTTTGATCCTCCTGCCTCAGCCTCCCAAGTGCTGGGATTACAGGCGTGTGCCACTGTGCCCGGCAAAAATGATTATTTTTTGTGATGCAACCATTTATCTCCCAATTCACCTGGAGCTGTCTGAATTTATCCCTGTCCAAGGAACTCATTGTTGAAGGAAACTCTTCCTGGGTGAGTTCTTAATGATGCGGTTTGTGAAGTAGCCAGAGAACTCCATGACAGGGCAGCGAATGCTATTTTGGTTCCAGGACATGGGTCTTGGTGTACAGTGACGCTCTGTCCAGGGCACTGCATTTCCTGGTGACAGGTCTCCTCTGTGGACAGAGCCCGCCATCTGCTTCCAAGGAGCTTAAGAGGAACATTAGCTCAGACCACTAATGGCCAGAGTCACAAAAGTGCCCCAGCGGGCCTTTATGTTTTCAAATTCAGCAGAATCAATGAAACCAGAAAAGTCAAGAAGAATTACTCATGTTTGTCAAAATTTGACTCTTTGGCACCAATTCTCTTCTCCAATCAGAATCATACAATGTTAAAGATAAAAGAAACAGAGTTCATTGTTGAGGCTGTGGGAACAGAGATCCAGAGAGGCTGGCGTGAATGCACTCCGTCTATTCATCTTTTCACTCGTCCAGTGAGTATGTACTGGGCCCCACGCTGCCCTGAGCTGGCCTCACGCTGGAGCTGGGGATTGCAATGGGGGAGCAAAAGAGGCTTTGCTCCTCAAAAGCTTGTAGTCACAGTGGGTCTGGTGGAAGTGAAAGCTGGAAAGGAAGGGCAGGCGGTTCTGCACGGATTTGTTCCTAAACAGCCTGACGTGCTCTGGGGTCAGTGCTCTTGGAAGGTTTCCCGGATGAGGTTATCCTCATGCAGAATTTGGAAGGATGAGTGCAGCCTAACAAGGAGAAGGTGCAAAGAGAGTGTTTTAAGACTCTTCCCAGGTGGATGGGAAGCACATGCAAGTTCTGATGGACGAAGAGTGGTGTGCTCAAGAGATTGAAGGTGACTGAGGGTGGAGGATGGAGAGCTTAGGGAGCCCAGAGATTCTAGGGCAGGCTCTGGAAACACCCGTGGACACAGTGAGAAGCTCTCAGGAGTGACAAAGTCAAATTTCCTGTTCGAAAAGAACACATCATGAAAAACAGAACATTAATCCACATATTGCCCACAGCAAATATCAGACTTCACAGTGGAATATTGAAAAGTTTCCTTCAGGACCTGGACTAATACAAGGATTGCCCTTATCACAGTTTCCTGGAAGTTCTGGACAATGCAATAAGACAAGATAAATGAAATTCATGATGATCGAGAAAAAGACCTGTTACCATTGCAGGTGGAGATGATTGTGTGTGTGTAGAAAATCTAAAAGAATCTCTACACAAAGGATTAGAACTAATACATAAACTTGGCAAGATTACTAGATACGAGACAATATGCAAAAAACTATTTTATAGACCAGTAGCAATAAAGAAGGTAAAATTTTAATAAAAATCCATTTATAATAGCATCAAAGCCTGCATGGCTGGGAACAGATCCAACAAAAGTTCTTCTGAAAATTGTGCGACAGGATTGCAAGAAGTGAAAGAAGACGAATAAATGGGTAGGACACACTCGTGGGTCAGAAAGCCCAACGTTGTGACATTGTGCTGAGTTCTCCTGAATCCATCTACAGATTCGGTGCAATTCCCATGGAAACTGCCCATGGTTTGTGCGATGGAGGTTTTCAAGCTGATTCTAAAATCAACCCTTGAAATACAAAGGGTAAGACTCGACCAGGCAATCCGCAAAGAAAACCGAGGCAAAGGAGTTAGACTTCCCATACCAGGAGGGCTGACCCTGCAGCCAGGGGGACAGTGTCCTGTTGACACAGGGACAAAGACAACCAGGAACCAAACAGTCTGAAGCAGACCCACAGACAGTCATGTTGTTTCTAAGGTCACATGCAATGGGGTGGTGACATTTTTTCCCCGAAGAATATGCTATAGGATCAACCGGATATTCAAATGAAGAAATAAAATAGATGGCAGGTGGTTCCCAGACCTAAGGCTGGAAGGAAAAACGACGGAATCAAAACAAACCAAAGCAGACACGAAAAGTCCTTTGGGAAGGAAATAGAGGAGAGCAGCTTCCTGACCTGAGGATGGGCGGATGGATTTTAAATAGGATACAAAAGCTGGAACCAGAAAGGACAAAGGAATTGGTGAACTGGACTCCGTTGAAACCGAGAGCTGTTCTCAACACATCCCACGGAGCAGGAGGACAGGCAGAGCGGCATGAGAGGAGGTGTCTGCAATGCATGCTCTGACAGAGGGCTATGATGAAAGGTCGGTAGAGTAAAGGAAAGTGGGCCAAGGTCAGCACTGATCTCAGGGAAGAAGATACTAAGTAGCCAACAAACAAACAAACAACCAACCCGTGCAAAATGATCAGCCTCATTAGGAATCAGGGACTTCAATTATATACAACCATGGCTGCACCAGCGTGGGAATTGGCGATGACAGGAGGTACCTAGGATTCAGGGGAGCACAGAGGAAGCCTCGTGAAGCTTTGATTACTGTAGCCTGCACTTTAACTTAAAATCAGGATATTTGATGCCTCCAACATTTTTTTTTCTTTTTTGCGGTGCTGGGGATTGAACCCAGGGCCCTGTGATTGCGAGGCAGGCACTCTACCAACTGAGCTGTATCTCCAGCTCAACGTTGTCTTTCCTGAGATGGCTTCGGTGATTAGATTTCGACTTTTATTTTATTATAGATATATGTCTTTCCATATGAATTTGAGAATCGATTTTTCTAATTCCGTGGAAAATGTTGGATTTTCGATGGTACACTCATTAAATCCGCACAGTTTTCGATGGTATGGACGTTTTAACAGTGCCATTTCTTTTCATCATGCATCTTGACATTTGTTTGTGTCCTCTTCCATTCCTTTCACCAGTATTTTATAGATTTCAGTGTATAGTTCTTTCATCCCCTTGGTTAGATCTATTCCCAAGTATTTTGTTATTCTTTTGGTGCCATTATAAATAGGATTCTTTTCTTGATTTTTACTTGGATAGATCATTTTAGTGTAAAAAATGCAACTGATTTCAAATATGGATTTTATATCCTATAATTCTGCATTTATTTATTAGTTCCAACAGGTGTTGAGTGTGTGTGTGTGTGTGTGTGTGTGTGAGTGTGTGGTCTTCAGGATTTCTCTTTCTGCATATGGGATTGTACCATCTGCAAGCAGGGATACTTTTACTTCTTTTCTAGTTTGGATACCTTTTTTCTTTTTCTTCCCTGGCTGCTCTCACTAGCACAAGAGTCCTCCTGTGTCCACGGGACCTTTGTTCCAAGACATTCCATGGATTCCTGGAGTGGTGGACAGCACTAACCTCTATCTACACTAGTTCTTTTTTATATGTGCCTACCTTCTATGAAGTTTAATTCATAAATTAGGCAAAGTAAGAGATCAACAATAATTAATGAAACAGAACAGTTATAATAATGCACTGTATCAAAAGTTCTTTCACACTTGCGAATTATTTATTTCTGGAATTTCCTATTTAGTATCTTTGGACCATTGTTGACTACAGGTAACTGAGTTCATGGAGGGTGAAACTGTGAGCATCAGGGGGTGGGAATGTCACAGAAGAGGTCAGCGTGGGCACCCTGGGCGCCCTGTAAATGGCCAGCTTCCTCTGGTGCACTTGAAATACGTGCCAGGCATGCACTCTACCACTGAGCCACAACCCCAGCCATGCATTTAGTAAGCAAACATCACACCCAACAGGACAGGATGGAGAATCAGAAAAAAGTTGAAACTTAGCAGCAGCAGTGCAAAGAAGGAAATGCAGGCACTAAAATATGAAGAGTTGCAGCCCCACTGTGTGTGGGGTCTGGAGTCGCCTTTCCACGGATACCTGTGCTGTGGTTTTAGATTTAGTTTGCAGATCAGGGGCAGCATCAAGGTCGTGTTGCACTTCAAACACTGGAGCCTCGGCGTGCAAGTAGGAGCATCTGCTCTGTCGTGGACAGTGAAGCACGTGTTCCATTAGCTGTGGTCCATCAGCAGGCTTCTGAGGACCCTCTGAGGGTGACCTTTAGCTCCGAGTGAGCGGGGGAAGGGACGACCAGGGCTCTGGAATCCTGTGTTTGAATCCTGCTTCTGCCAACAACGATCCGGTTTCTTTCCTGGCTCTGTTGCCGGAAGGGCTTACAGCATTGAGAGGGGTGTACTGTTTGATCCTAAGGAATCTTTCATCTGATTCAAATCTTTGCTTCTAGATTGAAACGGCCACTTAGGCTTGCCCTTCTGCTACTGCGATGGGAGCTGTGCCCGTCTCCTCTTCTGCATAGGCCCAGGCACTCGGCTCCTATCGCTGTGTGCAATGGTCCTTCGCTGACCAGAAATTCGAGCCGATGGTGGCAGAGCCTCGTGTGCCCAGATGCATCTGGGGATACGGTTAACTTCCCGAGATTCCTCCTGGCCAAGCCGTTTCTCACGGGTTAGCGTCCCCGGCTGCCACTCCACTGCTCACTGCCCGCCCTTGTTCTAGGAAGCAAGGCATTCACAGAACGTCAACATGCCCTGTGACAAGGAGACCAGGTATGCGATCACGCCTGCCTGAAGAGAGCCCTGCAAGGCCATTATGTCAAAAGGGACTTAAAAGAGGACTCCGGGAGACGGGTATCTGTTTGTTATCCATTCATTCACGTATCAACCAACCGAGTGCCCGGTGTGTCGGTCAGCTCTCCATCACTGTCACGACAGTCCCGACAAGGGCTTCTTATGATGAGGAAAAGGTTGATCAGCTCCCAGTTTGGAGGCTGAAGCCATGACGCTGGTCCTGGCTCTGTCCTGGTCAGGGCCCTCTGTCTCTCAGCTGCATGATGTCATGGAGGAGGAGCTTACGTCACTAAACAGGAAGTCAGAAAGACTGGGATACCTGATCCCTTCTGAGGGCACGCCCCCAGGGACCTAAGGACCTCCCACTAAGCCCCGCCCCTTAAAGGCCCACCACCTCCCAATAGCACCAAGCCTGCGATCACAGTGGACCTTTGCGCATCACCTAAAGCTCATCAAGACCACAGCGGTGTGTGGCTAATGTGTGCAGACTCGGAGCTCAGTCCTGGGGATGGGGCTCTGCACAGGCGGCTCAGTCTTGGGAGCACAAAGTTGAGAGGGACGGCCGGTCGAGAGACTCGCACGTGCGTAGAACCAGACGACTTCATGGTGTTGCTGCTTTGAAGTCACATCTCTAGGTGGAGGGAGGAGGATGAAGATGTAGATGAGGAAAACGGTCATGGTGAAGCCAGGCACCATTTTAAGTGCCTCATATACATTAACTCATTTAATTTTCTTTCTTCACCAGCTTTTATATTATATTAAAATATACTTAGGAAAATTTACCATCTTAATCATTTCTTTTTTTTTTTTTTTTGGTACCTGGAGTTGGACCCAGGAGTGTTTTACCCCTGAGCCACCTTCCTTCCCAGGCTTTTTGAGTTTTTATTTTGAGACAGGGTCTTGCTAAGTTGCTAAGTTGCTGAGGCTGGCCTCCAACCTGCAATCCTCCTGCCTCAGCCTCCGGAGCTGCTGGGATCCCAGGTGCACACCACCATGCCAGGCCCATCTTAACCATTTAAGTGTTCAGTTTTGTGGTATTAAATACACTCATGCTGGGCACAGTGGTGCACGCCTGTAATCCCAGCACTTGGGAGGCTGAGGCAGGAAGATCTCGATTGGAGTTCAAAGCCAGCCTCAGCAACTTAGCGAGGTGCTAAACAACTCAGTGAGACCCTGTCTCTAAATAAAATACAAAATAGGGCTGGGGAGGTGGCTCAGTGGTGGAGTGCCCTGGGTTCAATCCCCAGTTCAAAACAAAACAAAACAAAACAAAGACTCATGAGGTTTGAGCAAGGCCACCATCCCCCTTCAGAACTCTCTTTGTCTTGTGAAAGGGAAACTCTGCCCATTGGGCAGCTTCCTCCTCTCCTCTCCCCTTGGCCCCTGGACACTATTGTTCTGCTTCTTTCTTTCCAGGATTTTGACACTTCAGGCACCTCACACAAGTGGAGTCATAGGGGATTTGTCTCCATGTGACGGGCTTGTTTCCTCTGTGTCATAGCTTGTGTCTGAATCTCCTCTTTACAAGGCTGCCGGTCCCAGCGTACCAACATGCACGCTTCGCTTACCCGTTCATCCACCAGACGACCCCGGGCTTCCTGCTCATCTCACTGTGTGAGGAGTCCTGCCACCAACAGGAGGGGACACACCTTCCCCTGAGACCCTGCTTTCAGTCCTTCTAGGAGGCAGGACTGCCAGGTCACACGGTGATTCTACATGATATTTTCTGAGGAACTGTTGCATAGCTTTCCAGAGAGGCTGCGACATTTCACATTCCATGCACAGCGCGCAAAGCTTCCGGTTTCTCCACATCCTCACCAGCACTTGCTGGTCTCTGCTTTTTGGGGGCAGCCACCCTAACAGTTGTGATAATTCATCCAGTTTTCACAACAGTGCTTTGACGTAGGTACCTATTTTAATCCTCATTTCGAGAACTCCAGGCGCGGAGCGGTCCAGGTACTAATTCGAGCTCCGCACAGCAGAGCCTGACCTCGCAGTCTGCCCTGACCCCTGCCTGGCCTCCGCCTGATGGGACTCTGCATTCAGGGGACATTGATGGTGCGTGTCCCTTGGGCTGGAAGATGGTGGCACCAGAGGAATCAGGCTTCCTGCCCCGGAGGAGCTCGCAGTCCCTGGTGCGCAGGCGCATCAGGAGAAGCCTGGGCAGCTGCGGGGTCGCCGTCGGGGGGCGCCCACCTGCTCACCCGCATGCGGAGGGGCGCGGGATCTCTGGCGGCTTCCTCCGTGGCCAGAAACTCGCCCCACCCTCCCCTGCTTACCTTTGGCCTGAGCTGTAGCGCAGGGCTATTAGAGGTGACAGGCGTTGGGGGGACACCATAAGGACTTTTTGGTTGTCGCATCAGTATCACTTATGTCTTTAACCCAACAGTAATTTCTTAAAAAAGATCAACTCTGAATAATTTAGTGACCTGGCGGTCCCCACCGCAGGCTTGGGGTGCAGCCAGTGTCCTTCCTGATGCACGCGGAGCAGAGCTTGGCCCTTCACAAGGAAACCGCCTGCCCCTGCCTCATCCCGCCCCCTCCTGGGCGCTGTGGCACTTTGGTCTCCCCTGCAGCGGGTTCCCTGTTGTGTTGCAAACGAGGCAGCGTCTTCCTGACTTGATTTTCCCAGGAGCGGGGGCTGGTACCAGCTCAGGACATCCAAGTGCACGAATTCTAGGGAACCATTTCCACTTCTGCGCAGGTTGCTGGTGCGAAGACAGCGACCCGAGGCCTCTGGTTGTCGGTCGGCCACCCGCCCTCTCAGCCGGGGCGCTTCTCCCGCTCGCTGTCTTCCCCACACTGTGGCTGGACGCGGCCTCCTGCCCGTCTTCCCCTTGGTGTGCAGGGCTGAGACTCACGTCTCATTGTCAGAGGGCATTTGTCAAATGTCCTCATGCTGCTTGAAGGGTCTGTGCTGCTGCCAGGCCACCAGAGGTGCTCAGGGTGGAGAATGAAAGCAGATGTTCCCAAGGCCACAGGGTCTGGGCGACAAGGGAGTCCCGCCTGCTCCCTGGAGGCCCTGCACCCAGCTCAGGCCCAGCGACCTGACGGTGAAGGACTGTTAGATTGCGGTTCTTGGCCGTGGCTGGAAAACTGCCCTAGGACCCCCACAACCCTGGGAGGCCTCCCTTTTCCTTTGACCTCGTCTCCCATCCCCTTGTTGATCTCCCTCCCTGACAGCATCTCGCCCTCCCTCTCCCCACTGCTGGAGCCCAGCCTCTGCCCAGCCCTCCTCCATGGTGTGAGTCCTGCAGTCATCGGAGGCGGGTCTGTGGGTGGGAGAGGTGCTCTTGGTGTTGCTGGGTGGGACTCACCGTGAGAAGCAAGCCAGTGGCTCCCCCTGGACTGGAAGACCCCGTGACCTGGCTGCTCCCAGCCCTCTGGAATCACCTCCGCTTCTCCCTCACTTGCTGCGCTTGGGTTCTAGGCCTTCCTTCCATTCCTTCCCCAAGCCAACCTCCAGGCAGCCCCAGGGCCTTGGCAGCTGCTGACTCTGCTTAGAGCATTCTCTCCCCAGTCTTCACCCGTCCACTTCCTGTGTCATCTGACAATAAAAAATCACCCGCGCTGCCTGAGTTTGCTCTCCAAGATGCCGGCCCGCCGTCCTTCGTCCAGCCTGGGAGGGCCCCAGAGAAGGCCGGCTCATCTCTTCCTAAGGAAGACCTGCCTTGGCGCCTCTTGGTTGGAATGTTCTAGCATTGCAGACTCTATAGGGAGGGGAACAGTGTGTGGGGTATGGGCCGAGACCAGGGGGCCAGACTCCCTGGGTTCCAGTCCCCATTTTGCCATGAGCTCTGTGATTTTGGGCAATCGATTTAACCCCTCAGAGCCTCCATATTTTACTTTCCTAAGAGCACTTACCCCAGAGGATTGCTGCAATGGTTAAATGAGCTTACAACAGAATGTCCTGGTGATGACCGGTGCAGCAGCAGCTTGTGTGAGCCATAAGTTATCCTCATCCTACGCCAAGATCACCTCCTGCAGTCGGGGATTTTCATGGGGGTGGTTCTACCGTTTCAGGGGTGTTTGGAAATGTGGGGCAGTGTGCTTGCCTATGGGGGACTGAGGGAGGCTGCCGGCATGAGGAGAGAGGAAGAAGTGCCCTGTGACCCTCCTGGAAGATTTCTTCCAAGTCTTCACCTGCTAGATGTTCAGGGAGGTCCAGAGCCTGTTGACAAGGGGTGGGTTGCAGAACTGGTTTCATGGTTGAATTTGCATTGAGGCTTTGAAGACTGCAGCGGTGTGGAGACTGTGTCTCATTGTATTGGGAATCACCAGGGCTTGTTCCCCATTTTGGAAATGCCCATCAAGGTGCCACACCTGCAGGGACAGGAGGGAGTTAACCTGAGACGTGCAGCTTGGAGCCTTCATGGTCACGGCGATGCTTCATGCAAATGCATTTATTTAATTCTCTTTAAAAAATGCCAGATATAAAACCAGCATCACCTCATTGGCCAGAGTCACCTGCCTTCTGGTCTCGTCCTGCTGGAGAACTTCTTTTCAGAATGTGTGTGGAGTGTGTCCTACACGGTTTCACCTCATTTCTCCTCTGCAGGGAAGGCGGGGGTCCGAGGCGTGTCTCAGTGTGTGTTAGACAGAGCGCTGGGGGTCTGGGATCAGAGCCCCGCCTGGAGGCAGCTCCGACTCAGTCCTGGATCGTCCCCTCATTTCCCTTCGGGGTCTCAGCCTCAGGTATGTGAGGATGGTGACCTCCTCCCATTTGCCTCTGAGTCTCCACTTTTCCAGAACACGCACTCAGTTCCTTCCAGAGTTTCCCTAAGGGCGTGGCCTGGAGACTCTCCATCATCCTGTTGCTCCTCTGTACATTTTCTCTGGCTTCTCTAAATGGCACTTTCAAAAGACACCTACTAAATAGGGCCCTGAGAAGTGTATTTTCAAATGTGCAGATTTTTCTTTTTTTTTTCAGACAAGCAGGAGCGAGGTGGGAGCCGGGTTAGGCTGTGTGGGGTGGGCTGCGTTGGGAGCCCCACTGCAGAGCTGGCAGGCCTGGCAGTGGAAAAGTTTAATGAGGAGGAAACAAGGAGCGAGCACACCCCGCTTCCCACCACCCCGGAAACCCGGGGGTCCTGTCGTGTCACCTGGTGTTTCCCTTGGAAACAGCAGGACCTTGGCTGCTGGCGACTCACTGTGGTGTCTCAGAGGGTGGCCATTGTAGAGTCCACTCCCTGAATCATGGAAGTTATGTGGCAACTCAGAGAAAGGCACTCGAAATGAAGGTTTTGGAGGGAAATGGCCAAGGGGATGTGGGATTTTGGTGCAGGCCTCTGTCATTACCGTGTGTTTGAGATGCCTCATGAGTGGACGGTGAGCTGGCCCCTCCGCTGTCCTGGTTGGAATGGACGCTCCCTCCTCAGCAAGCTTATGTCCAGGGACGGGGCTGAGCATGGACTTCCCATTGGGCAAGTCCTCTCGGATGAGGCAAGACGCCGATCTGCACAGGGACGGGGCTGAGCATGGACTTCCCACTGGGCAAGTCCTCTCGGATGAGGCAAGACGCCGATCTGCACAGGCAGCAGGTGCCTGGGGGTCTCCAGGTCACAGTGAGGATGAATCTAGGGTTTTCAGGGCCTTTCTCCAACTGAGGATTGGTCCAGGTTGGACGTGATTGAAACGTGCCACCTTTAACCACTAATGACATTCCTAACAGGGCTCTGAGGCCCCGGAGGAGTGGGGGTTGCTGCCTTGGCATTGAAGACCCCAGCTGCCCACTGAGGGGTGTGGCTGGCCTCCCTGGATTCCACACAAACATTCAACCAACCACAGATCCACAGTATTAAGAAGAAATCGCATGCACACTGAACTGGGCAGACTTTTTTGGGTCATTATTCCCTAAATAGTATAGTGTAATAACCATCTACGTAGCATTTACATTGTATTAGATATTGTCAATAATCAAGAGATAATTTAAAATATATGAGAGAATGTGCAGAGGTTGTTTGAAAGTACGACACCATCTAATATGAGAAAATTGACCATCCAAGAGTTTTCAGGGGAGAGGGGACTGGGAATCAGTCCCCTGTGGACACCCAGGGACAGTTGTGTTTCACTTGCTTTCTGTCATTTTTCCACGTCTTCCTACGATGACTCCACATCCTGCCACCCACCAGGGCTGTCCTGTCCGTACACCGCGGCGCCCACAGGGGAGGAGGACTCGGCGTGTGGTGTGATGGGGTCTGCTGTTGTTGCTCAGTCAGATCCGAGACGTTCTGAGCAACCCAGACAGCCAGGACCAGAGTCCCTCAAAGAAGCCTCAGTGTCATCTAGGCCACTGCTCTTGAAAGCAGCAGGGTGTGATCATGCTAAGCAGACAAGAGCACGTCCCCGTCAGAAGGATTGAGAAGGGGGAGAAGGTCCCCAACGGAGCCCTGGGGAGGAGGACGCCTGGGCCTGGCTCTCGATGCTTCTGCGAGGGTCTGGGAGTCGACAGATCATGGCCTGTGGGTTAAACCTGGCTCCCTGCCTATTTTTCTTAACCTGAAAACTCAGAATGGTTTTTAAATTTTTAAATAATTGGGGGAAAATGGAAAGAAGAACAGGGTTTTGTTGTATGTGAGAATACAGTGACGTTCAAGTATCGATATCCACAAGTCGTCCTGCTGAAAGGAGCAGGAGGGTGGGGGTGCTGGGTGCACAGGGGCGTCTGGGTCTGAGAGGGTGAGAAGCCCTGTTTCAAGGTGCCAGGGCTGAGGCCCTAGTGCAGCCTCTGGTTGCAAGGAGACATGGCCTCGGTGATGCTAATATCCAAGCCATTTACCCAGTGATGAAACTGAAGTAATTTATTATAATTTTATGATAAGATCTCTCTTTCTTGGCTTGGGAAAGGTTTTTATTGCCTCGAGTCTTGCAATTTCGCTCTTGCTAATATTGATTTTACTATAATCTCTTTCCCTTTTTTACACTTCTCAAGTTATTTCTTGATTTGGACAAAATTCACATTTTAAAGCAGTTTGAGGATATAAAAATCAACCTTTGAGAAAATGGATGATGAGAATTTCATTTTCCTACTGGGGGCCCATGTTATGTGGGCGCCAAGAGAGAACAATGCATCTTGAAGTCCTGGGATTTTCTCTCCCTTTTCTCTTCCTCTGGGTTATAGGGTGCTGCAGTTTGGACCCACAAGGTCCCTGAAAGTCCAGTGTGTTAGAGGCTTGGCCCCACTTGCTGATATTGGGAGGTAGTGGAGCCTTTAAGAGGTGGGGCCTGGCGGGAGGCCCTTAGGTCTTTGGGGTGTGTCCTCGAAGGGGACTGTGAGACTCTGGTCTCTTCTTTTTCTCTCTTTTGTGTCCTAACCATGGGGTGAGAGGTTTTGCTGTGCCATGTGCTCCTGCCATGGTATGCCACCTTGTCACAGGCCCCAAAGCAATGGGGCCAACCAACCCTGTACTGAAACCTCCCAAACTGTGAGCCAAACCAAACCTTCTCTCTTGATAAGTTGATTGTCTCAGGCATTTGTTATAGCAACAGGAAGCTGACTGACACATAGAGGAAGGGACAGAAGATAGGAGTGCCCCAGAAGGGCCCTGTCTCAATGTTGGGAAGGGCTTTCCAGAGATACCAGAATGGCCACAAGCATGCCAACCTGAATATCCATGTCCCTCTAAGGACAGGTCAGTCTTCAGCCCTGTTGCTAGGCTACCTCATTAGGGTAGCTTCACCTCAGTTCCTTACTGGGCTGGGTGGGGGGTTCATTTTCTCCCAGAGCATGAAGTGTGTTGCTGTACGTGTTAGACACTTGGCACATAGTCCATGTCACACTAGAGAGAAAGCAAGGAAATCTCCTGCAGGTGTGTTCATGAGACATGCTTGTTCCCACGAGTTCAGGACTCCGTGGTCCACAAAGCGTTTCTGTAGACTTGACTCTACCACAGCCCCTCAGGGGTAGATATTTTGCCCATTTCACAGGCAATGGAACGAAGGCACAGCTGACTGAAGAAAATGCACCTGGGAGATGAGAGCCATGGTGAAACAGGCCTCCAGACTCCCAGCCGTGGGTGTTGGGGACACATTTGAGGTTGTACTTGACCTGCTGTGTTAAAGCTTCAGGCAAGCTAGGCATGGTAGCACACGCCTGTAATCCAAGCGACTTGGGAGGCTGAGGCAGGAGGATCACAAGTTCAAAGCCAGCCTCAGCAACTTAGCGAGGCCCTAAGCAACTCAGTGAGACCCTGTCTCTAAATAAAATACAAAATAGGGCTGGGGATGTGGCTCAGTGGCCGAGTGTCCCTGAGTTCAATCCCTGGTTCTACACACACAAAAAATAAAATAAATAAAGCTTTGGGCACCTTAGAGGCTCACTTGGGATGCGTTTTTGTAATTTCCTTTTAGAGGCATCCATCGGCTCTTCCCCAAATACTTTTCACTGCTTTCTGCTGCCCTCCCCCACCCCACCTTTGTCCTTATGTTAATGACCTTTATTTCCCATTAACCTCTCAGAGCACTGAGTTGCTGAGTCTGCATATTTTATAAACCTCACAAAAACCTACAGCGTCTCTGAAGATCCGCAGAGAAAACCGAGCAGCTGGGATTTGCCCTTGTGTTGCTTTTATCGTATGAAAAAATAAGTGTGGTCATTTTTGTGTGTGCATTTGGGATTTTATTTGCTGGGCTAATTTGGGGCTGGTTAGCATGCAAAAAAAATGCCTGGGCAGTTTTGGAACTAGCTTGTCTTGATTGAGCTCGTCTTCTCTTAGTGAGAGAAGCGTCTCTCTGAGATGAGTTGGCAGCCAATCTGGGCTATTCCTGTCAGTCTGGCAGAAGGCAAGAACATTCATCTTCCCCTGCCATCCTCAGTTGTAGGTACAATGTTTGTAAAAGCAGAACAGATCTCGTCTCCATTCCCTCAATGGCCATTTAGAGGTGGAACCCTTTTTACCTCATCTCTCATCTTCCACTGCAAATACCCTACTTTAGGTACTTGGTGTCTTTATGTCTGTTTTATTCTTAATTATCTGTAAGGGACTTAATACCCTCAAATCTGTGTCCGTAAAGATTTCCTTTCTGATTCAAGTATGGATTCCAAAAATCACTGGTACAGTGTTTGTGGTTTCAACACAGAGCGTTTCTGCTTTCCAGGAGGAGTGGAAAGATGACCCATGTTAACAGAGCACATACTATATCCCAGACACATGCATTTGTTCTTCACCAGGCACTGAGCATTCTCAGCCTATTGGAACAGGCTTGGGGTGGGGGAGAACAACCTGCCCAGGGCGTGGCAAAAGTGGAAAACTAAGATTTAAACCCAGCCTGTCTGGCCACAGCGTGTTCTATTCTGTCCTGGTGCCTCAGCAGGTTACAGAGGCTGTGAGGTTCAGTGTGGCTCTTGCCCTCTTGACTGAAACCCTCCTTTGTATCCTAAACCCCACTTTTCCCCCTCCTAATTTGAATGAGTTGAGCCACGTGGAGTTTTTCAAGTGCTGGAGAGGACTGTGTACTGGTCGTCTGTTTCCACTTGCGAAGTTCAACAAAGCTTGAGTTACCATCGCCCAGGGCTGCCAAGCACCCTCACCAAGATTCCCTGGAAGCCCTGTGTTGTTGCTAGGCTATAGTCACCTGAATGCTGGGCAGAGCTAGGACAATCATCTCCACAATAGTGGCTGTGTTAATTGAGCATCTATACATGGGCGCTGGTCAGAAGGCATTGCTTTAGTTACCTTTCAGTCCTGGAAGCAGCCATGATCACACTCTTGTCCCCACTTGGTAGAGGAGGACATAGAGGCACCATGAAGTTGGGTTAGGCTTGCGGCTGGCCAGGTGTGGTTGCTCTGTACCTTATTTTGTCTCTTCCCCTGAAGTTCCCCAGGGACAGAGTTTCTGTCTGTTTTGGTTTTGCCCCTGCTGCCCCCCACTGTGTGGAAAGATGCTTGGTACCCAGTATTTGCTCATTAAATTGTCTGGAATGAACCTAGTCTGTAGGTCAGAGAAGGGGGGCCCCAAAGGGCAGAGTGGACCTGTTCCCCAGAAACTCCATGTATCCACTTGCTTGCTGGCCAATTGGCTCAGCTGACTCATCATCCAGGGCCTTCGAGAAGAGACCAGAGAGATGTCCCCCTCATAATCACTTCTGTCTGCAACATCAGTGACTTCCCAGGCCCCGTGTGGGGCCAAGTTCAGTGCCTGGCATTTGGCAGACATGAACTGCACAAGCAGATACTTCTAATGGTAGGTAACCCTGCGGTGTGGACGTGGACCAGAGCCAGAGGTGGCTGAGCGGCTGAGGGACGCAGCTGCTCCCTGGGGGAACAGGCCATCAGCCCAGACCTCTTCCTGTGGGCCACCATCCTACTCTCCAGACACTTCTCTTTCCAACTTGAGACAAGAAGCTGTGGTTCATGTTATGCAGGTAACTGCAGAGCAGAAAGGAGGGGTGGAGACGGCAGAGGAAGATCTCCCCTGGACCCAGAAGCCTTTCCTGGGGACCTTCCTGTCTTGTCGGGTAATCGGATCCCACCTGACTCTTCTCCTCCTCTCTCCCGCCACGTCCATCCTCTCCTGAACAGCGCTGGACGGCGTCTCTGCACCCTCCCACACTCCTCCTCACCCCCGTCCGCCCTCTCCTCTGCTGGCCATTCACACGGCTGTGTTTTATTACCTGCCAGGTGATTTTACTGATGAGCAGAACTTCCTAAAAAATGGAGGCCAATAAAGATCCTCGGAACGAGACCGACTGAGCTTGCTTAAAGCTTGTATTGACGTTCATTCTCCCAGGATTGTTTTTTAACAGCTAAACAGGATGTGTTGAGGTTCCATATGGAGGTGGGGGGGCTGAGACGGTCAGAGATGAGTCTCATGGAAGGAGTCCCCCAGGGTTCACGACAAGGCTCAGTGGACCACAGGGACCCCCGTCTGAACAGCGTGGCCCAGGTGATTCTCATAGGAATAAAATTCCACTTGCAGAGGAATTCCTCCCCACCACCCCCTCTGCTCTCAGCACACACCTTCACTTCAGGAGGGACGTGGGCCTCTGCGATGCTCAATCTCCATCCGAGGAGAGCAGAGGGCTTTGCTTTGATGTAGGTGGGTCACTTTCCTCCTCCAACGGAATCTGGACATGAACAGAAACTTTCAGGGTGCAACTGAGTTGGCCTCTGTTTTGTTTCTGGCCTCCATTTTCAGCCTCTCTAGGGCTTATCTGCAATGTGAAATCTGCAGTGATGGGTTGCGGCCTGACACACAGTGAAAGCACTGGTGTCCTGCTCTGGTGACACTGGCCTCTGGACAACACGGACCAGCCTGAAGGCGGGGGAGGCAGGGAGGCAGGGAGAGTTTGTTAACCTCCGACGTGGACGTGCTGACCTCTGCCCTTCAGGGTGACACTGTGGAACTAGTAACAGCGGCTGGAATTTGTCAGTCCTGACAATGTGGCTGTGGGGCGATCGAAAGTCCTTTCTCATATCGAGAATTAGTTAGTACTTACCAACAAAAGGTCAAGGGAAACTTTAAATTCCTGCTCGCAAACTTACTCGTTAGAAATGACTTGTTTTATTTAATGTGATTTTAAGTAGATATTGGATGCTTTAAAAAATCACACTTACCCCAGACATTTTGTTGGTAACTGCATGTCCTGGTGTGCCGGCTGAGTGGGAACCACGTCTTTGGGTTCTGGGCACCTGCTGTTTGGTGCTTTTTAGTGGGGGAGGGGGCGGTACTGGGGACTGAACTCAGGGACACTCCACCACTGAGCCACATCCCCAGCCCTATTTTGTATTTTATTTAGAGACAGGGTCTCACTGAGTTGCTTAGGGCCTCACTTTTGCTGAGGCTGGCCTTGAACTCTCGATCCTCCTGCCTCAGCCTCCTGAGCCACTGGGATTACAGGCTGCACCGCTGCACCCGGCTCTACCTGCTATTTTAATAACATTAGATGGAATGTTTCTGAATGTTTTTGGCCCAAGGGGTGAAGTGTGTCAGCAAAAGGAAGCATCAAGGTTCGACCTGACCGTTCTGGTCTCTTATCTGAACCTACTGTTTCCGGTGCAGGCCTCCCCATGGCCCAGTGGAGATGGTGTGCCAGGCTAATTGCAGGGGCCTGGCGTGTCAGGTGATGTTAGTTGTTCCAGAGTGTTAGATGAGTGTGAGCCCTGGGAGCAGAGGTGGCGGTGTGGTCACGCTCATTTGGGTACAGCTCAGGGATCTGATTGACCTGAGAGAATGACCAGACTTTGCCTTGGTTTGGCTCCTCCAGAGGCTCGCCAGGGAGTGATTGCTGGGGACTATTACTCAGGGATCCACTAATTGCAAGCGTAACTCAAACTGTTTTAAGGAGGAAAAATTTTGGCTCATATAAATAGATGCCTTTGGAGAGACAGAGTAGGTTTCAGGCATGGCTGTGCTCAGGGGCTCAGCAATGTCTTTAGGACTTGGTTTCTCTTCAGCTCTATGTTCCTCTACTCCAGCTTCACCTTCGGGCCAGCTTTCCATAGCAAGAACCTCAGGCCTAATGACATCCTTGTAGCAGGGTATTTGGACCCACTGGGGAGGTGAGTGTGCGCTTCTGGCCCTGGCTGGGGTCAGCGGCCAGTCTCCTCCATTCATGCCCCTACCTCACCCACAGCGTCTGCATATGCACCTTGGCTGGGTGCTTTCTCCTCCACCAGGACAGCCACAGCGTGGCCTCCACCCACCATGGGACGAGACGAGGCCACAGCCACTGCACAGGGCTGGCAAATCTCCTTCCCGGCTTGTCCCCCAAGGCGACCCCTGAGCAGGGAGTGCGGTTCCTCCCTCTGATCACAGGGTGCCACCTTGCCTTGCTGTTGATCAGAAGGTAATTTCCACAGACTCGAGTGCCACTCCTTCCCGGCCACCACGAGACTGGTCCTGAGGATTGTTCTAATAGGGTGGGGTTAAGAACAGTGTCATGTCCCAAAGTTTTGGGGGCTCGTCTTCTCTCTATGGGATGCTTCCTAGCTTGGGCAGTGGCTCCTGGTTACTCCGGAAAATGCCTTGGATTAGATGGTCACTCTCCACCTCCCTTCACTACCCCAGACCTGCTGGACAGAGCCCACACCCCCCCAGACAGGAAGACTAGAAACTCTCATTTCTCCATAACACGGTTGAGGAACCCAGGCCAGCGGCAGAACGCTTGCTGTGAAACCCAGTGTGTCGAGGTGACCTCTCTGTCGTGCAGCTGAGCCATGGAGTCTGCATATGCTGAGCTGGACTTGCCCAGCGGAGGTCCAGCTGTCTCCAAGCACCGCCCAGGAAGGCAGGCTAGCTCCCCTGGGTGTTCCTATTCTCCTCTAGAGTCTAGTTGTCATTAAGTGAGCCAGCAGGACCATTTGAATCCTGATGTCCAGCAGTTTCCTCTGGGGTCTACATGATTTCGCAGTATCTGGGTAGAAGCAAAGGTTTGGACCTGTCATCTGGAATTCTGGAAAGAGCAGCTTGTGTGTAAGGAGACTGATGGTCGCCAGCAGTTTACACGTTTCCTTCAGGTGCCTGAGGCTTTTGGGGACCCGAGGGTCAAGCATGGAGGTTTCTCTCTGCATGGCCTGTAGCTCATGGTCCTCCCGTGGATGCAGCTCTGAGAGGGGCTGCTGACTGATCCTTCCTTCTAAGTAGGCACAGTGGTGACTTCTCCGCTTTGCTTCTTTTGGAAGCTGTTTCTTATTACCATCTATTTTCCTAGTGCGCACTAGTGTCCTAGAGTAGGCTTCCCAGCCTCTGCCTATTGAGGTTCAGGGCCTCTGCCCTTCGGATGCCAGGACCACCGCTCCGCCCATTAGGATCGCCCAGAATGTTTATGAATATTCTCAAGTGCCCACAGGAGAAAAAACCATGCCCAGTCGAGAACCCCCGGCCTAGAGCTCTGCTGCTCGGGTGGAGGGTCAGCAACCCCAGCATCACTCGGGAGAGGTTGGGAATGCAGAGTCTGGCCCCCAACAGACCTCCCTCCGGGATCAGTATCTGCATTTAACCCAGGTGACTTTGTGCACCTGGAAGTTTGAGGAACTTGCTGTTCCAATGACTTAGAGCAGAAGTCCTCAAGGTTTGGTGTGCGCCCAGATCCCTTCCACAGCTCATGATGAATACAGACACTGGCTCGCGGCAGTTGACAAGCACCTGGGTTATTTAATTTTTGATTCTGAGACCGAGCACACTTGGAGGATCATCGCCTTAAAACCACAAGATCAGAAAATGCCTGAACGTGATTTCAAAATTCTGGAAGGAAAATCTTAAATGCAATAATCTCATTGAAGAATGCAAGCACGGGGTCTGGTGGTCAGCGTCTTGTCACCTCTGGAACCTGGGGAGGGCGAGGGGGCATGTTCCCGGGGGAGGCCAATCCGTTCCAACAGCTGCCTTCCAAATAGAAATTCAGAAAGTATTTGCCATTACAAGATGCAGACTGGAAATGGGTTTCTCTGGGGTCGATATTCTCTCGGAGGAAATGGGATGTGAATAAACAGGCCCCTTTTTTTCTGTGAAGACTCCTCAGGTGCAGTGCATTGCAGTGTCCCGTGCTGGGTCAGTCTCTCTGCCTGCCAGACGGAGTAATTACTCCCACCTGGTAAATAAAGAGAATTACTATTTATTTATTTATTTACTTTTTTGGAACCAGGGATTGAACTCAGGAGCACTCGGCCACTGAGCCACATCCCCAGCCCTATTTTGTATTTTATTAGAGACAGGGTCTCACTGAGTTGCTTAGCGCCTTGCCCTTGCCGAGGCTGGCTTTGAACCCGCGGTCCTCCTGCCTCAGCCTCCCCAGCTGCTGAGATTACAGGCATGCGCCACCGCGCCCGGCAACAATGACAATTGATCCCTTATCTTGTGGAGTGGTGGTGGGGCCCAATAGTGAAGAGGGTCCTGGACTCCGAGGGGTGTGTGTGGCATGCATGCTCTTTCCAATTGTTCTTTACACATGACAAAAATGGACCTTTTCTCCAGTTCATTAGATTCAGCCGTGGTGTCTACACCTAATCTGAGTGGTTTAAAATCGTTCTCTATAACTTCACCTTTGCAAATCTCCTGGAAGCTTTGTCTGACTGAGCCCGAAGGCTGCAATGATAAGGGAATTGAAGGACACAGGAATGACAGCAATCTCAGTGATGACGACGACTGAGACACGGAGCTCGGGTCTCCAGAAGGCCGCAGTGGCACCTGGCTCTCATTTACGTGAAGCAAAATCACAAAACAAAAACTGGACTTCATGTGCCGGGACGCAGTGTTTCCATAGCCCAGCGGGTGTGTTTGGAGACCAAGGCCCTCGGTGGCGCTTGGGATATCGCAGCTCTGCCCTCGGCGTCTCCACATTGGGCTGTTGCTAAGCACGGCTTTCTTCTTCCAAATGGCTTAAATAATCAAGGTCAGCTTCCAATTTTCTTGACAGGGAGGTGGGGGAGCTTGGTGGGAAGATGCCGATGAGGGAGATAATCAGCCTGGAATTAGGTTCCCACCAAGAAGTGTCTTGGTGACTTTTTAGCAGGTTCGTTAACCTCTCTGGACTTCTGACTCTTCTTCTGTAATGTGAGATTCTGTCTTCCGCGCCCCTTAAGATCCTGCAGGAACAGCAACGTCGGCAACGTCGGGTGGGGTCCTTTCAGGTCCCTGCGGTCTGCCAAGCCTTTCACGTCGCAGTCGCTGAGTCTTAATCTCAATATTCTACCCTTCAGAGGAGGACATCTGCCTTTCTGGGATCCTGAACCCCGTCTGGGGTGACTCAGCTAGAAAGAGGCTCAGCAGGACCCCGCCTGAGTGGTCTGCTCTGCCTGGTGAGCTCACCTCCTCGCTGTGCTTCTCCCGGGTGGGCGCTGGCTGTGGAGTGACAGGCACGTGGGTTTTGGAGGAGGAAACGAGAGGAGATGCGAGCGGAGGGCAGATCCGGGAAAGACCAAGGACGGTCTTCCCAGGGAGCAGCAGAGGGTGGAGGCAAACAGCCGGGAGCCCAAACCCAAGACCCCGGGAGAGGGCGGGGAGGGCAGCCGAGCGAGCTGACTCTGCTCCATTTCCCCCCGGAACTCCCACCAGAGTCTGAGAAATCAACACGTGAACTTGTGGACCATGTGTGGGGGTCTACCGCTCGGACCACTGGGGACTCTGGGTTGTCATATGGACTGAGGGACAATTTGGGCAGCTAGTGGAAGATGCAGTAATTCCAGACTTCCCTCAGAGTTTGGGGAAACCCCACACAGTGGAGCCTCGTCCCACCTTAACATCAAGAGCACCCCATGGGGGGAGATTCTGTCTGGGCCGACTCTGTTGAGAGCAGGTATTGAAAAGAAAACCTGAAGCAGGGACGTCACCGATGCTGATGGGGAGAACCTCAGGCCTGACCCAGAGAAAGCTCAGGGCAGCCAGGACAATGCAGGCCTGCTTACCCACAGGGCCCACTGGAGGCAGGAGGGTGTCCAGCGACTGGGGAGCACATCATGATTAATGGTCTCTACAAAAGTTTACGGAGCCACTTCAAGGATGGCCAAGAAAACCCGTCACATCGTGGGAGAAGCTGCTCATATGAAACTCTTTCAAAATGTCAAAATTATTCAGAAGATCATGCACAGGACCAAGAGAAAATCTCACACACACACACACACACACACACACACACACGGCAGCAAAGTATTGGCAGGGTTAGGCTACTGATGATTTATTTCTTTAAAAATACCCAAAAGACTTAAAATCAGCATACTACAGTGACACGGCCACGGTAATGTTTATAGCAGCTCAATTCACAATAGCTAGATTGTGGGACCAACCTCGATGCCCTTCAGCAAATGAATGGATAAAGAAACTGTGGTAGGAAAAAAACCACAGTGGAATAGTTTTCAGCCACGAAGAAGAATAAAATTCTGGCATTTGCAGGTAAATGGATGGAGTTGGAGAATATCATGCTAAGTGAAATAAGCCAAGCCCCCAACACCAAAGGCCGAATGTTTTTTCTGATAAGTGAATGATGATACATAATGGGGGTGAGGGGGTAAAGGAAGAATGGAGGAAGGATGGATTGTATAGAGGGAAATGAGAGGTGGGGAGGTGCGGGGGAAGGAAAGATAATGAAATGAGACAAACATCAATACCCTGTGTACATGTACGATTGTACAAATGGCGTGACTCTACTTCATGTACAACCAGAGAAATGAAAGTCGTACCCCATCTGTGTACAATGAACCAAAAAAAAATTGCCGGTATCATATCTATTTAATTAGTTTAGAAAAATCAAGGGTGATATTTGGCCCTTGGCAGTGATCAACTGGCAAGGGGCAAGGATAGTGACGTGGTGTCCTTCCCCAGTGGTCAGAACACCTCACGCTGGAGACAAACCCTGGAGGGCTGTTCTGAAGCAGGTGTGGAGCTCAAAGCAAGTTCAAATCCATGCTGGCAGAATTTGGCATCAAGGTGTGGGAGAAATCCGGGGGTGGGCAGAGCCTTGGACCCTGTACAAGGAGGCCAGCTGGTCAGCAGAGGTCAACCCTGGCCCAGCCTGGAGTAGACCAGAGGCCGCCTCAAGGGCACTGACGCCTGGCTTGGCCCCTGGCTTATTAAACCAAGGGCTGGCGTGGAAATTTAAAAGTAATCCCCCTGCTGATTTTGACACACCTCAGGTAGAAGGCCAAGGCTCCAAGGAGGGAAGCAACAGACTGAGAAAATAACCCAAATGAGACTGGTAGTTTGCTGACACACTGAAGGAAAATGAGGTCAGAGGAGGCGCGTCCTCCGCCTCCTAGGGCTGACAGCATTCGGAGCCGCTTCCTGGTGCACTTTGTCTCCGTTCCTTCCAGACTTGCATGCAGACCAGATCCCATCACTGGTGAGTTGGCCCATGGCGGGAGGGAGGGACATTTTCTTGTACTTGAACTTGGAGAGGCCAGGGTGGTCAAGAATGTGAGTGTCATGGATCTCACTCAGTGGTCATCGCTGGGGACCACCACTGGGGACCACCATTTCTCATTAGTCAAGTGCCACTATGCAGGAGGAAGCTCTATTCAGGTTTGTCTACACAAGATTCAGAAATTCCTTCTCTGTCTTCCTCTCTTCATTCTGACTCTAGATCCTCAATGCTCACACCATGGTGGGTGGACCTGCAGCTTCAGCATCGTCTGTGAGCAGAAATACAGAATTCTGGGCCCCACTGCGCGGCTACTAAATCAGAACCTGCCTAGTAGCAGGATCTCAGGATTTTTGTAGGCAAACTGAGGATGGAGAGCAATGCCGTGGACCAGTACCATCCACTGACACTTTCTGCAATGGCGGGAAGGATCTCCTTTTGCAGGTTAACAGGGGAGCCACCAGCCACACGTAGTTACATGTAGCTATTGCACTATTGAAATGAGGCAAGTATGGCTCAGGAATTGAATTTTTAATTTAATTTTAACAGCTAAGGGCTGCCATATTGGATGGTTCCAGACCTTCCAAGATATGGCTCCATCTAACCTCTCCAGTGAACCACCTGCATTATGATTGCTTGGCTTTCCAAAATGTTTTTAAAACACCTTCTATGTTCAACAAGGTGTACGATGGGATGAGTGGTCTCCATTCTTGTGCTGTCCCCTAGCTGAGTCCACCCTTGACTTCTGCCAGCAGGATGGTCCACAAGTATGACTGTCCAGCTCTATCCGGGGAAGCAGAGCCACTGTGTCGTGGGAAGGAAAGGGTCTTTGAGAGGGCCTCAGACACCAAGCATGCTAATATCATGAGGCTTCTCTGTGTCTGGGCTGAGGTCTGTGCGCACCATTCATGGAATCCTCACAAAGGAGGGCAGTTTTTTTTTTTTTTAAATCCATTCAGTTCACTGATGATTCCAGAGGGTTTGAATAATGAGTGGCACGTAATAGATGCTCAAGTAAATAGCTATTGCATGCATGAGCTGTGGATCCTGTTTTAGAGACGATAAAATTGAGGCCCAAGTGGTTAAGTAATTGACTCAGGGCCATAGAGTGTGAGAGTCAGGATTCAGGTCTCACATGGGAGAGTCCTAGCTCTGCACAATGCCTGGACGGCCGGCCGGTCACGTGGGTCATCAGTGATGGCTCAGGGGCTTGTGTCCCTGGATTCATCTCTGCCATTTGGGTTAGGGTCCATTAAGGTAGCAGAGAGGTCTGACCTAACGATGTTTGTGGAGTGCCTGCCTTTAGTGCTGTGGGGAGCGATGGTGGAGCCCAGTGTCTTAACCCTCCATGTGCATAGAGTCCCCTGGGGATCTTGCTGAATTGCAGATGCAGAGTCAACAGGTCTGGGCGGCGGGGCTGAGACATTGCACTTCTAACACGCTTCCTGGAAAAGCAAGGGCAAGAACCCCCTTGCGCAGCCCTGCTCTCAGGAACCCTGCCATCCAGGAGGCAATTCCAGGTGACACTGCAGACTTGCAATCACTTGGATAGAATTCATCAGGTGTTACCAGGGTCATGGAGGTACAGCTGGGAGGGGGAAGTGACATTCAGGCTGACGCTTGAAACAGGCCTGGAGGGGAGGCCGGTGCAGAGAGGAAGGGGAGTGAGCTCTGGGAAGGGAGGGTAGCATGTGCTAAGAATGGGGCGCTAAAGCCTGGACGGGCAGCTGGTGGTGAGTACCATCTTGACATCCTGTCCTGAGCCTGCTTCTCCGAGGGTAAATACCTTATCCAAGGAACAGCATGTTGGATTTCCAACCCTGCCTGGTTTTGGCTCTAGGCTGGAGCACGAGTCACCTGCAGATAAACAGCTTCCTCCGAATCCCATCCTCAAAGCTCGGCTTGGTTCTAGTTGATATTTCTGATTTTTTGTTTGATGTCTGGAATCTTCTGCCCACTGCTCCTCAGCCCCATGCTATGCGCTGACTTCCCCTGGAAGCCTAATGAGGCAGTTGCCACGGTAACCGGGTGACATCCCTGTAGATGATTCCGAAGCCCCGTGCCTGTTTCTCTGTGTTTGGTAAATTAATAACATTTAAATTAAACATATTAATTTATTTCATGTCAATTAGTTTGCATGTTAAGTGGCATGCCGGCTTCACCCCCCGTCCCCCCCCACAACACCTATTAATTAACTCCAGCCAAATTGGGGGCGCATCATAGAAGGTGGCAATAGCTTCCAGCAAACTACAATTACAACGCTCTGCTCTCGTGTAGCAAGTAATCAATGTCAAAATAATCGCTTTGCACAGGTCTACAGCAAGCTGTCTTGTCAGACAGCTAACTTACAATTATAACTGTTTGGATTTTTGAAGTGAAAAAGCATAGCCAAAATATTTTGCGGGACAAGCAGTGACTGCAGCCGGTGGCTCTGTGGTTAAAATGTCTCTTTTCTCGATCAGTTTCTCCCCCACCCCACCCCACCCCACCCTCTGTCGTTCAGGCTGGAGGTGACTCTACCTGAGACTGCAGGGCTTCAGCCTCGGGGTTCCCGGGGCTGGGGGAGTCCTGGAGAGGAGCCGTGCATGCCAATGGGCTTGCTGGGCCCCAAAGGAGCCAACTTGTGCCTGGCTTTATTCTCTGTCTTCGTAGAGATGGTGGGAAAACGGGTTCCTTCAGATGAGATCGTGACCCTGGAATTGGCTGCTGGCTGGAGGGCTCAGCTTGAGCCCAGCTGATCTCGTGGGGCAGCTTCCCCCGCTCTGTGCAGCTCTGTAGCCCACACGGGCCTCTTTCTCCAAGCTGCGGGGCATAATTACTTGTGGTTAAAACTGGTGCCTGGGAAGCCACACGTAGCCATGTCTGCCCAAGCCCCAGACGGCTTGTTTCCTCCTGCTGGGGCATTTTGGAGCGAGCAGCGAGCAGCACAGCCCTCTTTCAGGAACTCCGCCATCCAGGAGGCAATTCCAGGTGACACAGTAGAGTGGCAATCCCTTGGATAGAATTCTTCAGGTGTTACCAGGGTCATGGAGGGACATCCGGGAGGGGGCCTGATGGTTGGCTCATGATGGCAGATTCCTGCAGAGGATCCACATGGAACTTTCTGAATTGGGTGCAGAGACCTGTTCAGGTTGGACCCTGACACGGGATGCTTGGTGTCCCGATGGGTCCTGGAGCTGCAGTCCATCTGCAATCTCCTCTCCTCCCTCTGCACAGCCAGCCGGCAGCCGGACACGAGCAGGTCGTTCCCACAGCGTGGACCTCTGTGAGGGAGCTGAGGATTTTGAGAAGAGCTAGGGAGCTTTGCCAAGTCCTGCTGAAACTGGACCAGCTCTGGCTTTTGGATTTAAAAAAAAAATTTCAGTCCAACACTGACACACCCTTTCTGCTATTGATTTCTGGAGGTCCCTTTTGACTTCTTCCATCGCTTTAAGACATTTGTCTTCCAAAGTCAAGACGCCCTATGAGCTCCTCTCCCTGGTTTCCAAAGATTTGCTTTGGATTGTGGAAGGAAGAATGAAAAAATAGGACACATGCACACACGCCCGGGTCTCTCCGTTTTCCTTGACTTACAACTGCTTCTCTCCAGCTTGGGCAGATGGATGTTTATCACCAGGGTAAAGAGTTGTAAGAGCCAGGGTTCCACCAGTTACTAAGGATTTAAGGACAGGGTGCTAAAATAAAATGACTTTGCAGGTTTTACAAGCACAAGGGGGAACTGCCTGTTTTATGTATGTTGGAAAATTGAATTTACAATCTCCTCAAACCAGCCACCGCATCTCTTGACCCAGGAACGGCCGCGCTGTGGGCATTTAATGAATATTTATTTTCGGGTCCTGAATTTCTTTATGTCTGTGAACACATCTCATATCTATTGTGCGACCATCATTTCTCTCCATCTAAAAATAGATGTCACGCCTTCCTCCTTCCAAGATGCACCAGAGGTGGGCTGGGAGGCCACGGGGGGACCGCCGTGGGCCAGCTGGTGTGCCAGATCGGAGCACTAAGATTTGGAGACACCATCTCTGCTAATATGGAATCCAGTTGTAATTGACAAGCATTTCCATCGTATGGTTGGGTTTGGAAGCCCATCAAGAGGTCTGTCCCATGCCACGTGTGTATGGGAAAGTCGGACTTCAATCGAATCTTGCCTTCATATAATTATATACAAAAAACGAGAGAAATGATTGGCGGTGGAGGCAGGATTCACAGAACACATAATTCCTGTTTCCCTCCTTCAGCTTGAGGATTCATGAGCCACTTGTCACGAGCGGCAAGCTCTGGCCAATGAAGCGAGTACCGTAGGGATGTCGGTCGCAGGCAGCCAGTTCAGATGTCTCCTGTCGACGGGGGACGGTCCTCTTTGTTACAGAAAGCCGTGGGGAGGTTGTTGCTTTGGTCTTGTCTAATTTTCCACGGAAACGAGAAGATGGCATTTTAGGAGGGTGCTGCTGCTTCCCCCAAATCAAAGGCAGGAAGTGTCCTGCCCTGACGCAGTTCCGCGGCTGGCTGGATCTTTGCCACGGGATTTGAAAATAATGGACTTGGGTTGTCATGGCAACACCCCCCATGTCATAATTTTGATATTAGGGCTGATTCCTCGATGCTTCTTTTATCTCAAGAATTGCTGAGAGATTTTTGAAACTCTACTTCGGGGGCCAGAGGACAGACAGCTTTAGATGACAGATGAAGGAGCGGGTATGGGGTTCTCCCTCCTTCCTGGGCACAGTGAACAGAGGAGGGGTCTCGTGCTCGGGTCTCCGTGCTGCAAGAAAATCTGAAGAAACTTGGTTTTCACCTTTAACAAAACCATCTTCAGAAACCAAGTGTCTGCCTGAAGCACCAAGACAAACTCTTTATACCCAAGCAAAACGGTTCCAAATGGGTCCCTCGTCTGGCATGTGGGGCTGTTAGAAGACCAGGGAAGCCTGCTGCTCCCTGGGCCTGCTTCTCCTGGGGTCCCTGCTGCAGGGAAGGGCCTCCTGTGCCGCAGCCTCTTGGGTCTGCTTAGACTTCCTGTCTAGTGGGTATTGAGCCTGACCCTGTCTTTTTTTTTGGAACCAGGGATTGAACTCAGGGACACCCGGCCACTGAGCCACATCCCCAGCCCTATTTTGTATTTTACTTAGAGACAGGGTCTCACTGAGTTGCTTAGGGCCTCACTAAGTTGCTGAGACTGGCTTTGAACTCTCAATCCTCCTGACTCAGCCTCCCGAGTTGCTTGGATTACAGGCGTGGGCCACCACGCCCGGCGAGCCTGACCCTTTCTTATAATGACAACAACCACCACTGAGGGCGCGCTCTGTGTTCAGCCCTTTCCAAGCACCTTGTGGACGATAATGAACTCAGCCTTGGTGTCAGTGCTGTGGGCTGGACGTTCTCCCGGCCCTCAGCATACAGATGGGGAAACTAGCGCATCAGCAGGTTGGGTTACTTGCTCCAGGTCACATGAACAGGAATGTGGGAGTCAGGGCGACTGGTCCCCAAGACTGTGCTCTTAACCATGTGACCTGCAGCCTCTTCCCTTCTGCTCCTGCTCCGAGAGCCTGCCAGTCTCTGTCCTCAATAGCCCCACTTGGCTCAGACCCCCACTGTCACCTAGTGACATCCCTGCAACACCTTCACTTTCCCCACTCTCAATCTGCCCTGGTTCCAGTCTGCTCTGCCAGTACCCACCAGAGGATCATTCTGAGTTTCTAACATAGTCATACCTCTCTCATCCTGGCTCAGCTCCTTTGATGAACCCTTAATGCCTTCCAGAATATATCCTAACTCCCTAACATGTAAATTACACAGGATTCTGCCTAAAACTATAGTGATCCTCATGATCCTCATATGGTGAGAGCTGGCACTGACCAAGTGTGCACTGAGGCACATCTCAGTGGGCACCTCATTGGATCCTCCCAGAAACTCTTGTTGAGTTTAAAGAGGCTTCAGTTAATTGTAGATACTCAGGAGGCTGAGGGAGGAGGATTGGGAGTTCAAGGACAGTCTCAGAAACTTAGTAAGACCCTGTCTCAAAACAGAAACCTGCATTCAATCCCAGTACTGGTGGGGTGCGGCAGCTTCAGACAAGGGCACTGTGACCTCAGACCTCAGGGCTGAACTCTTGGCCACCTGATCTGCTTCCCGTGCTGCCCGTACCCCAGGTGTGCCAAGCAACGCGCAGCCTCCTGAAGGCCATGTAGTTTCCACCTCTGCCCTCTGCCCTGCACCTCCCCCTGCCTCTCACTCTGCCTGGCACCCGGGGCTGTCTGTGGAATACGTGGGCGAATTCCCTGCCCCGTTGGCAGGAGGCCAGAGAGGAATGGAGAGGCCAGAGATGGGGAAGGCTGATAGTGTGGCCTGAGGAGAGAACTCCGAGGGTGGGTAGGGACAGCACTTGAGAACTGGCACTTTGAGGGGACAACAAGGTGACCAGAGGATCACGAGTTCAAAGCCAGCCTCAGCAACTTAGCGAGGCCCTAAGCAACTCAGTGAGATCCGGTCTCTAAATAAAATACAAAATAGGGCTGGGGATGTGGCTCAGTGGTGGAGTGCCCCTGGGTTCAATCCCCCGTACCAAAAAAAAAAAAAAGAAATGAAATCCTCTGGGTCACCTGAGACCCCCCAGCCTACAGTGGAGTTCATGTTATTACCAGCAGCCTTTGCAAAACTCCAAGAAGCCCACACCAAGCAAAGCAATTGAAATGGAACTCCGAGCAAAACATTTTTTCTTCACTTCCCTCCTGGGACACCTGCAAGGGAGTCTTGGGGTTTGTAAAGGGAAGTCGGCAGGCGTGGAATCGGCGTCTCTCTCTCTCTGAACCCAGCTCTGGTTTCCGGAACCAGTGAGTTTGGCCTTCCTTCCAGACAAGGCAGGACCAGGCAGAGGGATGGGCATGGAGATCTCTAGGCTGGGGAAGAGAAGAGAGTCTGATGTTTCCATGTGTGACTGGTTGCTGAACACAAGAGTGTCATCTGAGTGTAAATCTCTGCCACAAGCGGCAGATCAAATGGTCTTCTTTGCCTTGATTTTTCAAACAGCCTGCATCCAGTGGCCATGCACGACAGCAAAGCCGGCCTTGGAATCACACCACAAAGAGAAAGGGACACTCATGTTTATGAGCCAACTTCCACGTGGGTGGAAACTGATCATTCTTTTTGCCTCCTGTGCTTTGCAAAGACTTCCCAAGGGTCCCCAGGAGGCAGCATGCAGCATGGCTGCTCCAAGAGAAAGCGGGCTAAGGACCGGATTGGTTAATTCTAACACAGCGTCATCAGGGGAAGTGATTTCTTTTTCATGGAGCCAAATTGGATTAATTGCATGCACATGGAGTATACTTAACGCATGGCATCATTCAAAGGTGTGAGCTGGGTCACACATAATTTGCTTCTTTGTTTTTCAGCTGGACAAGGCGCTTGCCATTTACACTCCGAGTTAAACGCGCTGGGTTTTGAAAATTCTAGGGTCCGTTAATGTCGCCGATGGGCTTGGGAGCATTTTTCTCCCCCAGATGATGCACAGAATGTTAGATTACCACGGAGGGAGTAACACGCAGCCGGGAGAGAGCGAGCAGTTCACTGGGTGCATTGAGCTCCTGATCGGAATGCAGAGCGCCACCAAGCCGATGTTCCTCGGGGATCAGCCACTCGGTGTGGTCAAGGCGCTCAGCCGCCCGCCCTCACCCAGAAGTGCTGGTGGGAAGGACCAAGTCCCGAAGGCAGAGCTGGTTTTGGTGACAGCGGAAGGCACTACTGGGCAGGTGGCAGTGATGGGGGACTCACAGTGCCACAACGGGATTGGGTTTGATTGATAGAAACGACTCCCTGAGCTGGAGTTTCTGACCACGTGTCTCTCCACTCTTGCTCACATCTTCTGGGGAAAACCAGCCTCCAGTGTCCCCAGGAGGTGGAGGGAAACTATGTCCTGTCTCGGCAGGCTCAGCTCAGGTGTGCTGAGGTCAACTCTGGCAGGAAGTGAGAACAGAGGTTGTAAGAAGCAATTCTCTGAGAGCCTAGGAAGGCTGCATAGAGGTTTTTTGAGCTGGATTTTGAAGCATGCAGAGGAGTTTTCTAGGCAAACTGTAGAAGGCAAGGGCATTCTTGGCAGGGGTAATAGCCATGCCAGAGAGGTTGGGGTCCCTCAGGACAGGAGGAGAAGCTGAAATGGAGAACAAGCCCGGCTCCAGAGGCCCAGGTGAGTAGCTGCTCACGGTCTGATGGGGCGGCGCCCCCCCCCAGCGGACCCTGTTGGAGCTGTGCACGGGCAGGTTGGGTGTGTTCTCGTCCCTGCGAGGGTCAATTTCTTTCTGTGAATGAACTTCAGATCTGCAAGCTGGAGTTTCTAAAAGAAAATTAGATATGTTGCCAAAAATTAAGAAAAGAAACAGTGAGGTAGGAATTTAGATGACCTAGACCCTCAGGGTCCACAGGTAACTATGGTTTCCATCCGGAGTTTCCAAACACAAATGGCATCAAAGCCCAGACGACGTTGCCTCTCCTTTGCACACCGGGGTCACCATCAGCCTCTCTCTGGACCCTGATTAGTTTTAGTGACCACCTGGTGGGCTCTTGGCAAGGTGCATGTCCATTTATTCTTCTAGTCGCTCTTGCCAGGCATTCAGTCCTGTCGTTGAGGCGCCCTCTGTCCCTAGCCCCTGTGTCCCCTGTCTCCTGGCTGCCCCTCGACCCCCACAGCGGCTGGCCTCCAAGCAGCCTTGCGGATGCCTCATGTAAAGCGCCATCCCCGGGATGACTGTCTAAAGCTACTTCCCTTCTGTTTGCTCTGCCTTAACTCTGCCTGTCGGTGAGCAGAGGTCAAATTCAGAACCCGAGTCCAGTGACATGCTGCCCGGCTGCTGCAGCAGTGGCCGTAGCTCAGCTCACAGGCAGAAAGAGCCCTCGATCTAAGCATCCACCCCTCTCTGCTGTCCCCAAGACGTGCAGCACAGAGGCCGCCCCAGCTTGTTGTGGTGAATTTGGCAATGTGGGCAGCCTGGCTGGAAATGAGCCCCAATGTGGTGGAGAAATGAGGTTCAGTTATGTGTCTTCACGTCTCCCCCCATGTAGCTCTTGTGGGTTTCCTCATTTGTGTGCATTGTGCAGACCTTGCTGAGGGAAATGGTGTGTGTGCTCCAATGAGTTTGTTCTCTAGTGTTTGATGTGAGCGGAGGACCTACTGTGTGTGTGTGTGCCCTGTTGGATGTGTGTGTAGACTCCAAGGGCTTTAGGTTCTGGGAGTTATAAACTGCCTGGGGG